>CM068830.1:106843144-107404613 GCA_028554795.2 Sinohyriopsis cumingii
GCTTGGCCAGTGTGGGCATGTGAGAAAGCTTGCTAGTAACTTCTTATGGGTTGGTGGTTCTTACCAGGCTTTTCCTGGGTTTGGTTTTTCTGCCACCAGTTATACTGGCCACCATGTATAGTCTACCATTCGCTGAAAAATGGCATTAAACCCCAAAACAACAACAGCTGTTTCATGCATATGAAAAGAGAAATGCATAGAAACACTAATAAAAACAAATTAGGAAAGCATGTTTAGGCAATGTATATTTCATGTACAGTATTGTTTGGTTGTGCACAAAGAACCATTACAGACAATTGTAGACTGTTTCATAGTACAAAGTACTTTTTTTAGAGTGTTACATTTTTTTTTGTAGCTACAGCTATGAATATTCCCACCTGGGATTTTATTGGGAGTACGATGTTAACAAACAACTACATACGGCTAACTTCAGATCACCAGAGTCGACAGGGAGCTATCTGGAATAGTGTGGTAAGTGGTAAAGTAGAATATTTTCAATGTACAGTTTTCATTTTATACAGAACTGTATGACTGGTTTACAATTGATCTTTATTCAGCTTGGGGCATATGATGTATTAATTTTGTTATTTTGCCACTCACTTTATATACTTGCTTATAAGTCAAGTCCAACTGCAAACTGCACATACCCAGATCTGTCATTGCATAATGCACTGCATATCCAGGTCTATGCAGTTTGTCAGGACTAATCAGCGAATCAAAGATCACAGACCCTGATTTGCTGGTACATTATGTTATGGCAGATCAGGGTCTGTATTGTTCAGAGTTGGACTTGACTTTTGAGTCTATAATATACATCTGCAGGGCTTTCCTTATCAGCTGGAGCGGAGTGATTTTCTTGATTACTTTTACATTACACCTGGCTACTTGAAAAAAAAACCTGTATATCTGTTTGGGGAGGTCCCCCCCAAAACCCCTGCCTACCTTGGCAACTCCCTCTTTAACTTTAAATCTGATAGAAGGCCCTGCATCTGTAATATAAATACACCACTCCGTCAATAACTCATGCCCTGATAACTTGCAAACCTGCCTATAATGCTGGGTCAGGCATGGATCCCATTTTTCTAAACCAGAAAATACAAAAAAAATTATCCCTATTTCTTAAAACTTAAAGAAAATCGTGATCAAAATCCATAACTGAAATGTTGATACATCGTTCATTTTGTAGTTGAAAATGGTAGATAGGAACTTGAAATTTTAATCAACATTTTAAAATTATCAACTTTTAATAAGAAGTTTGTTAAGTGAAATTTGTGTTTTGATTCTATCTTTTAGCTCCTCTTAAGTGTAATCTTATAAATGCAATGTATATTTAAACGTAAAATGTGTCAGTCTGCTGTAACAGCTATGTCCGCAAGCATTTCTCTGAGAACCTAATTAAGTGCTGACCGTGTTTTGATAACTGACTTGAAGAAGTATTTGTTGTAATGTTAGACTGAATTATAAGCAGGCCTCCTTTATATTATCATATTAATTTTGTCTTTAGAATCAAATAAAGGTGGTGGATTCAAAGAAAAGTTAAAAGGCATGCAAATACTACAAACTTAAAAGCTAATGTCCCCGGTTGTATGTCGGGTGAACTCACTTAATGGATCAATCAAACACTGTTAAAAATATGATTGTGTATGTAACATAAACTACCTTAAATTAACCAACTCATTCATAACTGTGATCGAAGATAGCAAGGCAGCCAAGCTAAAAGAATACTTCGTACAATAAAGAGCTTGGTTTCATAGATACAGACCATTGTGGGCAAGCGAGTTTCAGAGAACTTCTGAACTGGCACTAAGAGTTGTCCTCAAGGATGATAGGAAGTTTCGCTATCACTTACAGTGAAATCACAACATCAATAATGTACTAATTGAACAAATCACAAATTGAGTATCAATGTAGATGATTGTCTCACAAAATAAATGTTGCTTGTTTTTAAAAAAACAAGGAATCCTGTTTGGCGGTATATCAATCTTTAGTCTAGTTCCAGCTAACAGACTCCCAATTTGGCAGGATACTATTAAATACCACTCCGGGAACCAGACTAGTCAACAAAACAAAAAGCAGTGACATAATACACAGGTGTTTTCATGTACACATGATGGTTGCTGAAACCAGTTGGAACGATCTTTCACATTGGACATTAAATAAAATGAAAATAAATTTTATTAATACATAATAATGAACAGCTTCATTAGAAAAAGTGAGTTATTAACAATTATTATCGACGTGATTGTAAAACGAGGATTCAGTCATTAAACAGCCCAGTCCCCTACCCTGACTCGATGTTTAAGCAGATTTTTAAAAACAAAATTATGTTCCTCTGTAATTCGTGCCCTCGTTTATAGTGCAGTCAATATTTGTTCACCCCATTGTGCACGATTTATGAGGGAGAGGTGTACTTGAATGTATTGAACCCAATTTTAAACTAGATATCAAAGTCATCACAAATATCCAGAGTTACTCGTATACAATTTTAATTTATGATGAGTTACTCATGTGTACAATTTTAATTTATGATGAGTTACTCATGTGTACAATTTTAAACTATGATGAGTTACTCATGTGTACAATTTTAATGTATGATGTACTTTTTACCCCACTACCCTCTGTTGTCATCTACTCATCATGGCAAATATGTCATGTTATAAATAGCAATGGTTCATCGGTTTCCTGCATGTTTGAATGCCCATAATCTTGACTTCTGCAATAACCCTGCCTCAGTCCCTCCCAGCATGCACATGTCCATGATACATGTTTATATATTTGAGTGACATAAAAATATCCACCTACATTTGTTCCTTGTTATGTGTCTGATAACTGAATGTGTCAGTGTTGGTGTCTGATAATTGAATATGTCAGTGTTGGTGTCTGATAACTGAATATGTCAGTGTTGGTGTCCGATAACTGAATGTGTTGATGTTGGTGTTTAATAACTGAATATGTCAGTGTTGGTGTCTGATAACTGAATATGTCAGTGTTGGTGTCTGATAACTGAATATGTTAGTGTTGGTGTCTGATAACTGAATATGTCAGTGTTGGTGTCTGATAACTGAATATGTCAGTGTTGGTGTCTGATAGCTGAATATGTCAGTGTCGGTGTCCGATAACTGAATATATTTATGATGGTCCTTGCAATCATCAAAGTTATTCAAAGTGATCAAGATTTCAGGATAATGATTGGCAGTTGAAATATTAAATGTTACGATATTTTCCAAGTTTCTCTACAAAATCATGGATGACATGTGGTATTAAATATTTTTGAGATTGAATTATTTACAAAAAGGAATAAAATTCTGAATCAAGGAACTTGCAGAAATTGTAATTTATCATTTAATTAATGAATTACTATCAGACCATTTTAAAAAAAAGAAATGGGAAAATGAAAATTGTTTTGTAAAGCTCTTGTAGATAATTTGTGAATGTTTGATTAGAGAGATAGATCCAGAATGGAAGATTCCTAAGTACACGTATTGGTTTTTGCAGTTGAATATGTAAATTTTTTAAAACTTTGAAGGGTTACTTGATACAACTTTGCTTACAGTAAAATTAAACTCCGCAGAAAAGATGGACAACACATGGCAGAAGATGAATTAAGATAGTACAGCCATGGTAGCAACTATGATTATTTGTATTTTTTGTTAGGAATACTAAGGTCAAGGAGTTTGTATAATTTTCTTTGTCCCCTTTTGAATTTGTATGTATCCCCCAGATTTGGAGGACATTGGGACAAAAAATCCCATGCCTTTAGGATCCTAGGTCCAACACTGAAAGGGGAACATAAGGCAGATGCAGAGACATATGGACATATATGACTGTTTAGATTATATCTACAAAAATGCAGACATAAAAATAGAATTTCATCCTGTCTCTTGTTTTGTTGATATTTCTGAAATGTATTGGCATTACATTAGTTCACAACGAGAGTGCTTTAACAGGTATTTTTTTATGTATGATTGACAGCATTATGCATGATAAGGATTTAACACAAGATTCACTCGTTTTTTTTAGCATTTTACCCCGAAGTTGAGATTTTGCTATTTGTTGCTATTCAGCATGATAGTTCTGACAATACAGGCATTTCTGAATGGTAGATAAATTTACAAGGGGATGAAAAACATCACTTTAGTTTTAAAATTGTACACCTGGGTTTTGTTTTGTAAAAAAAAAGTCGAGAAATTTTCCCCGTTTTAACTTCCCCCAAAGCAGACCAATTTTAAGAAAGTGCAAATTATTATCACCACATTTAAATCCTTTGTGTGTCTGCTCTATATTCAGTGAAAAACTCACCTTTCATCACAATGGAATAATAAAATTATTGAAAAGTGTCAAATCGAGGAAGAAAATTTAAGTTTCAGGTTTACAATAATATGTACCATCCACTGCCAGTTTTACTTGATACAGTGGCTCTAGTCAAGTTATGTTAGCACCTTACTGGTTTTATAAATATAATCAATAAATAGTATGTGTTTTGCTGTGTATTTATCTAATTGCTTTCATGGTACATGTAGTTATGTCATTGATAAATTATGGGGTCAGGATTCTCTACATAAACCAGTCTGCAGCTTGATTATGAAACCATCACAAAACCTTCATTTTTGTTTTAATGAAGGTGAAGATGAACTGATACTTTGGTAGATGTATACATCGTAAAGTTTTATATACTCCAACATCAGGTGAGTAAGAAAATTAGGCCTCAACCATTATGCTTTTAGGGGTGTTTAACAAAATAAGGCCTCAGCCTTTATGCTTTATGGGGTGTTTAACAAAATAAGGCCTCAACCATTATGCTTTTAGAGGTGTTTAAGCTGGGATTTTCTTTAAAGCCAGATTATCGTTTCCACTGTGTATTAAGTATTCATATTTTTTTACCTGATGATACATATGGATTAGATAGCTGAAAAAAGAATTTTTCAAACAATAGAAGAAAACAAAAATGTAAACAAAAATTTCTCACCCACACCACCACAGCAATTAAATCCTCAGTGCTAGTATTTCTTACCAGCCAATTTAGACTTGTGCTGCACCATGGCACAATTTTATCTCTCCATTACTATTTAGGTGTCATGATCCTATTCCATATACTATAACCTAATTACCTTTGAAAAATACTATTCTAGACATTTTCTTTCTTTCTGTACAGTGTCTTTTTCTCGGTTCAGAATCTAATTATGACCTTGTTAATGGTATATAATGTGAGTGTATTCCCTTGGTATATTTGAGATAAAGAATCGGTCATATACGTCCATGAATGGATGTCATTATTTTCATCAGTTGTTGATTAACGACAATACCCAATTTGACACTTTTGGTCACCATTACAGCCAAGATGGATTTTGCCCGCTGAAGAGTTTCAGAGTTCATTGGTCATTCTTGATGCACTGATTCACAATTGGAATCAGTTTGGCAAATGCACATTGAAAGAGGGAATCAATTTTGGCAGAGTGAAAATGTTGTGTATATTTTTGTTTAAATGTTATGCTTACTGTCAAATGAGACTGAATCCTCCAAAATTTTGTGCACTGACACCTTTTTTATTCCTTCGAATAAACAGCCCTTATAGTAATAAATTTTTAACTGAATTACTTGTATATCTCTTCATAGACTGATCGATTATTCTGCCAGTTGACATTTTATATGCTTTCGTATGCTTGATCAAGAATTTACACTTGACAAAATGATCATTCTCCTGATGAGTAAAGATAAATCACTAATATTGTACTGCTGCCATGGTAATCGAAATAATGTCATTTGAAAGCTACTTAAGCCCCACCCACCCATTTACATCACTACAGGTTGACTCTCTGGATTTATCATTAGCTTTTTAAGGTCTGTAGGAAATACTATGAGCCTGATGGTAGAAACAGTAGAAAGAATATTTAAAATGTTGACATTTTTATTGTAAATTAGTTCTGGCTATAAAAAATATACATTGTTCTTTAGCACATGCTTTACATAACGATCGCTGTTGTCAGCGTATGTGTACATCCATCAGTACACCTGCCCATGCCCTATATTGACCTCAGTGTTAAATATTTACTTTTGCCAGAGAGTGTTCGTCCATCAGTACACATGTCCATACTCGACATTGACCTCAATGTTCAAGTTTTACTTATCTGTTGTCATTGTGTGTTCATCCATCATTACACATGTCCATACCCTGTTTCAACCTCAGTGTTAAAGTTTTACTGAGTTTCATAAAAGCTATCTTTTGGGTTTGATAAAAATGTTTGTAATCCAGCTTGTCAGATATGTACATCAGTATATATTTATCAAATACCTTAGAAGAAAATTTGTTTCAACATATGGAGTTGCTCAAGAAATTGCAAAAAAGGGCATCACACATTCTCTGGTAAACCTCCTGGTGTGCATATCACACTTTTACTTGAAAAATTGCAGCAGGCTAAAACAGTATAGACAGTTTTTGTATGCCAAAAGGCTATTTTATTCAGTGTGGTCTTTGTAGATTTTAGGGAATGAGTCCAGGAAAAATAATTCATTCACAACTGATTAACCTTCTATAAACAAATAACATTTAAATTTATTATTAATGTACTCATCATTTTTTTTTTCTAATGGTTTACAATATGATTTTTTTATAGCCTTGTCGAGTGCGAAACTGGGAGCTTCATGTACAATTTAATGTCCATGGATCAGGGAAAAACTTGTTTGGAGATGGATTTGCCATTTGGTATACAAAACACAGACTCCAGTTAGGTTTGTATAATGATTTTTATATTTTGACATTAATGCTAGTCCGCTTTCCCATAGTTAGCTGAATTTTCCCCAGTCAAAGAAAGAAAATAGACTTAATGAAATACATATAACAAATTTGTGTCTTGTATCACTGGATATAATCAAGTATATTCCTGTTTATCAGGACGTTTGTGATGTCTGTGCATTAAAATAACCAGTACTAGATTACATGATATCTGATTGGCTATCAAGTATTGCAAATGGCTGCCTTCATTGTGCTAAGTTCAGTTTTTTGTGACTGTAATGTCCAAGTATCTGAGGATATACACACCTTCATCGGTTATTACTGCCTGAAAGCTTGCTGTAATACTTTAATATACTTTAAAAGCTAGTGTTTCTTTCTGTAAATTCCTATATTCATTTTTATCCCAGAAGTACCATGGAATTGTCTTGTACTTGAAATTAAGCAGAGGCAGAATTAAATGGTAGTAAAAGTTTTGAAATGTTGGCTTAATGTTTAGATTGTGTTACGTGTTTAGGTTTTCATAAACAGTAACAAGAAAAAAATGAAGACAACAAGCTTTCTAAAATTTAACAAATAATTTATTTCCCTTGAAAAACGAGGTAAAAATGAGGAAAAGAACTTATGGTTTTAAGAATCAAATCCAAAAATAATCCAAGAATAATTCAGGAATTAAAAATTAGAAGCCCTAGTAATAAAATGTTCTAATGAATCTAAATTCGAGTCCTGACAAAATCCTAAATGGAAGGTGATGACGTATGCTATAGTCAGTGTAGTACTGATGTGTCTACTGTTCTTTGTTCAACCATGGAACATAATGTTCCAGTTTTGAATTCCAAATAAAAATTCAATAAATGTCTTTGTCCAAGAATTCTGTATGAGCATTTAAATATTCCCAGGGAAAAGAATTAATCTCTTAGAATCCAAATAATTTGAAGAAAAATTAAAACTAGCTCCAACTGGTCACAACAGAATTAACACCTTGACATCTACGTGTTTAAAAGCCAGATTGACTAAATTCTCTATAGAAAAAGATTATACACTAATTTAAGATGCAAAACAGATTCCTGTATGAGGGTTTCATGATCACTTTCCAGAACAAGATAGAAGCTTTACATCACATACTCCCATTACAGCCACGATTCACTAATAAACTCCACATTAAGAATGAATAAAAAAAATTTTAAAAGTTGTTTACTGATTCTGAATCAAGATCAGGAACTAGGTCAGCATTAAGATACAAAGTTCTAATATTAGGTGTTTACGAAAAAACAGGTCAAAATCATTTTTTAAAAAATGTCAAATTGCAGTAAATAAAATTACATTACAGTAGCATGTAATGGAATAAGAAAAATTAAAACTAACAAACAATTAAATTAAATCAAATATAAATTAAATCAAATATACATAACAGTTGATAAAACAATTATCAAAATATGTAATTCTTGAAGTAATCTGCAGTAAGTTGATCATGACTTTGAATGGGCTATTATAGCTTTCGTTAAATCTTGACAAAAATGATATATGAACATATTTTTTTCAAGAGTTTTGTACAGAGAGTAACTTATTCAAAATGAAAGGTGTCTAAAGTACAGCCGTTCAAGCAATAGGGTGACTTTAATGCCAAATATAGTTGACTTGTGTCACAAAGTTAAGTTCCTTGTTACTATAGCTCTCACTCATTATAACATGGTAGTCAGGGTCCATTACCACTAACCACATTATTACCTAACCTTGTTATACCGAGAGGTATGATAGATTGAAAGTAGCTTAATGTACAGAACTGTGGTCAAAATTTGTTAAATACAGTGGTCCCCCTCTTATACGGCCACCCCTTCTGAAAGTGGCCTTATAAAACAGGGGATGGCCTTTCCAGAGGGGGACTATATATGTGAGATGTTTGTGTATATGTGTATATAGCAGGAAAGCTACATATAACTTAAAGCAGTTAATACATCATTTAAAAATAGCATTAATTATTAAAATGTTCTTCTTGTCTTAAAAATAGAGTTATTTCAAGGTAACATAAATTAATAGTTCTTATTCTTAGGCGTGGAATATGAGTTCGATATTGTTGGCATGCGCATTGCAGAACCATTCAGAAATGTTATTTAAATTTTGGTACATACATTGTTTCATATTAAAATTAATTCTCTTTCCATTTACTCTATTTTCCCACTGCTACAGAATATTCTCCTTATCTTTTACGATCTTGTTTATTTGAATCTTGGCAACATAAAATCTTGAGGCAAGTGAACTCTCCCCATTGTTGTCAAGTTGAATAACTTTTACTTTTCCTTTTCCTTCTAAAGTACTATTTCTTCGTTTATGTGATGACATGTTAAAGTTTTTTAATGATTTATTCCTATGTTGCTAATTGTACAGTACTGCAATTTTATTTTGCAGACGAAATTTTCGTAAATGAAAAACCTTGTTATAAAGGAAGTGATACATGTACTGTCACATGATTTTTTGGTCTTTGTTTGGTACCCTGTTTTGTTCAAGGTTAATTGTTTCTCTGTGTGTGTGTATGTTAATGCACAAAATCTGTTTTTAGCCTGTCTAACCATGTTATGATCTTGACATTTACTTCGGTCGTAATCGTCAATTTTTTTAAAAAAGTCTGTGTGAAGCCCAAAGCTCTATCAAAACATTGTTGACCCCATTTCTTTCTGACCATGTTATGATCTTGACATTTACATCTGGTCGTAATCATGAGTTTAAAAAAAAAAAACACGAAGGCGAAAGCTGTATCAAAACATTGCTGGCCCCATTTCCTGCAAACATTGCCGTTACTGATATAATAACAACCTTAGTAGTACATGTACTTTAGCAAACATTTTTTTCAGTAATAAAAACATGACATCGAGAAAGAGAATCAGATTACTTACCTTACTGTATTTAAATATTGGTTCTAGACACATGTTAATTATAAAATGTGGCTGTTTGTGAGGGATAAATTTTACAATTGTGCACTAATATGTTGGCCGCTGGTCACGTTAGAGAGGTGGCCTTTTTTGAAGGGTACTTTTGAAAACAAAACTCATCTGTGCCAAGGGATTCTGTCTGTAAAGAGTGTGTGGTCACTGGTCAGTGGGGGGGCCATTCATGAGGGGGACCACTGTAATGAGTGTTTTGAAAAGGAAATGAAGGTACAAGATCAATTTTCGTTTTATTTTCTTTCATCCCTTATTGTTATACACTGGTATGATTTTGTTCATTCCATTTACTCATCTAATAACAACAACATTTGCACTAGTTGGAAAATTTATTTGAGAGGGAATGAAGAGAAGTAGGCATGCTTTTTTAAGCAGATTTCAGAAGAAAGAGCATGCATTGAATAAAAATAACACTGGGTGAGTATTGGTGATCAGCTGGGGTGCTGGAATAATTGTAAGGGCAACCTTGGGCAGAAGAAGAACTGAGCTGTTGGGTATTTCCTTCTTAATTAGTAAGCATACTTGCTAAAATAATGTGGCGTCTTCAGTTTACAACATTGACATCAAATCTTGTGTTCCAGCTTTTGACCAAATTGGCTGATCCGTGGATGTCACCAATCAACATCAGATAAATTCATATGCATATAAAAAATTACCAGGTTTCTTGGTTCGAGGGAGAAATTACTTGGCTCATAATGTGATGAAACATCAATATTTTATCTAGTTTTAATTACACCCAACAATATTTAGGACCATTATCTTTCAAGATTCTGCATTATTATGACAATTTTTTATATACAATTTTTCGAATGTAATGGCAGCATTGGGGCTTCAGCTAATTTTTGAACTTGCACAAGTCACAATATTGCTTCAGTTTGCACACAAACTGACACAAACATATACACTCTAAAACACAGAGATTTTATTTGATTATATTACTTTTTGAACCCTAGCTAATGTGGCAGTAATTATCATTGTGTACCTCAAGCACTGTACAAATTAGTTTCAGTTTATTCTTTATCGTGGAATATAAACTGAATGTTGGTATGTGTACACAAAATCACCAGCCTCTTAAGGAGTGTAAAGGTCATTAAGTGCTATAAGGTTTGCACAATTATACAGATTATATGATAGTACCAGTCTGCCTGATATCTTTTTAACGAACTTGTATACTGCAAATGACAGACAGCTCTGTCCAGTTTTTACATCATTTACGTCTCATATTTCCATAGACATACATCATTTGTCTCATATTTCCAAAGACATACCTCATTTACATCTCATATTTCCATAGACTTACATGATTTTTGCATCTCATATTTTCATAGACTATTGTGTTATACATTTGATTCTTTCTGCAATAAGATTCAAGGGAATTTGTTATTTTCTCTTCCTTACCAGGACCAGTATTTGGGAGCATGGACTATTTTGTTGGGTTAGCAATTTTCTTGGATACGTACAGCAATCATAATGGGCCACACAATGTAAGTAGGAACTAGAGGATGGGGTGGGGGTGGCACCTCATTCAAAATGACATTTATTTTAACAAAGCATTTTTTGATAGGCATTGCCTTAAGATTGTTGCATAATTTTGATAATTGTCTTCAGGCCTCATGTTCTCAAAGCCGTGTAAACATGAAACTGAGGTTGAAGTTCGGAACCCCAAAATCGTATATGACACTTCTGGTAAAGACATGGATTATGAAACGTTTTCAGATAAAACACTTACGGTAGACATATGCGTCATGGAAATGTATCCGATACGGATTATGAAACGTTTTCAGATAAAACACTTACGGTAGACATATGCATCATGGAAATGTATCAGATATGGATTATGAAACGTTTTCAGATAAAACACTTACGGTAGACATATGCATCATGGAAATGTGTCAGATATGAAACTTGTGGTACATATATACATCAGGGAATTTTTTTTAGATGTGACATTTAAGGTAAACACATACATCATAGAAATTTGTCAGATATGGAATTTTATGGTAACACATACATCATGGAAATTTGTCAGTGAAGTAAAATCTGAAAGTTATGTGATTCTGATTTTTTCCTATTGAAGTTTGCTTAAATAAATAGTTAATTAAACAGTTTATAAAATCTAAGTTTCGGTTGTTTTTTCTGAGAAAGTTTTGAGAATACTAGTCCTGATGTAAAAATCTATTTATCACATTTAAAAGTGCTGATTTACTTCAGTGATACAGTTGATAGTTTACTGAATGACCTTTCTTTAAAGTGAAAAACCATTTAGATGTTTTGTACATTATGCCTGTCTCTTATGTTATGCCATTATATTATAAATTATGTCACTGAGTTATTTCACATATATATATATATATTATTGAAAAATGTAAGTTTATTCACCTAAATAACATGGGAGTCATGTAATAAAGCATTTTCCTGCAGGTCTGTACTTGAAATTATGATCATAAAATCGTTGTGATCTTCATCTGTTTACCCAGAAATGAAAACTTTTTATTATTTTTTGTAAATTCTGGACTTCTGTCATCAATATTTTAATTAACAAGCATAATTATGAGCTAAAGTAAAAGGATTTGTAAGTATTAATTTTTTAACTTAATTCTGTTTTACAAAAGAAAATTTGAACAGCCTGGGTCAGCTACATTAGTGTGTCCCAGGGCACGACACTGCACTTATTGCCATAGCATTGAATAAATGTCATATGCTCCATTAGTGTCCCAGGGCACGACACTATGCACTTATTGCTGTGGCATTGAATAACTGTCATATGCTCCATTAGTGTGTCCCATGACATGGCACTTTGCACTTATTGCTATGACATTAAATAACTGTTATATGCTCCATTAGTATGTCCCATGACATGGCACTTTGCACTTATTGCCATGACATTAAATAACTGTCATAAGTGCCATTAGTGTGTCCCAGGACATAGCACTTTGTACTTATTGCCATGTTATTAAGTAACTGTTATATGCTCCATTATTATGTCCCAGGACATGGCATTTTGCACTTACTGCCATGACATTAAATAACTGTCATATGCTCCATTAGTGTGTCCCAGGGCACAACACTATGCACTTATTGTTATGGCATTGAATAACTGTCATATGCTCCATTAGTGTGTCCCATGACATGGCACTTTGCACTTATTGCCATGACATTAAATAACTGTCATATGCTCCATTAGTGTGTCCCAGGGCACGACACTATGCACTTATTGCTATGGCATTGTATAACTGTCATATGCTCCATTAGTGTGTCCCATGACATGGCACTTTGCACTTATTGCCATGACATTAAATAACTGTCATATGCTCCATTAGTGTGTCCCATGACATGGCACTTTGCACTTATTGCAATGTTATTAAATAACTTTTATATGCTCCATTAGTGTGTCCCAGGACATGACACTTTGCACTTATTGCCATGACATTAAATAACTGTCATATGCTCCATTAGTGTGTCCCAGGGCACGACACTATGCACTTATTGCTATGGCATTGTATAACTGTCATATGCTCCATTAGTGTGTCCCAGGACATGACACTTTGCACTTATTGCCATGTTATTAAATAACTGTTATATGCTCCATTAGTGTGTCCTTGAGCCTGACACTATGCACTTATATCGCCTTGACACTAAATTACCTAACATATGCTAGAGCATATAATAATAAACCACTTGGCATATTTTTATACCTTTAATTGGATATCTTTAAGTTAGATTTCAACCTAATTCACTGTCTTTCAGTTCTTGAGTCTATTCTGTTTCTTACAAGACAGCTTATTCCATAATGTTAAATGATAATAACTTTAATCTTATTTTATGATTCCACAGCATAAGTTTGGTATTTACTTACACAATTAAATGAAGATTATTGGTTATTTTCAGCATCAGCATCCATATGTGTCAGCTATGATAAACAATGGGTCACTACACTATGATCATGATCGTGATGGAACCCACACATCACTAGCAGGATGTGAGGCTCAGTTTCGAAACAAGCCCCATGATACATTTATTGCAATTAGGTACCATGGAACTACACTGAAGGTAGGTTGGATTACTATATTGCCATGTTAGATATCTTGCTACCATGGAACTACACTGAAGGTAGGTTGGATTACTATATTGCCATATTAGACATCTTGGTACCAGGACTACATTGAAGGTAGGTTGGATTACTATATTGCCATGTTAGATATCTTGTTACCATGGAACTACACTGAAAGTAGGTTGGATTACTATATTGCCATATTAGACATCTTGGTACCAGGACTACATTGAAGGTAGGTTGGATTACTATATTGCCATATTAGACATCTTGGTACCATGGAACTACATTGAAGGTAGGTTGGATTACTATATTGCCATATTAGACATCTTGGTACCAGGACTACACTGAAGTTATGATACTACCATATTAGACATCTTGGTACCAGGGAACTACACTGACGGTAGGTTGGATTACTATACTACGATATTAGACATATTGGTACCAGGGAACTACACTGACGGTAGGTTGGATTACTATACTACCACATTGGACATCTTGGTACCAGGACTACATTGAAGGTTGGACATCCATATTGTCATGTTAGACATCTTAAATTTGAATTACTTCACAGCATGCATAATGTGGATTGACCTTTTCTACTCCAGCGAATGATTTTCTCCCACTACTCTCTTTTATGCCCAGGTACGGTGGGTAAAATTTAATCCCATGCTACATTGTAGGTTTGGATGTTAAAATATGATTGATTTATGACATGTTAAGATAATTACTTTTAATTTTTTGGTGACAGTCAGACAATCCACAAAGTTTTGGTGACAAATCTGGCATCATTATCTTCAACAGTGGCATTTATGTGAAGCTACTGAATTACGGTTTTAAAGTCATAATTTCTATATTCATCTATGATGGGGGATAATATTACTAAATGTCTGAATTTTATTGGCTGATATGCTTATTGTTCCAATTTTGCCTCCATCTATAGAAAGCAAGATCTTCAGGCAAGACATCAAGTTCTCAGGACTGTTGTCTTATTTCCCTCCTGCTGACTGTTGTTTTCACATGACACCATAATTGAAATCATTTACAAATCATTATATAGATTTACAGTTTAATACATTTTCAAACATTTTTTGCAGTGAACAATTTTTTGCACATGACAAAACTAATAGTCAGATGTTTTTTATGTTGTGTCAGGGGAGTTAAAGTAGGTCAGTTGGTGGAGTGTCAGAATCATAATTCAGGTGTTACATGTTTGCTTCGATCTACTGCTTTATTGTGTACTTATTAAAGACATTTAGAACCTTTTCCACAGCATGTTAAAATAAATAAAGTGCTGAAAATGCCATTGAGCACCAATTAAAAGACACATGTTTAGTCTGGTACGTGGAAGAATCAATCTTCAATGACAGGTGACTGCTTAACATAACATTACACTAATGAAGATCCTATTGTAGTCTCATACAAAACTCGGGGGTGGGGCGGGGTGTCTCTCATTTGGCCTTGAGTTTTTCTGGCCAATGAAGAATGTTACTTGAATTCAGTAGAAAGCAGAATTAAAACTTGAACAGACAAAAAAATGTTTATTGAATTTAACCTCTGTAGATTTTTATGTAGGATGACAAAGGTTTAAATCAACCAGGTCACTTGTACCTAACATTTTGAAAATCATCATAACCATGCTCTTTTTTGATTGGTTAGTATTTAACATAAAAAAATCTTTTTTGGATTGGTTAGTATTTAACATAAAAAAATCTTTTTTGGATTGGTTAGTATTTAACATAAAAAAATCTTTGTGAATTTATATAATAAGAAGTTGATCAGTGTAACAGATATGCTGGCATGGTATGCACTTTTACAAATTTGCACACTTGAAGAGCAGTGATGCATGAAAACTCCCACAAATTTGTTCAAAAATGTGCATATAATAATGTACTATGTCATGTATGTTTTTCTTTAACGGTTAACCCTTAAAGTATTTGTTGCGACATAAGTTGTACCACAGGTAGAGGTTTTATAATGCTGTAATTTTTTCAGGTAGACAGTTTTTTAAACATTTTTAGGTACTTCAGCTTGATATAAATGGTTGTTCAACTAAATTTGATTGGCACAACAAGTATTCTGTCATAGTTTGAATCTTGTTTTCATCAAGAAAGTTTTACAAGTGCTTGTTCAAAATATGGGCTACCTAGAAAACCAAAAATGGCTGATGATGGCGATAATGACAGTGATTCCTAAAGTTTTAAAATATATCATATTAGTGAAGATTGGAAAGTGTTAAATTGAAATGTCAGTGTCTGATGTTGAACCTGAAAATTATGTTCAATACGAGGCTGATGTACATGGTCAATAGACAAAAACATATGGCATGCCGATCAATCCTCTTTTCAGTGGTATTTTTTTAAGTGAAATGTAGAAATGGCAGAATACCTACCCTAACTGAAGTATAGGCAATTTAAAGTAGAGTGCAAGTTTATTTATTTCTCAAACAATTTAGCACTGGGGGATCTTGGACTGCAAAACTGTTTAGCACTCTAAGGGTTAAAATAAATTGAATAAATAAGATTTAAAAAAGAAATTAAAAGGTAAGGATGTTTATTTCTTCAAAATATATCTCTCTTTACCCTTCTTCCCATACTTTTTTCCTACCCCCCCCCCCATTTTGGTGACAAGAAAGGAGCTTATCACTTTAAACTAATTCCTGGCAGCATCACTGAGTGGAGTGATACCTTAAATAAAGGTTCATTTTTCTGGCAGCATCACTGAGTGGAATGATACCTTAAATAAAGGTTCATTTCCATGATAATTTTAAAAACCGTGAAAAGGTGTCTGTTTAAGACAGGTGACTTGAAGATGTGATTCTGTAATACAGGTGATCTTTAAGGCAGGTTTAACTGTGTATACAGTGTAATAAATGTGAGGAAACAAAATACCATATATATATATATATATATATATATATATATATATATATATATATATATATATATATTAAGTAATTAGTACGGTCAAACTGCAAGTAACATAACTTGAATCTGCCATTACGTAATGTATGTGCTGGCAGATCAGGCTCTGTGTTATTTGGTCTGTTATTAATTACTGCTAACAAACTATTCCCAAATCGGCTAATGCATGATGCAACGACAAATTTTGATGTATACAGTTTGCAAATGGACCCAACTTGTAAGCAAGTATATACTGTATATACACTCAGTTGAAAAGAACTATATAATAGCTCTACTGTGCAAGAACCATATTGTTTCTATGGCAACATGTATCTTGTTTATTCAGGTTTCCATGGATATTGATGGCAAGAATAGCTGGAAAGAATGTTTTACTGCCCATGGAGTATATCTTCCTACTGGCTACTTCTTTGGAGCCTCTGCAGCCACTGGAGATTTAGCAGGTCAGTTTTGTTACCTAGTCCAGCATAGCTTCTTCTATAATGACTCGGAAGGTCCCCCACAACACTTATGGATGAAAGGGATGAAATTTTTTTTAAAAATAATTTGATATGCACATTTTTTTCAGGAACATGTTTTAATAGCTTGTTGATGTTTCCGATACTTTTGTTTTGTTTACTGGACCAAAATACAACAGCAGTTGAAAAAACCCAGGATTTTCCCACACTGTGAATATTGCAGAAAAGGGCAAGTACTGTTGCAATAGTTGTCAACTGTAACCCTGTGAAAACCTTGTCAATCAGATTTTCTTCAAATTTAATTATGATGCAAATGAAGTTTTCAGATGAGATTGATGTACTTTACATTTCATTATTTCATCAAACAATTGGAGCAAAAATGAATGATTGACAGAGTAATATAAAAATTTGCACAAGGCATTTATCTGTATCATACTTATGCACTCTCCATACAAACTATCTAACTTAATTTATTCAGTGGAAGATTTCTTAGTCAGTGTAATACTTTGTGACTTTTTTGGAAAAGTTATGTCAAATTCATATCCTATATACATTGTATATGCTGGGGAAAAAATTGTATGATTGATATATTTTTTGACACGAGACTGGTACTCTATTGCTGTTTTAGACATGTTGTTCTTCAGATACATTACTCAATCATAAATTACATTCAGAGTATCCATAACCTTGCAAATGCAGTTATGTCTCATCCCAAAGGTTAAAAAAAGAAAGATGTTGAACTGAGAAAGTGTTTCTGGAAATGTCAGTGAGTGATTTGTAGCTTCTTGTAGCAAAAAAAAAAGTGCTGAGAGTAACCTGCCCTTATAAATTGTGATTGATCCTATATCTAATAATTTACCAGTTACTTCCTCCTTTGTTTGCATGTTTTTTCTCAAGACCACATAAATCTGCATTAATTTGTGCTTTATCATCAGTGGAGTGATTCTTGTGTGTTTTTTTTACCATGGGAAGTATAATCCAACAGTTTTGTTCTACTTCTCATTCTGTCGTGATTGAAGATGAATATTTTGTCTGGTACGATATGCTTTTTTTGACCATCTTAATTGGCTGCGGTATGGTCAATAGTACCTTCATTTTGTCTCAGTACTCAACAAAATTTGTGAGATCAATTGAGTAATTGTTTTTTTATTTATTACATGTTATAATTCCTGTAATTTCCTTTGGTAATTTGCTCCATTCATAGGTTCACATTCATCTGAGTTTAGTGATAGGTATATTGATCTGTCTTCCCATATAACCAATCCTGTACTCATCGGAGATAACGACCCACATTTGGCCAGTCCATTCCTAGGTATCATGGACACCATGCACAACCAGCACTGGATTAAATGAACCATTCAGACACACTATCCAGTACTATACTCATGGACATATCATGGATCAGCACCAGACTGGCCCATCACTAGTCCAGGATTCATTGTTATCCATTGCTAGCTTCAGTGACTTCCAATTCAGGGACACCAGTCCTGTCTTCTTGTTATCCATTGCTGGTTTCAGTTACTTCCTATTCAAGGACACCAATGCTGTCTTCATTGTGTGGCCCACTACTGGCTTCAACAACATCCCATTCATGAACACCTGATTTGATGACTTGGACTATTGATGACTCCCAAAGCAATTTCCAGGAGGTCACCATGGTTGACCTTGCAGCCTTGCTCACCATCTCCAACACCCTACTTCACAAGCATAGCCACTGATACCTTTGCAGAAAGTTCCCTTCCACCCAAATCTTACCAATTTAAAGACACTTGCTCACAAGCCCCAGCCTTCCTTGCATTTATTGATGTAGTCTTCTGGTCTCTTTCTCCTCTTTCAGCAACCTCTCATGATAAATTCCCATCTTTGTTGAACTTTATTTTTTATTTGAAATGACCAGCCTTCAAAAACCTGTTGCAGCAATCTAGCTGAGTTGCTGACATCTTGTATTCCTTTGAAAGGCAATTTCACAACCCCTGTGTCAGGCCTCTTTTTGACAATTCCATCAGACTTTAACCTGGCTTGTTAAAAGGTATGCATGCTAGTCTCAGCACAGAAGTCCAAACTGTTAACCAAGACATCATAGGCCTAAGAATTGTCAAAAATTTGTGCATTGAGCAGAAACTCTTCTTTTTTTTAACATGCAGCAACCACCGATCCAGTGGCCTAATGGTTAGAGCGTCCGCCTCGGATGCAGGAGATGGTGGGTTCGATCCCCAGCCAAGTCATACCAAAAACTTACAAAAATGGTACTAACAGCTTCCTTGCTTGGCACTCAGCATTATGAAGTTAGTGTTAGTACTGGTCAGCCTGGTGTCAGGATAATGTGACAGGGTGGGAAATCATGCTACAAGTCTGCGACATGATGCCCCAGTGCTAGACATCACTAAAAATTGCCACACTGCAGACATTGTAGCGATATGACTGAACAATTGTTAATGCTACGTTAAAAATCCAAATCACACTCACACACACACACATACATACACACACATGCAGCAACCAGTTTGTAATGCTCTGGTAGCTGGGTTTCATGTTTTTCTTAGACTCAGTGGCTATATTTCAGAAATCTGAGTGTAGACTAGACCCCTCCATGAGATCACCACTAACAGACACATCTGTCTCATGTATCTAGGGCAGCGCAATACACATCGGTCCCACATATGGCTTATATACTCAGTAGGGCAGCTCAATGCATGGTCTTGCATATGGCTTATGTGCTCAGTAGGGCAGCTCAATGCATGGTCTTGCATATGGCTTGTACTCAGTAGGGCAGCTCAATGCATGGTCTTGCATATGGCTCATATACTCAGTAGGGCAGCTTAAAGCATGGTCTTACATATGGGTTATACTCAGTAGGGCAGCTCAATGCATGGTCTTGCATATGGCTTATATACTCAGCATGGCAGCTTAATGCATGGTCTTACATATGGCTTATACTCAGTAGGGCAGCTCAATGCATGGTCTTGCATATGGCTTATATACTCATCAGGGCAGCTTAATGCATGGTCTTACATATGGCTTATACTCAGTAGGGCAGCTCAATGCATGGTCTTGCATATGGCTTATATACTCAGTAGGGCAGCTCAATGCATGGTCTTGCATATGGCTTGTACTCATTAGGGCAGCTCCATACTGTCTAATAGCTGCATTTATCTCCATCTCACAGAAAAAGGTGCATTCCTATCCTTGTCTGTGCATCTTAAAGCATCAAATGACCACCATCAGGTTACTGCATGTATCTGACCAAGCATAAAAGGTGATAATGTGGGGAATGTCCAGTTACCACAAAAAAGGATATCATGTCCATGTTGTATGCTACCCTGGATTGGAGGAGGGTGGGAGGGTCTTAAGCACTTCACTACAGAATGGGAGAAACCCTGTCCCAATAATCCAATGCTCTAACATGAAAAGAGGGGTCATGTTTATGCACAGTACAACCCAACTCTGATTTTACTTCAAGATTTAAAGAAGGAAGATCTCGCTGTCACTCTCTCTCTAAACAAATACCTTCAGGCAGCTGAGTTTTGCATGGGTAGCCCAAGCATGGCCCAGAACCCTGTTTAGTTGGAGATTTTGCCTGGGGAAATAAAATAAGCTCACATTGTAGTAAGACTTGAAATCACTTGCTTGATGCTTGCTTCATCTCAAATTCCTTGTCAACTCGACAAGGACAAATCCTATTTCATTCTGCCCCTACCGCTCTGGTGGCCCAGTGTTTAGAGCATCCACCTTGGATGCGGGAGATGGTGGGTTCAATCCCTATGCTAGGGTCATACCAAAGACTTATAAAAATGGTACCAACAGCTTCCTTGCTTGGCGCTCAGCATTAAGAGGTGAGTTTAGGACTGGTCGGCCTGATGTCAGGATAATGTAACTGGGTAGGACATCATGCTACATGTCTGCGGCATGATGTCAAAGTGCTAGACATCGCTATAGACTGCCACACTGCAGACATCGCAGTGATATGAATGAAAAATCGTTAAAGCTAACATTAAAAATCCAAGTCACACACACACACACCCATTCTGCCCCAGCTATTCATTCCTCTGGGTATGGAGTTGAAACTCTGCTGTTCTGAGAATTTATCCTTTTAGAATGTCCCTTGAGGAACACTTCATTGGTGCATCTCCTTTGCTTTGAGAGTTGACTCCTGCACTGCATTTTACAATGCATCCTAATTAGT
Organism: Sinohyriopsis cumingii; assembly: GCA_028554795.2. NCBI lineage: Eukaryota > Metazoa > Mollusca > Bivalvia > Unionida > Unionidae > Sinohyriopsis > Sinohyriopsis cumingii. Next base: position 106,864,424 of record CM068830.1, read on the forward strand.
TGTACAAAACAAAGATAAGGCAGAAGGGTAAGATCATCAAAATACACATTTTTTTATATCAACCCAACTCTTTTAAAAAGTCCAAGACATTTTCAGTCTAACATCAACACAGGAAACATCCCTGGGCAACATGTTACCCTCCATAGCCTAAATTAAGACATACAGTAAGGCAGTAACTTTTCTACATACCCAAGCTTGCAGGGGGGATAAATTTTAGTGGCATGGCTCTTAAATATTAAAAAGTGCATATCTTATTTAATTTATTGACATAAATTTTACATCATCTCTTTCAGATAACCATGATATCATTTCCATGAAACTGTATGAAATCGATTCACCAACAGTAAGTGTAAAATATGCAGACATACGTTAATATGTAAGAATTAAAAGTATATGTCATTGTAATGATTACAACATTTATTATGACATATATTTACACAGTAGCTAAACAGAAAATGCAGTAGTATATAAGATTCACTTTATCCATACGCATGTCTGTCCATCTGTCAGTACTCCATTATAGTTACATGTCAGTTTTCCAAGGCTGTACCTTTTATTTAACAATGGATCTGTCTAGTGATGTGTAAGCACTCCAAGGCAGGAACACTTGTCCATGCATCAGTTAAGTCCACCATTAGGACTCCAAGGCATTAACTCTAATTTGTCCATGCATTGTCTGGCCACCAATCGGACTCCAAGACTACAACTCAGATGACTTACCTCTAAGCATTTAGTTATCAATTCGCTGTAAAAGCTGGCTTGTTTTTGTCATGCAGAGGTTTCAGTTTAGCCTATTGTCAGCCTTAATCTGTGTGGGTGTGCATGTCAAGTATTGTTTTAACCTTGTGCCCTTGGGATATTTTCCAGGTCTTTGTCTTGCAGATCAGCCCACTACAGTACTTTCTAACCCTAATTAATCTGTTCAGTCATGTGACAAGAATTTAACAGCTAAATATATATATTAAGTTTGAATTGAGTTTCAGTTTTATAAGGTTTTCTAAGGCAGAAAATTGAAATTTGGGATTGAAATTTATTTCAATATTTGGATTTCAGGTTGGTTTTTTTTACTAGAAAAAATGATACTAAAGAAGAAAATATTCAGGATGAAGAAATAAATTCGGTCTTGTGGGGATTGTGGTATGATGAAGTTTTGGTTTTGAGTAGTTTTACTATATTACAAAGGGTTTGTGATAAAAACATACTGAGATGTTGTATTGTACATTTTGCTAAAATTCACATAAACCCTGTATGCTCTAGCAACTGAGTCCATTTGATCATTGGTGATTGTGGCCAGAAATAAGTATTTACTTGAACGTCTTTGTCGTTGATTATTATCTCTGTACAACTCTCCCTCGATAACTCATGCACAACGGGGTCCACAAACATAGACTGCACTATAAGTGAGGTGCGACTTACCAAGGGACCTACACAATTTTTCAAAAATCGCTTTGACATCGAGAAAACTGTGGGGGGGGGACAGCCTTTGGGAACTGGGCTTTTTAATGACTGAAAACTCATTTTACAATCACGTTGATAATAATTTTTAATAACGCGCTTTTTCTAATGAAGTTGTTCGTTATTTTATTTAAATAACATTTATTTTTTCAAAATGTCCAACATATTAAAGATTGTTTCAACTGGTTTCAACAACCATCACATGTATGTGATAAATCTGTGTATTACGTCACTGCTTTTTGTTTTCTTGATGAGTCTAGTTCCTGTAATGGTGCTTAATAGTAACCTGCCAAATCGGGAGTCCACAGAGCATGGAACTAGACTAACTGTTGATACACCACCAAACAAGATTTATTTTTTACAAAAACACACAACATTTATTTCGTGAGACAGTCGTCTACATCAAAACTCAATTTTTATATTGTTCAATTAGTACAATATTGGTGTCGTGATTTCATTGGAAGTAATAATGAAACTTGTTATCATCCTTGAGGATATCACTAAGTGCCAGTTCAAGAATTCTCAGAAACTCGCATGCCCACAATGGTCTGTATCTGTGAAATCAAGCTCTTTATTTTATGAAGTATTCTTTTCACTTGGTGCCATGTTATCTTTGATCAGTTATGAAAGAGTCGGTTAATTTAAGGAAGTTTATGTTACATACACAATAACATTTATAAGTGTTCAATTGATCAAATAAAGTGAGTTCACCCAACATACGACCGGGGACACTAGTTTTTAAGTTTGTAGGATTTTTGTGCCTTTTAACTTTTCTTTTATTCCACCTCCTTTATTTGATTCAAAAGACATAATTAACGTGATAATACAAAGGAAGGCCAGCTTTTAATTCAGTACAACAATACAGCAAATACTTCCGGAAGTCAGTTATCAAAATACAGTCGGCACTTAATTAGGTTCTCAGAGAAATGCTCATGGACATAGCTGTTACGGTAGATTGACGCATTTTACGTTTAATTACAAGAGGACACATTGCATTTAATGACGATTACACTTAAAAGGAACTAAAAGATAACCCTGGTACACAAATTTCAATTGATAAAAAAAATTTTTTAATTGTATTTATTTATTAAAATACTGCCTGCACTCGGCATAAGTGACATTTTTATTGATCAAAATTTCCTTATATATCGTTAATTGTGGTGTACTAGGAATGTTGTTAGCAAAGAAAATGTAAAAGAATTGTATGACCTATATTTAAACTCGATATTTCATTGTGTTGATTAAAATATTCAAGTCCTATCTACTCTTTCCAACGATAAAACAAGCAGTACATCAGAGTTTCCATTACCAATTTTGATTGAGATTTTCTTCAAGTTCAACAAATAGGAATCAATTTTTGGGGTATTTTCTGGTTTAAAAAATGGGATCCATGCCTGACCCAGTGTTATAAGCAGGGCGAGTTATCAGGGCACAGTTATCGAGGGAGTGGTGTATTTTGGTAAATGACCATTCATCCTGATATTTTTGTCCCTCAGGTGGTAGGTTTACTTTGGCTCTTTCTCTAACTCGTGCATAAAAATGAGGTACATAACACACTGCACATTAATATAATGGCTCAAACCAAGATAATTCTCATTAGTATAAAAGTGATAAAGTTTAAGTAGGTATGACATGACATTTTCTTATTGACAAAAAAAAAAAAACGTGAATAGAAATGACTTATCTGTAGAAATAACAGAAAATGGTTCAGAATTATCCAGCTTACATTAAGTGTCAAGAGATGATAAAATGGGACAGTGGGTGCTTTTATTTGGACAAATAGAAATAATTCTCCTTACCATGGATATAACAAAGGACACACAAATATTAAATTACCAACCCATTAACACTGCAAAACAAAGATGCAGTTTTGTTTTTAAAATTTTTAAAGTTATGATTATTCTTTAGAACAGTAATCCAGTGTGTTTCATAATCCTTATTGGGAAGAAAAATGGCATCCTGTTATATCTCCAAGCAAGTAATGGTCCTTGTGTTGAAATACTAAACTTAATGTTGTCAGAGCATAATTAGATATATTGGTTTTTCTGTTATCACACAATCATAACATCAGCTGGATATTTTCTGTACTGATGTCAAAATTGTAGGACAAAGATCCCATTGGTGTCATACATTACATTACAAAATGATTCTTTTGTTTTCGTACATGATGGACATTTATTTAAAAAGCAACAGTATTGAGATATCTTACATTAGTAAAATTATGATACTGTGATTTCATTGCAAACCTCTTACTGTCTATTTAGGAAATGTAATTAAATTACATACTTTGGAATTCAATTCTCCATAATGAAAAATGTCTATGAAACTATGTTTTTTGATTACTTAGTATGCCATTTGATTGATTTGCTTGCTATCTTCATCATGTTTGCAATTTAATTGGATAAACCACTGCTTAATGTTAGATACTTAATAATGGTACTTACATAATAATATTTAAAATGGATTTCAATTACACAATTAAAATGATGTCTTAATACATGCTGGCAGAATTTGCATTTCCTTTTAACTTTTTTCATTACTTTTCTCCTATTATTTAATTTGATACAAAAGATATAATTAACATGATAATGTGAAAACAGATCTACTTTTTAATTGATTGTAACAATGCAGCAAGAACGTCCATAAGTTAGAGAACAAAATATAGTAGTCGCCTAATTAGATCCTTGCAGAAATGTTCACAGGCATACCAGTGACAGTTGTGTGATGCTTCTGCTGTTTGAACACAATAAGGCATAATTGTATTTATGATTACACTCAAACTGAATAAAAGATAGAACTAAAACACCAATTTTACTTGGTTTGGGTTTGATTGACATAACATTATTATTGTCTGGATTTTTTCATATTAGCAAAATTATCTGTATAACTAACTTTATTTTAGCATGAATCAGTTTTGTGCCAGTTTAGTCGTATTAATAAATCTGTGAAAATATTAAGCCCCTATAATTTTAAATACATTTTGCCAAGCAGAAATTTTCTTGTCAGTCATACTTGATGTATAGTTGTATCCAACAAAATGTCCCATTTACATTAAAATTTGTATTAAAGTTCTGATGACTTGAAAAACATTAATGTAAAAACTGGTATGTGAATAAGATTTAGAAATTGTTGTTAGTTCTTTTGGGGGAATTAGACAACTAATGCTGTCTTTTTTTGTTTTTGCTCCAGGATACAGCTCAGGACTATTTTGGTCTGCCAAAGGCTGAAAATGTAGAACCCCCAAGGGGTAAGTATCTCACTTCTACTGTTTACAAGTGAACAGTTGTATATGAGCCTTTTTTGACAAAACAGGCAAGTTTATGTTAATATGGATGGGAACATGGTATAGTTGAAGTTAACATTAAGGGTTCAGTCAGTGAGGTTCAAGTATTTACAAACACGAACAATTGCTTTGTACTGTGATCCTAGTTATACAACATTTCTGATGACTCAGTTCAGCCCACCCCACCACATCCCACCCACTGAGGAACCTTACACCACCTTCATTGAATGTAGGATATATTTTAGCCCACCTGAGACACATGTATCGCTGAAGTTAATATTATTATCTTGTATTTAAAGTTTCTTGAAAGTCATGTATCCCCTACATTGGTTGCTGTATTCAAATGGAAATATGGAATAATTTTATATGTTAATCAAAAGTTTGTATCCAGGTAGGTTTTCTATCTCACCTTTGACACAAGTAGTTGGTAACAAGATTAAGATTCTTTGTTAACGCGATTTGATGTAATTTAAGAAGTTGGTGTTAGGACTGGTCGGCCTGGTGTCAGGATAATGTGACTGGGTGGGACATCATGCTACATGTCTGCAGCATGATGCCACAGTGCTAGACATCACTATAAACTGCCACACTGCAGACATCATAGTGATATGACTGAAAAATTGTTAAAGCTACGTTAAAAATCCAAATCATACACACACACACACACACACAAAATCCCGTTCGCATATAAGCTGACCACCCAAACTGAATAGGTATAAACACTAAAAAGTGAATGACCCATGTATAAGCCAACCCAAAAGTCCAAGATGACATCACAAGATGCACGTGGTAAGTTCAAATGCATTTATTTAAGCAGACTTACATTAGCAAAAATTACCAGTATAATTTTCTCGGTGTTGGCATGTACAATTATTACATAGAAATGGTGTAAATTTGTTTGAAAAGTCAAGAAATTTATTTAATTTTTGTCTTCTTATTGTTTTGGCCCAATTCAGATTTGTGTATAACTTGATTGGATGATAAGAATGGTGCATTTGCGGGTTGCTGTAACACTACCTTGCCATTTTGACTAGATTATTGTTTGTTTATGCATTATTGCATTAGACTTTTGATATAAATGCACCAGTAATTAACGTTTTTTTTTGCCTTGAAATTGTAAATACTTAATTCATTAAAATGTTATTGCAGTATGACAGCAATAAACAATAATAGGGTTTGATTCAACACTCACAGTTAGGCTAGTGACAGTATTTACATAATGGCACCACCGCATATGCATTGTAGGTTAGAACACACACTGAATGAAGTACAGTCAAACCCACTTATCTCGACCTCGGTTATCTCGACAACCCGCTTATGTCGAGCGTTTTGGTCCGGTCCCGAAAAAATTCTTCTTTGTTATGCTATTTTTTACCCGCTTATCTCGACCTCTGTTAAGTCGATAACCCGGTTATGTCGGGCATAAGTTTCGGTCCGAAGTAACATGTGGACCCGCTTAATTCGACGAAATGCAACTTTTTAACGTCAATCTCACAGAAATTGTACAAGAAATAGTCAGCAAAAGCGATCGATTTTCAGGCACAATTTTGGTCCGTTACGGCAGTAGTCACATGTTTATTTCATATTCTTTCTATTTTTGGTTCGTAAGAGTAGCTTAATCGATTAGTTTATTAAGAATATATCATGTTCACTACATAAAATATTCAAGGATTCACAAAGACAAGAGTGTGTACAAATTACAATGTAACTTTATTTTACGAAAACGCAGAATCTTAGATGTCAGCTACATGTGTATTTTATCATTTCCCTTTTATTTCTTAAGGTACATTTCAGATATGAATTATGTTCCGAAGTACATGTATACATGAAACAACAATCAAGGAGATACAAGTAATGAAATATTATGTACATGTACACATTAATAATCAATGTGCAGACGGAAAAGTGCTGATCGGCTGAATATTCAGGTCATGAAATTGCTCCATATGCACGTAATATCATGACGATTTATTGTATAGCATTTTATGACAAAATAGCCAAACATGTCAGCAATATTTTCAAAATATCTAGGAATTATAAACTGAACATAATGTAGTGGAAATACAAAAATATACGGTAAAATTACCTACACGTACATGTACAATAAACGCATACTATATATGAATAAAAAAATGAATACTTTTTTCATTTTGAATATATACATCTATAAAACACACAGTTTCCAGGGTCGGTGTGCTTTGCAATAAAATAACCTTTGTATTTGATATCCTTCCGGTAAGTTCAAAGAATTAGTTTACTGCTCGCTACCGGATGTGTTTATTCACCACCCGCGCATCTATTTATTTGCCATCTGGAATCATAATTGATACAAACTCGCATTGATGCCTGCGGGGTAAGTAGTCTACTCAACATTAACTTGCTTTAATAAATACTCTTTGTAACCCATGCTAGCGAAAGGAGTGTCATTTGCACTCACAGTCAATGTACATGTACATGTACATGTATTTTCAAAAACATTTATTGATCGTTATCTGCGAGATACTGTCATATATTAACCTGGATATAATACAATCTTGGTTATTTTGCACCTAACACCGCGTTATGCATGAATGGCGGGTGCCTGAAAGCAATCGGTGGATGTTTCTCTCTCACTCTCTCGTTTGTGATTTTCTTTGATCCATTTTTCAATCTGATAACATATTCAAACCTCTGAGTACAACCAAACATGATTTGTTTTTCAATATTCACATCAATTATAAAAATGCGTCGTGTGTTATCTGACATAAGTGATGCACACTACAGTAATGGATGCATACGCTACATGTGATATAAGGAGTTCATAGATATATTTTTTCTTTAATAAATTACTTATGATGATAAAAAAGGAATAAATGATAACAACACCAGGTTAGTTCATTTCATTTTATTATCAATTAAGCGTTTTGTTTATTTTATTGTAACATGCAGTGGGAGGGGATTCCAGTAAACACCAGCATGAGACAGGAGTAATGCTCAAGGACATTTTTAAAATTACCGGTTTTTATGAACCCGGATATCTCGGGACCCGGTTATGTCGACGATTTTTTTACACCCCCGACGTAATCGAGATAACCGGGTTTGACTGTACATCTCTTGGATTTGAATCATTGGCACCACTGCAGTAAACTTTAATGATAAATCCAAAATACAATAATGAAGTTTCAGAAATAATGTTACATATGCTTTTATATATATATATATATATATATATATATATATATATATATATATATATATATGTTAAGATTAAAAATTAATTTCTAAAAATGTCAGTACAAATGAATTGCAAATAAACTTATGTAGATAAGCTCTTCCAGTATATGTAAATATGAAGTACTATGAATAAAATATGAACGGTAACAATGCTGTAATTCTGTACATTAGAGTTATTACATATAGTATCTGAAGACATTCGATTAGAGTTCATTTTGAATGACTGATGACCTGGTCCAGTACAAAGTCTGCTTGGAATTTAAGAACTTCTTTGATTGACAATGTATTTTAATTCAGGCAGTCATTAATTGATGGGTTGAAACATTAGGAAATCAACCTTTCATAATTTTATCTTGTAAAAGTTTATAATGGAGTGAAAATTTTAGTTCAAAAGGGTTACAGATATGGGTTTCGGGGCAAAACATACTGATATCATGTAATTGTACAAAACACAGTAAGTTCTGCACTTAAATTCAGACTTACCCCATTTATGAAGTTGAATTATATATATATATATATAAACACACTTTAAGATCTGATCCAAGTGCAAACTGGCTACACCCAGATCTACTGTTACATAATGCATGGGCAGATCTGTATCTGTACAGTTTGTTAATAGTGATCAACAAACCAAACAAGAAAGACCCTGATCTGCTGGCACATTCTGCAATCACAGATCAAGGTTTGTTGTTTGCATCAGATTATATGCAAATATGTATGTTATTTTGCTGTGGGTTTGTGGTCTTTGAACAAAAGTGCTCTTTTAAAAATTTTATATGAAGTATCAACATTTTTCTCATTCCAGATCATATAGACGATCATAGGAATACAGTGTCAGGATGGAAAATTTTCTTCATTATAATATTAGTCCTGATTGGTATTGCTGTTTGTGGAGTTGTTGGGTACGTCATTTTTATGAAAAACCAGGAGAACTCCAGAAAACGGTTATATTAGAAACAGCAGCAGGAAATTTTATTCCATAGTATTGGAAATTGAAATCATAATCTACAATTTGAAATCAATTGCTTGTTCATTACGCTTGTTTCCTAAGGGCCATTTCAGAAATAAATTTGTTATGTGTAAGAATAAATTTGCAACTTACTGAATGAAAAAGTCACATATTGGGGTTTGGTATTTGTGTTTTTTGTTATTTTTGTGAAAACTCAAGAAAATCCTTCTGAAAGCACTTGCATTGATTTAATTGCTAAGTATTGAAATCTTAACCTGTGGGGTTTTTTTTTGTTTTTTTAATGAAGTAACTGTTCATTCTGCTTATTTTCTGATGAGTCTTTTAGAAACAGAGGGTGGGAGGGGCTAAAATAAGATTGGAATTGGTTTGAATGAAAAATCAAGCATTCACATATCCTAAAGGTTTTTATTGGACCAAACAAAAGAAAGAAAAAGATTGTTAACAATTGTGTTTTGATATGATCAGTTCTAATCAAATTTAATTTTGATTGGGTCAACAGAAATTAATTTTCTTCTCAAAATTCATCTGGATTAGGGTTTTGTTTCCAAAGGAGATACAAAATTTGCACTAACTGAATTTCATTTTGTCAAGTTCTGAAATCCAAAGTAGTACTATAGAAATTATTGACATCTTGAATATGATCCAGTAGGTGACTTTAAAACAAAACACTGTAAATTAGAAAATGTAGTTTTTTTTTTTTTTCAATTTTAAAATATGGTGTAGCAAATTGCTTGAATTCTATTACTTCTGAAGATATTGGCAAATTGTGAATGGTCTGTTTCTCCCTTGCCATTGATTTTGTAATGTGATATTATACCTTACATAAATTTCCGAAAACTTGTTTATTTTTTACACTACAGATATCCAGAACCAAAATCGATTTTTAGCATACAGTAGTAAGTGAATTTTTCCAAGATCATTGCATCTGAATTATGTTTGTGAGTGCCTTAGTTTATCATTTTCACCCCAGTTGTACAGTGCTGTTGCCACTTGTACAGTGCTGTTGTTTCCTCTGATTGTAAATGTTTTCAGTATGAAATATTTTTATCATTACTGTGCATTTTTCTTTATAATTTCACATTTGTGCAATTCTGAGTTCATGTTTTTTAGTCGTAGCTGGAGAAAACCAAGTTTTAGGGTAGGAATTGTGAATAAAAATTACACAGTGCTTTTGTATGACTGCCACTACATCAGATCAACAAAAATACATCATTAACACAGTCCAAGGCTCGGCTAGCGTGGGTACGTGGGAAAGCCTGCCAGTAGCTTCTCGTGGGTCGGTGGTTCTTACCTGGGTTTTCCAGGGTTCTTCCTCCACCAGTAATACTGGCCGCCATGTATAGCCTATCTTGTGCTGAAAAATGGCGTTAAACCCTAGAACAACAACAACAACAACAACATCATTAACACCACAATGTAACAGTCTTCTACACAAACATGAAAGCATGTTTTATTTATTGATAAGTGAATGTGTCTGAGATAGAATGGATTGACTTATTCAGACATCATGAAAGGATCACTATGGCAAGAAAATTGTCCATGTTTTGCAATGATTGTTTCATCTGCTTTATGTGTATTTCATGTGAAATAATGAAATATTGGCAGTCACAAGTAAGAAAGGAGCATAATGGATTGTTGTCCATGGCTTGTGACAATGGTTATACTGGAAACCTTCCCTAAATTGGCCCTCTCTTTAACCCAGGCTTATCACCAGACAGATCAAACAGTTTTAGTCCCATATGTCAATCAGATATTATTTGAACGGCCATTTACTGGACACCTCATTAAAATGGTCACAAATTTAGGTCACAGTAGTGTCTGGTTTAGAGTAGTTTCACTGTTTTTACAAAGGTGGAAAAAATTTGTTTAAAACAATAGCTGGTTAGTGAGACTTCTAGAAATTTTAATGTAAAATGAGTAGAAACTTAATATTATAAAGTTTTAAGCAAAAATTTTCTTGTATGAGATCTCTGTACAACATTTTCATTGTAATAGCATGATGCATTGTTAAAATAATTCTGACATCGAATCGATCTTAATAAATGTCCATAATGAAGTTAATATATATAAAATCATATTATCATTTTGACATTGCTATTATTTGTCACATATTTTTAAAGCAGACAAACCTCTGTTCAGTAATATTGTTCGTTACTAGTCATCAACTTAGTAAAAAATGCTTTTGATGGTAATTATTGAGTTATCAATATCCACCTTCAAAACAGTTCTAGCACCAGTTTAGGAGCTATGCAGATATTTGTCAAGCACTTAAATTAGTAGATAATATAAGTGTAATACCCTATATACTCACATCCAAGTCGGGTTCAGGTGTAAACAACACAGACCCTGATCTGCCATCACAAGTGCTATGGCAGTAGATCAGGTCTGTATGGTTTCTTTTACTAATTACTCATAACAAACTGCATAGATCCAGATCTACTGGTGCATTTTGCAATGGTAGATCTAGGTCTCTGCAGTTTGTAATCAGATCTGAGCTAAACACGAGTATACATGGTAATCATGAATTATGCTTTTTTTTCTTTAAAATCAGGGTTATTAGTTTGGTGCTGTACATAGCCAGTGTAGCCCTGGCTTGGTGGACATGATTACTGTATATAGGGGAAATTTCCCCATAGTTTATTCTCTTATTGTGAAAAAATTGTTTAATTTTCGTGATATAGCATTTTTCCAGATTTTTCTTGTTTACATTTCAGCATGGTTAAATTTTCTTTAATATGTAGTGACCACATTTTAAAACTGAAAATGCATAGAGATTCCCTCTAACATACATTATTGAATGCCTTAAACAGTTCAGTATTTGCATATATATACATCAGCTCATCTTGCCACAAGAGCCTGATGTAAAATGTAATTTATTAGATGCATTTTGTGATATTCACAAGTTCTTCAGTGTTCTTTTTTCTTTCTATTGGATGTGTTTGGTACAAATTCTTACTACTGAAAAATATTAGATCATTTGGTTTTGTCACTTTTGTTCTTGCTATAAAATCACTGATACATGCACTATTCCAGAACTAAAAAAAAGTCGACATGGGGTTTTGTCCATTACAGCATGGCATTATTCTGAAAGAATATTTCATGTTTCTTCAGAGTCATTCAGCTTATGTAAATATATTAAGATGTGGAAAATATTTACGGGTTGCTCATGTTAATAGATATTTTTGTCACATCTTTGTAATCAAGGTGAAACTTGGGTATCACTTCTACATTAGCAATAGGGCCAATGGCACCAACATTACATTGCTCTTTTCAAGTTTTTACTAGCATGTTTGATTGGTTGCGTTATGTCAACAGTTAGGTTATTTGGTGCAGAGGCAATTTGAATAAAGTGCATTTCCAAAGGACATACCAGGGAATCTGACCCAGGCTAATCCAGCACTAGTAGTATTTGAACCTGCACCCTTTCAAAATTAGTCTGGCATGTCAACCACTGTGGCTTATATCTCCATCAGTTGCCTCATACAACGTGCAGGAAGGCATTTCAGTTCTGTTGTACATCCCCAAGCCTGCCAGGGGCAGAGGGCATGTAACCACTCTGATGCAGCTGAGACACAGTGTACATCCCCAAGCCTGCTAGGGGCAGAGTGCATGTAACCACTCTGATGTAGGTGAGATAATGGTTTTTCCAGAATTTATGTTAATGCAACGTAGAATGCATGTCTGTGAACGAAAAGCAATGAAGAAATTTTAAGTATATGGAATAAAATATGTGATCACATATATATTTATAAATTTTGTATGCAAGAAGTATGACGGTAAAGTTAAAAGATATTTTGTGTATACATTAGATTAGCTTTACTTAGATTATTTAAGGCCCTTAGTTCATAAATGTGTATATTAAGATACTCCTGCTTTTATTCAGAGTTCATTTGTTTAAATAGTTCGTTTTGATTGAAGATTTCGAAATTTGAGGATGTGTTACTTGCAAGCTGAGAAGGTACAGCCGAAAATTTATTGCAATTTATGTTTGCAACTTTGGCAATATGTTTGATTTTGAAATTTCAGTATAGTTGATTTTGAAATTTCAAGTTAATTTTTTTTGTCACAACCCTTGGCATTATGAATTCAAGGTCTGAAATTGTTAGTAAATGTTCATTGTAAAATGGATCATGAGGCAGTCAGAGATGATTGCCTTCAGTAAGTAATATGGTCATACAAGTACAATTATGCCAAAAACAGGACACATCAGTGGTTTAAATAATGAAACTATTAACATGAGATGTAAAACTAAGGCATAAAACTTGGCATCAAGTTTATTAATTTAAAAGTCTGTTTTAAATCAAATATTTGGAAAACTGTTGATTATAAATAGGTAAAATTTTCAAATTTAACATTTTTCTTTTGGTAAAGACAATACTTAAAGGATAAGCTCAGGGTGGTTTAAGCTCAACTGGCCTTTGGTCAGGCAAGTTTTTGTTACACTTGTGCATCCATTATATATTATGTATTATACATAAGCAATCACTATTTTAATATCTTAAACCACTGGACCAATTTTTACCCAATTTGGCACCGAGCATAGTGGTATGAAGGACTATCACATTTTTATAAATAATGCTGATTTACCTTCAGATATTGCCACCGTTACTAAAAGTAGTAAAAGCCCTTCTCAAAAACTTCAGAAGCAGAATTTTAAATATCAGAAAATGCATCTGGGCAGGAAGACCTTTCAAGTTTGTGCAAATGATGCAGATCAGCCTTCAAATTTTGCCACTGTGACATCTCCAACAACACTTAATAGAATTGGATTAGATTTACAGAAAGCATCCTGGCACAAGGCAGCTTTCAAATTTTTTTAAAATTATTTGATCTGACATATGGCTGCTGTTACTATGGATATAGAAACCTCTAAAATACTTGTCCAAACAACAACAAAAAACTAAACAGAATTTCACTGGACAGAAGGCATCCTTGCATGAAGACATTTCAGATATGTACCGTCTCTATCAAATATGGCCACTGACACTAAAAATAGAAAAATCTTTCAACTCCTTCTCATTGACTGCTGAATAAATAACTGGTTGCTATTGGAGTGGTCTTTGTGATGGGGTAGTTGCTATGGAAAGCTTTTAGTGCATTTGGCATTTTAAATCATCCCTTAGCAACTGTGAATACACATTATTAGACTGTTAGCTGAAATGAATATTAGCAAATCAGAAGATGACTGTTTATTAAAAGTAGCCCTGGCATTTTAAATCAAATAATTTTTTGGCTACAGCATTTTATTTAAGAGTTTAATGATTAACTTTTGTCTCGTCTCTTGTGAGGGTAAAACTTGTTTTGCAAATTTTTGAATACGGTTGTCAAAATATATAAATTCTTAGAAGAAAAAAAAGTACCAGTATTTTCAGATGTGAATAGAATTGGCTTTTACAATAAAGTTACTATTATGAAAATGTCTTCCTGTCTCAATCTTTTGTTCAATAAATCAAAAACAATTTTTGTTTGTGCCTGAAAGTATTCATTTTTTAATTAATTTAAAGCTGAAGAGGGGGGATAATATAGTCTTCCAAGTTCTAAGGTTGCATAATTCATACACCAAAGTACCCATTTTCAACGTTACTATTACTATTATAATTCTGCAGTTTTTGGGTTCCTCAAGAAAACAAAAGAATCAGAAAATCTAAGTGGAATTTGATGATTGAGTTAATTTGAATTACGAACTACAGTGTAGTATTTTGAAGGTGTAAATGCTACTCAGAATTTTCTTATAATAAACAAGTGGCAATATTTAAAAACTTTACATGGGGTGGGGGCAACAATCTTGAAGCTGGCAATAATTGAAAACTTTACTTCAGGGGGCCAACATACTCAAAGCTGGCAATATTTGAAAACTTTACTTCAGAAGGCCAACATGCTTGAAGCTAGCAATAGTTTTAGTGTAATCAACATGCTTGAAGCTGATAATATCGGCAATATTTGAAAACATCACTTCAAGGGGCCAACATGTTTGATGCTGCCACAGTTGCTAAAGCCAGGCCCACATGTACCTTATACTGGCTCCTTACTTCAAAGCTTGTTAATATTTTAAATGGTTGAGACTTCTTAGCATACAGAGAAATCACAACATAAAACAAAATTTTGTCATGACCTTGACACTGCCATTGGGGTGGTATGCATGGAACTGAGAGCAATGATCCAAGATTGTACTAGTTAACTATTATAGCAACTCCTCAGAGTTTTGGAAATTGTAATCATACAGAAAGACCATGCCATAAAATTTTCTAATATCGCTGGTGTTGCAACAGCACCATGAGCAGAGGTGTTTGGAATTAAAATGATACTGTTGATGGATTCTACATACTAAATATGATGGCTATTCATCCAAAGATTTTAGACTTGTGACCTTACAATAATTGTTTTAAATATTAATCAAGACTTAATTCTTTGCCTCAGGATTGGGATACCGAGTTCAAACAGCAAGGCTTACTAACAAATTCTACAGTACAAATGTGACCACCATCTTCCAAAGGTTTAGGACATGTTGCCAAAATCTTCACAAAAACAGAGTCCCTTTATGGTATTGATGCTCTACTGGGCAAATAGAATTAACAGGAATTCAAAACAAGACCATTTCTTCCATTTAACCGTAACATGGTTAAACCATTTTTGACATTCTTCACCTACAACCTTTTCAGATTAGTTGCTGTGGTATACATATACTAAATGTCAGCTTCACCCCATTTCCATTTAGGACAAAGTAGATATTGTCATTTGCTGAAAACCCCCATGTCATAATGATCATCCATTCAGAAGTGGTGACAAGAAGATTTTTAAGACAGCTGTCATGGTGGTCTTATTGTATGGATGATTGGCACCATTTTCATTTAGCATCAACTAGGCTTTAGAAGTTTCTAGGTGAAAACCCCCAAGCTGATATGGCCATCCATTTGGAGAGGAGTCAAGATAACATTTTCAAGGTACAATCAGGACTTGCCATTCTGCATGAGTAGCAACAACAAAATTTTCAAAATGGCTGTAGTATTGGCCATACTGGACATCATAGCAGCACTATTTTCATTTAATACCAACTCAATATGACAAGTCTTCTGGTGAAAACCCAATGTCATTATTACACTCCGTTCAAGTAAGAGTTGACAAGATTTTTAACATGGCTCCCATTGTGATCATACTGGATATTTTTTACTTTTTATATGGGACCTGCTAGATGCCACAATACGGCTGTTACTTTTTAATGAAAATCATGTTGAGAAAACAATCCATTCATAAGAAGTGGCGATAAGCTTTTCAAGATGGCTGCCATGGCCGCTACATTGAATTTCAGATCTGCACCATTTTTTGTTAGCACCAAGTAAGGCATCTAAAAGAAATCTTTAAGCGAAAGCCTCACGTTATGACCATCCATTTATCAGTAGCAATAACAAGATTTTCAAGATGGCCACAGTCGCATTCATATTGGATGCCCAAGCAGCAACATTTTCATTTAGGACCAACTAGACTAGGGTATGAATGTGTGTATAAAGTTTAGGAAGATCCTAGTTGTAGTTTATTAAAACTGATAACAAGCTTGTGCTGGCCATCGCAGAGTGGGTGGAGATAGGATTTTGTTTCCAGACGAAGATAAACAAATTGCTCAACTTGTATAATGGATATAACAAGTTTTTTTCTACAAATATGGGGAAAAAAGTATTTTTATTAGCTATTTGGAGGCTGGAAAATTTGTTAAAAATATTCCCCACTCCCAACTCTCAAATGGTTGGTCCCTATCAGTCTATACAAGTTTTCTAAAGTCTTTTCTACCACCAGTTTTGAAAGTTGCAAGGAAAAATAAATACAACTGGGAGGTAGTGTTTAAAGTTTTTTCAGTGCATTGGCAGTTCAGATAAGATGAACTTTTAAGCAAGTACAATACAAGGTGGATAAACTGACAGAAAACATTCTCCAATGACCCAAAGAATGACGGTGTAATTGTTTGTAACAGGAGTGACCAACCAGACCAATTTACAACACCCTCGTCTGATTATGCCATAAGCTTGTAAAGTCTGCTTACTTTTCACGAAACATCTGCATTGAAGCAGGGCTAAATACATGAACATGGCCCATGAAATACTTAAAAGGTAACCTTGATCAACTTTTGCTGCTGGTTTAGTGGTACTCTTAAAAGATGGATGTACTTGTGAAATTTTCTTGAATGTTCATGCCACAATTTTTTTGAAATATTGAGCTAAATGCAAAAACTGGCTTAATTCTGTTTTGTATGGTTAAATGACATTTTTCAGGGCATAATAGCTATACTTGGAAGTCAGTATATTTAGTGGAGGAGGACCCAAACAAGAACCCATTCACCAGAAGCTACTGGCTAGCTTTCTCACATAACCACATTGCCATGTACAGAAAATGAAGCCCTTGGGAGTAAAACAACAAAACAGCAGCTGGAAAGATTAATGTATGTGCTTGACTAGACAATACTTTGCAGGTGCCACAAAACCATAACCACTATATAGAAACTTTGTTCATTTTAAATTATTGTAGCAGAGGTGAATCATGTATGAAGTCACATGACTACCAATCTTGCAACTGTCTTTGAACTATTGTATACACCTGCCTATAAGTAGAGTCAAACTGCAAAGAACATAAACCCTGATTTGCTTTCACATCTTGCAGCTACAGATCAAGGTGTATGTTGTTTATTCAGATAATTTCTAACCAACTGCATAGACACAGTCCTGCCAATGTGTTGCACAACAAATCTGGGTCTACAGTGTGTACTGGGACTGAACTTGTGAGTATAGTACATTCAGAAACCTAATCTTCTTCACAACAATAATGCTGACAGAAAATATACTTGTTTCAGGTTCATCTTGTATGGAGACAAATATCAGTGTATAAAGAACTATAAATTTTTTTAAATCGATTCCATATATTGGGCTAAGTAGATCTCTTTTTAAGAAAGTGCTTATAGAAAACCTATCCTAAAAGTATTAATTCGTCAAGACCATTCCTTCATGTCAAACTTTTAATGATAAAAATGCATGCCAAATTTCACTAGATCGCAAATAGGAGACAATAATGTGGAGAGTGACAAATTGATGGCCATAGAAACTATAGGTATAACTTGTGAAATGCCAATCAGACACAGCCCATTCTTTTACAAGACACATTATCTGGTCATGATACAAGAATAGAAAGTTCCATGAAGATACCCTAAAACAGTTGAGGAAATGAAGCATCAACTCTATTCCAAAGCATGGGGAGATAACTCAAAAATAATCAGAAGGAGCTGAATCATTTATTGGGCATAACCAAGTTTTAATACAAATGAATATTTTAAAGTTTCAAGAAGATTCTTCAAAACGTTCACGAAATCTTAACCCGAGCAGTGTAACAGATGGGACACAATCTGTAATAAAAATGCCGATAAATTTTAAAATGCCAAGTAAACAGAATCCACATTGTACAGCAAATAGTCTGATCATAATGTGAAGTGTACAAATTTGCACAAGATCTCTCAAGTTTTGGAGATATTAAATAAGCGAAAGCGACAGGTTCCAGTATATCCCCCGCCAATACTTTGTTTGCAAGGGGTATAAATACTGACTTAGAAGTCAGTCAGTTACCAAAATATGCCCAATCAGACAAAATTCTAAATTAGCTTTTGTCAAATGGCACTTGAATTGATACTGTGTGATATTTCAGCAATATATCATGGCAAAATCTCCAACATATTCAAAGTTCTCATGTAAAACAAGATCATTTATAAGAAAAGAAATTTCTGCATAAAGAAGCACCCAAAATATTTTTATTTTTAGGGTGCAAAGTACACATTCTTGGTGAGAAAGTTACTAATTCATTAAAACCGGGCAGCAGTAACCCAATACTCTTTTTTTTATATATGAAACTTGCAAAGATAAATCCAGGTGTTAACTCTGACACCTGCCTAGGTACCATTTCCAAGGCAAAATTACCAGGTAGCAATTTGCATGGAAACAGGATATGCTTCAAAAATTCAAAGTTCAAGCATAATTAAAATAATAAGCACTGGATAGTTAATAAAGCAAGAAAAGTAGGTTACCAAGACCTTCATTGTAGGTCAATGAGGTTTTTAATATCTTCCATGTAAATACACCCATCAATTAAAATAACTGTACACAAAAAGTTTAAGGAACCAAACTAAATGTAAACACAGTGTGTAATCAATGGAATATGAACAGCACCTCAGCGTGGCTTACTTCTGCTAACAGTGTCTGGCACCATCAAGTTTTATGACTGTCTATACAACTATGAGAAATTTAACTAAATGTTTTTGTATACAGCAAAAATATAGTTAGAAAAGTGACACTCGACCGAATTTATCCTTCGCAGCCAAGACAAAAATTTAAAAATTGTTGTCATGGACTCGAAGTCATATATATATATATGAATACAAACATACCTTCTAAATACCCAAACAGTTCAAATAAATTTTACACAAGAAAAGGCGATTTTAATCACAATACTGCCTGCAATATTCTTGGTACTCAATTTTTTGGGAGTTGTGCTCCTAGTTTTGAACTGGAACTTGTAACTTCTCCCTGTTTTACATATTAGTGTTAACCCTGATGGCATCATGCTATGAAATGGAAAGATTGGCAGTCATGTCATTGGCTAAGACCAGCAGAGAATAGACAGACACAATAAATAGAAAAGTCCTGTATATAGAAGGTCATTTATTCACGTGATACAAAACATTTTTCTAGTTTAATCTATTTGTAAAACAATCAAGACTGCAAGAAAACCTGAAATATATACATAATGGATCTTATGAAAATGAAAAAGGAATTATGTTGTCTTTATGAACACTTCAATCCTGATTGCTTTTAAACTGGATATTGATTTTAACAAACTCAAAACAGACAGGAGGATGAAAAATACTCAAGTCCCATTTCTGTTACCTCAGAACTAAATAACTTAATCCTGTGTTAGTTGATAAAGGAAACCTATCTGTCCTCTTGCAAGTACTGATGCATGAAATACCATTTAAATCCTGAAATTGACCAAATGAGTTAGGATGATGTCTGCATATCCAGTTTACAGTATCGTTCACACATCCATGATCATTAACTTTGCTGACGGACTGTTCTGACAATAACAGTTCTTGGTACTGGAAACAAAACCACGATTTATCATTTGTAATTATAAGTTTCTATCCAGGTGCTGCACATGGAGGTGAACATCAACTCAATTCTCCATTTTTCTGTTTATCACACATTCTACACACATTATCCAAACACGCTAACCCCATTCATTCCAGGACACAGCTAGGATCATACTCTGTCGAGAGCTTCTAAAAGGATGATGCTGTTACCTCTTACAACCTGAAGAAGAAAAGAAGAAAAAAAAATCAAATGAGTACAGCCAATTAAATCAATTCTAAAGTGATGGAAAATCTAAAAAAATTTATGCTTGCATTAGGTTGAAAATTTAAAGAAATGCTAAAGAAAGCAAGAAATCCAATCACCCCAGGCAGAAACAAACACAATAACCAAGGCACTTAGGGCTATTGCATTTAAACATACCACTACCCCACGGACGGCAAAATAAAAAACTTCCATGCATGGTCATCAATAAACAATAATCACTTCTGTGCCATGTCATATCAAAGGAAAATATGCTTCTATCAGTGGTGCTTATTTTATTTTAACCCTTTACCTCATGTAAGCGCCTCTGGATGCCTCTACTCCATTCGCATGGAAATGCCTTTAGACGCCTGCTATAAACATCAGCCATTTTAAGCGGGTTTTCGTAGCACCACCTTTGGAGGAAACCCCCAATTAGATACATTTCTGCGAATGACCATTATGTCCGATCACGTGGTACCTATGCTCTGGTCAAAATCTGCTATTTAAAGCAACTGGGTCATATTCTCCACTCTCCAAAATGGAGGTTGCGGATTTCATTCAGTACTTACAAAAGTTTTCATGATTAGAATTACAACTATGAAAGCTTCAATAACTTAGATAAAGGCACTGATATTGATGTAGACGCGCACAAAAATCTTGTAAATTTCCAGTATGAGAAATGGCATCTACGGTTGGTCATGCAGCTTCAGTGACTTGATAGTGAACAAGTTATCTCAATATTTTAAAGCACATAAAAAATTCATCTGTGAAAAATAATTACACAGCTATAACGATTGGAAATTACTAATAAATTTTTCCATACATAATAGATGTGTATAAAAAATGTAAAATGGTCAAAATTGCTGTTAAACGTAATAAACACTACATTGCTTAACAGGCAGGCCTATGTGTTTGGAGTCAAACAGGTAACAGGTGTTCTATTTATAGTGCACTGCACTGGATAACTTTGCTACATGTGTACTGAAGGCCTAAAAAGCCATATACTCTATAAGGTAAAGGGTTGATAATATGTTTCTGTCATGCCACAGTTGTGTTTGTTTTCTCTTCTGTCTCCCCTCCTTTGAACAAAAAATAACATCATTCCAGATTACTCATTGTAATTCGTGGAATTTCAGGTAGAAAAAAACTAAATCGGCAATTTCTGATGAATCTTAACAGAAATACAAAAACAACTGGAACGTGGATCTTCGAAGTTTTCAGATGTAGCCATATATGGTACGGATGCTGCAGTCGAATATTTAGAACATGACAAAAAATGGCAACAGAAAGACAATACAACATGTGGTCCGTCGAAGATGTGGGGATATGGCTGACTTCGGTCAGCCTGCAGTCAGCTGTGGCTAATTTTAGAGGTGAGAACTTGACCATAGATACAAGGTTGAGACATTCTTCAGCCTCAGAATTAAGTCTGAAAATCGTTCATTTGAAACTGCAAACTTAAAAAGGTCACCCTCTCTTAGCTTCCATTTGATTGGTTAGAACTATTTTTATATTGCAATTCTGTCAGTGTTTTATAAAGATTTCTTATGGAATTAAAAGTAATAATTCTTAGTGGGAATTATATCCCAGTAGAAAATTTTTCAACTAGCCAGATTTTAGAAATATTGTCTTTGAGCTAAAAATCTATTTAAGTTAGTTTTCACCTATTCTTGGTGAAATGAAATGTAACAAAAGACTTGTCAATTTCAATACACATTAACACAATTATGTCAGAATGTACTCTAGTGTAGTGTTATGAGATCTGTAAATTTTTACCTTGAGTATGGCCATGCAGACTTAATCTCCAAGTTTATCCTCAAATTGATGGAAAGAAATGCAATATATCATTAAACAACATTGGTTTTTATATTATGGGATATATTCCCTGGGAGTTTACATTCTGGCAGAAAAAAAGATTATGCCTCAAGTCATTCCTACATGTAAACAGCACTTGGGAATTAAATCCAATAATTTAAAACGAATATTGATTAAAGTCTGTATATTTTGAAACCTGTGTCCAGAAAATACTGACTTTTGAAATTGTATTTGTAAATCCAGATTTCAGAATTGGTGCTGGACACTCCTCCAACTCCACCCACCTGATATTTTGTATGTATATGTATATATATTCAAACATATTTTTTAAAAAAAAAGAAAATTGAGATACTGATATATGTATATGCAAGGTAGTTTTCCTCTCATGCATTATTGGTGTACTTGTCTTAATTGTTCAACTATTAGGCCTGTCAGATTTCAACAATTTTCAGCTATACTGGGCTTGTTTGATCCACAGATACATTTAGTGTAAGAAATCAAAAACAATTCCATGAAACAGTTTTCATGTGGCAAAAAGAAATATCTTGAAAGTATTCTTTTTTCATTGTTTTTCAAAAGGTCAACATATTTTATAGAAAAGAAGAAGTAAAAACACTAGTTTCACAGTGACTAGTAAATAATTGCCAAATTTACAATAACTAATAATTTGACATCTAAACTTTAACTGAAAAGGAACATTTAATTTAGACGCCATTTACTGTCAAAAATTCAAGATATTGTCATTTTAGAGGAACTATTTCAAAACTCGCACTTTTCTATGTAAGCCGGAAATGGACTGGTTCCCAGCATGTTGTTCTTATCTTATTACTCAATGTGGATTTGCCATTGGCTGGCCAAATACAGTTTGGTACTCTCCATAAATATTTCACTGTTACTTGAATCTGCTGTTAGTTGTACGATAAAAGACCAATTCTGGCCAGTTAATGTAAACATTCATAGAAAAGTCACGAGTTTTGAAATATTTCCTCTAAAACAATGATACCTCAGTATTCTCACTGATTTGAAGACAGCAAGTGGCATCTAAATGTTTCACACAAGTCAAAGTTTAGATTTGAAATGATAAATTATTGAAAATTGGACAAATTATTCATAAATCACAGTGAAAATGATGTTTTACTTATGATTTTTATGTCAACCTCATGAAAAACTACCATATTTCAAAATGTTACTCTTTGTCATGGGAAAACTGTTTCGTGGAATTGTTTTTGGTTACTAAACTACATGCATCTGCAGATCCAATGAATTATGTGTGGTTGAAAATTGCAGAAATTTTACAGGTGTAATAGTTGACAAATTAAGACAAGATACAACAATAATTCCTGGAAAAGACAACCTTATATATATATATATATATATATATATATATATATATACATATACACACATATACAGGGCTCGAAATTAGCGGTAGTCCGCTAGCCCGAGGCTAGTAGATTTCTGCTCAGACTAGTAACTTTCATAATGTTAATAGTCCGATGGGCTAGTAAGTTACAGTTATCAACAGTCAGCGCTTGGTTTTTTCCATTCCATAATAAAGATTTGACTTCAGCAGATGTTCTATAGAATCAAAGCAATGACCAATGTAAACACAGTCATAAAATATTAGCATGAAAAGATGAAGTCAATTTATGCCTCAAAAATGTGCGTTAGAAGCCATCCGATTTTGTGTATTTTGCTTAACAGTGCCAATTATGGTCCCGTCATTAACAACGGGACTTGGGTAATTGATCCTAATTAGTCTGATAATGAACTAAATGAAAAATGATGTGGTATCACACTTTATTCAATCGACCACAGTGACAAACTACAAATGGGTAAACCACACAAACGAACACTGCAAAAACTATTCAAAGAAATTAGTTTGCATGTTTGTGTAATTTTTTTTTTTTTGGCTCACTTGCCAAACACTCAAACAGTCACAATCGGAAAACTGCATATTTTACATTTGCATCAAAATAATTATAAGAATTAGATCGATTTATTACGATTACTTTATTGACACATCCTTTCCATACAACTACTTTTTCTATGATGATAAGAATAGGTTTTATATTTTTTTCCCCTTACAAGAATGAACAAATAATTGGATACAAGTGAAGATATCCAAGCAGAATGTCGTATATTTGTTGGGAATTAAAATCTCTGAGCATGGGCATCTTAAGATTTGAAAATTTTCCGCCTTATTAATTTCAGTAATACATTGAGGTCCGATTAATCAGGAAAAATTACCAAACTTACGCTATTAATGATGAGACCGTAACTGGAGCTGTTAAATACATCGCGACGAGTCAGATGGATTTGTTTAATGGGAACACAACTTTTCCAAGCTGAAACTAACATTATCTTCTGATGCTAATGTTTTAGAACAGTGTTTACAATAGCCACTACTTTGATCCTGCAGAACATCTGCTGAAGTCAAGTCTTTATTAGGGAGAGGCCATTTAATTTTAGGGGAAGTTGGGGGCAAAGGCACATGTTTTGAAACGTGTTTCTTGCTCTGACTTTGTGATATAAAGGATACTGTACCATTCCTTTTCTCTCTTTAACTAATTCACATCAGCTATACTGTAACATCTCGTATTTCAACACAAGGCACAATTCCCTCCTTATAAAACAGGCAAAATGTGACGTTTTACAGAAAGTGTTTAGCCACTGGAAAAAAGCAAAAGTTGAATGAAAAAGACATGAAAGACAGGAATAAGTCTTATGATAGGGAAAAACATAATCAAACGTTTCAGAAGACATGGACAAAAGAGAGGGAATGGTTGAATTATGATGAGGAAAAGAACGTTATGCGGTCTAACTGGTGTACGGAATTTGCAAAAACAAACACAGAGAAAACATCCAGTTTTGTTGCCGGTTGTTCGAACTCTAAAATTGAAACGGTAAACGTACATGAAAGCTGTGGGCAACACAAAGAGAATTAGAATTCGCAAAGGAGGAGAGATTAAATAATCGTTCCTGGCAATTGATAATGTAGAAAAGGCATAATGGGATCCCAAAGGTGATCACCACTGCATTGCAATCTTTTACGGAGACAGGTAAGGAGACCAGAACAAACCCCATATGGACCCCGAGTGCAGGTAGAGGACGAGAAAGGAATCTGGATCCCTTTCTGGAATTGGATCAGGGTATCTTGAGAAACAAGAAATGTGAATTGACTGATTGATGATTTGAAGTGGGATTTATACTTCTGTACTTCTGCATTTCATATGATAATGCTATTTATGAAATAAAATTGTTGTTAATCTCAATACAAGTGCGTGACATTGTTTAGTGGACACGACTAGTAAAGATTTGGCAGGACTAGTAAATTTCTCAGTATACTAGTCCTTCTGGCTACAAAGAAATTTGTGTTAAATTCGAGCCCTGTATATAGCATGATAATATTTTTGTTTCGTAATGTTTGTTTAAACTTATATGTAAAAACTTCAAATGGGTTGGCAGAATATCCAATGATACTGTGTGTAAAAGGTTGTTGTTGTTGTGGGGTTTAATGCCATTTTTCAGCACACGATAGGCTATGCATGGCGGCCAGTAATAATGGTGGATGAAGAACCCGGGAAAACCCAGGGAAGAACCATCGACCCATGAGAAGCTACTGGCAAGCTTTCTCACATGCCCACATTGGCTGAATCCTAGACTCGAACCCACAAAGACAGAAGCAAGATGGCAATGATCCGTAACGGAGAATGCTTTAGACCACTCATCCACTCTGTGCCCCTGTGTGTAAAAGGTGTGATATGAGACGGGTCATCTTTATATAAGACAATTAAAGCTGCATGTTTGCAGTCTGTTGGGGAACATTTTCCATGTTTTCTGAAAATAAAAGTAATTCAGGCATCTTGTGGTTTTAATAATTCTTTAATCCCTTCATATAAAATACATATTACCTTGTCTAACTTGAAAATAATTTTTGAAACTTACATGCTATCAAATTTCATATATAATTTATGGGTACTATTATTTAGGTGCTTACAAACAGACTGATCTTAAACCATGTAAATACTGGGGTTTTAATCCAGTCAAGACAATGTTTAATCCTTAAACCTGAAAACCACAAATACCCGGTTAATCAAAAATGAACAACTCATTTTATTATTACTTTCACAAAATGTTTTTTATTTATCATATTATCTTTAATTATAAATATTAATTAGATCCGTTATATTTTTTTTCTGACTACTAAGTTGATTACTTCTATTCAAATTACCAATAATAAAAATTAATATATACTTCACTTCTATAAAAATAAATTGTATGCACGGTCATGAATTTCCAAAATTTGCTTCTATGCATGGGCACGGGTGTCCAAAATTCACTTCTATGACTGGTAGTGGTAGAAAGAAATCACTTCTATAGGTGTCACCCATTTTTGAATGTGCCTTCCCCCACCCCTCAGGGGTATGTTTAAATGGAATATCCCTTAGATATAAATGGTTTGTCTAACATTTAAGATACCTAAAAGAATAATCATTTTCATTCAATTTGTAGCTTTTGTTGTTATTGTTGTTATAGGGTTTAACACCATTTTTCAGCACAGGATAGGCTATACATGGTGGCCAGTATTAATGGTGGAGGAAGAACCCGGGAAAACCCCGGAAAGAACCAACGACCCACGAGAAGCTACCGGCAAGCTTTCTCACATATCCACACTGGCCGAGCCCAAGACTCGAACCCACGCAGACAGAGGTGAGATGGCAGTGATCCGTGACGGAGAGCGCTTTAGACCACTCGGCCACTCGGGGCCCCCAATTTGTAGCAACATTCAATTTGTTCCATAAAATTTAGATTTGGGGTACAATCTACTGAAGATCCCAAAGAAAAATGCAGTAGTAAGAACACGGTATTTTTCCTGCTCTTCTTATGCTTACATTATACACGTATTTCCCTCTTTCACAGGTATATTTCTTATTTTGTGTCTGATCACACAGAAAAATACACTCAGTAATAATCATTTCTATAGTCTTTTCAGGTCTGTATTTTCAACTAGTGCCACACAGAAGGCCATCTGTGCATACTATAATGAATACAAACACTTACCACCATGCCAATGGCATGTTTTTCTCCTGTTTTGGTTTCTTCCACTGTCTCATCAATGACCAGATTCATGAACGGGTCAAAGCCACGAAGAATTCCATTGATTTTTCGCCCTCCGTTAAGCTTCACTGCAAAAGAGGAGAAAAAAGTCATGCATTCAATTTGCTCAGCATTTAAATGTTAATGTAAATGATTCCAAATACACAATGTATTAAAGTTTAATGACACATCAGCAGGATACTAGTTATATGAAGCCAATTAAAAGCCAACATTCTAAAATGTAAATCGTGAAAATAATCACCAGGAAGATAAAGCCTTCAAAAAAAAGGGTAAACTTCAAATAGAAACCAATACAGTAAATGGGAATGTTAATGTCATGTATATTTTACCCAAAATTGGTATATAAAAAATACATTCCATTTGTGCCTCATGGCACTTCCCATATTTGATTTTTTTTCCCCTCACAAACATATATCGGAAATCATGCAGAAATTTAATTTTCTAAGTTTTACAACAAGATGTCTTCTTACTAGTCCCAATCAAAATGCTTTCATAAGAAGTTTGAACAGTGAATGTAACTGCAATAAATGACACCTAACACACATCTGTAATTAAAAAACATAAAACAAAACGAAAAAACAATAGAACATAGTTGACTAAACTACTGACGTAGTAACAATCACACCATTTGTAACATCATAACATTAATAAGGAATGCCAGTACAGTATAAACTTATGAGAGACTGCCCCTTCTGCCAACAAAAAATGGTCTCTCATAGCAGGTTTGTACAAAAAGACCAGTTTCCAAGGTCATGTTTCAGAACGATTCAAAGAAAAATAACCATAATCACTGTTCCTATATTCTATTCTATATTAATAGTTCTTGCTAAAGTATTGTATGCATCCGTCTAAAAACAAAATTATATAGCAACAAAGATACAATTCTATCATCAAACATGAAATCACATTTACATTTGAAGATCACATATATCAGCATATGAAATAGTTTCTGATTGACTTCTTTTCCTTTATAATAATCTAAATTTGTTTTACCTATGTTTAAGCCACTTTTTTGTGAGAAGTCTGCTATTTTTCCACTTCTTTCAATTACAATAATTTTCTACAGCCTTAAAATTTGTCCCCTGATAGTTGGAGATTCTTCCATTATTATTATGGTTCTAGGTATTAACATTAATAGTGCTCAGTTGTAATATCAAACATAAAGATGGTTTCTACAGGGCTTTGGGAAAATATGACAAATCTATACATGTGCATCACATATCTAACAATTAATAAAATAAAAAGAAGTAATTATCTAAAAGTCAATGGCTTCATTCAAAGAAGATATTACAGGGATTAACTCTAAAAATAAAGTGTACAATCCGGTCACACCAAATTGAATAGATGATAGTTTTGTGATTGAGATGTAATCACTTAACATCTGGGGGAAGGAAAGAAAAAAATATCACAAGTCTTGAACACTATCAATCAAATCCTGCAAATGATTCTCTCTTGCTGGTTTAATAGACATGACCTTATTCACCCCCAGGCTATATGGATTAACTCTAAAGACAATATCTGTGACCACTATGTCAATTACAGTACTACAGTGACAATTTGTGACATATTAGCCTGGTTTACAGACTAAAGCATCTATTACCGGTATTCATACATATGATTTATGATAAGTCCTGGAAGCAGGCCAAGATAAGATAATTAGTCTGGTTCCAGGCTTCATATGCACCCTGCATTGCCCTCCCCTATACGAAAAGCGGAGAACAATGCAGGTAATATACCAAGCTAAGAAACGGACTAGGAAATAATCCACATGGACTATAGTCTGGTTTACAACAGAAACTATAGAACACTTCAGCATACCTACAATATTTCAAATATCAGTATCCAGCCCTTTTTTTAAAAATAGCAGTGTCAAAATGCATATTCTGCCAAGACAAAGCGGTCAGTGGTCGCATTCAACAGGTGGTTGCTGACAGAGCATTAAATAATAAAATCGATCCGTGCATTAAGATTGTGGTCGGAAATGACAGGTGGTCGCTCATAGCATAGGTCACTCGTAGCAATTTTTACCGTAATATCATTCATGACAATGGAGATGACTTTACTTGTGGGCCTGAAAACAACTTGATAAAGACATGACCATCTTTAATATGCAAGTGTATTTGGCAACAATATCACTTCCTCTACAGTGATCTATAATTTGTCCCTCCTTAAATTCTGGAAGAGAATCAGTTTGGAATCTTCTAACTTCCAAATCATAAGCTCCTCATTTAACACGTCGGCTGCAAGAGTTGGCAATAGTAGTTCAAATCTTTTATGATAAAGATTGCGAGAAAAACGTGTCCTCTAGCATTCAGTTTTCTTAAAATTTACCTACTACATTTCCGTCAACTTTGCATTGAAGCAGAGGTCTTGCTAGTATTTTAAAACTAGGAGTCCAGGGCTCCAATTCTGGCAAAAATGGGAGTCCCACCATAAAAAGTTGCAGTCCCTTCTTTCCTAGAGAATCAACGCAGACGTAAGTGCATCTATTTTTAGATGGAGAGGTTTGCATGGTGTAATCACTCACTTTAATATAGTTTCATTACAACAGTCCATTGACAGGATTGCAAATTTATGATTTATTTGTCTACATACTTGTAGTAATTTTAGGCAATGGTTAAATAGTATCTTATTTGCTGTTTTTCCCCTGTATTTTCGCAAATACGTGTTAAGTCAGAAAATAGCTTAGACCTAAAAGTGCATCTCGCGAATTCCACAACATAGCATTGTCCAATACATTTCTGACCTACATAATTTGCATTTTAGAGTTAAATCTTCAATAAAATAATACCTAGGCTTTGCTTTCAATGATTTGTATATTTTTCTGAATATATTTGCCCGATGATTTACAAAAACAGACAATCTAATGAACTGGTACATCCCAGATTTAGCAAGTCTGCCATTATTTTCCGTTAGGCCTACTGGTTCACTTAGTTTCAAAATAACTGTATTACGAAATAGTGTACAAGAGGCAGTTAATATATATCCAGATCACCGAGTCTGATCTTAAAACAGATGTTTGTATGTTTTATCATCAAAGGATATCATGCAGGAAATTGATAGTTGCTATTTTACTCAGAAAAGGGTTAATGGTCATTCAGCTATCAAAACATATGCTTGTGAATGGGCAAGAGTTTGTTTGTCAACGTAACTGGTATAAAAACTAGGCCTATCTATTGATGTCTTGATGAATACATTTCGCTACAACACTAGAACTAACCAGGCAAAGGCGAGGAGCATTTTAAAAAAAGTATGGTCAATCAATGTACATTTAAATAGCACTTGTTCGTCCATCAGAGTGAGACTGAATTTTGTCAATCCAAGTAAGGACTTATTCCAAACACTAAGCTAGGCATCACACTTTCTTACACTTAGCTACTGTCCCATCCGAACTATGAATTCTAGCAGCTTTAGTACTCTTCCGACTCTCATTACAATCTTCGTAAGTTTGCCGTTTTAACCCCAAGATACTTATCCAAATTTACGTATGGCTTTTTGTCTAAGTCTCAACATGTCTTGATTCTGATGTCATGTGTACTACTTATTCCAATACATTCAGAAATGAACACAATAACGAAAGCTAAAGTTGTTTATTTGATATACTTTTATAAATGACCACATGTACATCTCTGGGCCTTTCTGCCTCTGAATTCAATCACTGTAAACAACAGTACATTTTCCCACCCTGCCGCCAGTCAAAGCCTTTGAACTTGCCGCCCAGCTATTGCATCATGTTCTTTTTAATGTACTCTTACAATAGCAACATGTATGTACATCACTGGGTCTTGCAGTCGCTGAATTCTGTCATTGTAAATATCAGCACAGCTAACTGATCAACACATTTTCCCACAAAGCAGGTGGCTGAAACAGGACAGGCAAGTCTTTGAATTTTGCCGCACACATATTAGACATGTACGGAGGACTCCCGCCTCAGTGATTTTCTGCGTCCCAGATAAAAAATTGGCATCCAAATATGCGTAATTAAGCATTTCCGAGACCTATGAATTCAATTTATTTTCAGTCCCCCCCCCCCTTAATTATATAAACATTCACTTATGTCAACAATATTACCTTGGTCCTAAGGATGTTGAGATGAATGGATAGTAATGTATTATGAAAATGGTGACATTTTTTTAAAATTGGCGACACAATACTGAGGTTCGCGATTTCTTTGGCAACAACTTTTTTTAAAGCCAGCGCCATCCCTGCACTATAAAGAGATTACAGAACCATCACTCTCTTCACTAACAGACTTAAATTTCACAGATAATGGCCTTAAACACTTTTTTCTTCTGATTATTTATATTAATAAAGCCTACATTTATGATAGCGCAACTGACAATACAGTAAATGTGGTATACGCTTGCAACTTAGAAGTGTTATCATTTTCTAGTTCCTGCACTTAAAATTCACCAGTGGAAGATCATTTGACAAGTTTCACTCATTTCTAAACTTGAAGTTGCAAATAAGACCATTTTTAATCACAGCTTGAACTACTGATACTGATATTTTCCCCCCACAACCTAAAAGTAGCCGGAAGTGCATTAAATCTTTTCTCCTAACATTAATACTCACATCCAAGTCTCTTTTCCATGTACCTGAAAATAAAGAAAGTATACAGTTACTTGCATCTATTCTGTTCACTTTTAATGCATATAAAAATTATCAGATGAGTATATCCTGTATCTATCTATTCATGTACATACAACTGGTACATTAAAATATTATTACATTAACAGAAAACATTTGGACTATAAAATAATAGTAAATAGTACATAAGGTATATATATACAAGTGTACAACACTGCTGGATTTTTCAAGATACTCAAAGAGACTTTATTTTTCATTAAAATTTGAAGTCTATATGATTGAAAATGGTCATCAGAAATGCCACCATCACTTCCAAAATGCAGAAAAAAAGATTTCATGCAAGAACGGTTTTGACGTTTTCGTCTTAGCCTGGACAGTGCAGGGGTGGACAAATCTTAAGTCTAATGTGGCTACCAAATCTTCTTTTTGGACTACTTAACTGTAAGACCAAACCAAACATGCATGTCTGGTTAGCCAACTATCACCATTTTTCGTTGCTGACCCTAGCACTCTCCCAAGCCATAACATTTTTTACTACCATTTACAGTAATACCTCGTGCATTCGCATTTCTGGATTCGCGAAATTTTCATTGGTACCCTCTACGTACGTTTTCTTTATTTTATTGAACTGTACCTTCGTTATATGACTTCTGTGACATATGAAGTTTACCTAGTTTACCTTCCTGATAATGACAAAGAAAACGTCAGTCATTAAGTTTACAGTCCAATTCGTTACTTGGTTTTACCTTACTGTGAGTGCAAAAGAAAACGGCAGCCAATGAATTAGTATAGGGGTAATATTAGTATACATGTACCGTACTGTAAATGCACTAGTGTGGCAAATACCCATTAGGCGATACTGTACTCTTTTTATGTCAACCATTCATTTATCTTTTTAAGGGTAATGTATTAAGCTAACTTTTAAATGAAATTAAAGTGCTTTGGGAGCATGATTTGGGTCATATTTAGGGTTTAAACCCTAGAAATAAGCATTTATTAGCATTTTTAGTGACTCGTACCAAACATTCGCGATTCCTCCTGATCCGCGACTGGTTCTGGAACCTAACCTCGCGAATGTTCAAGGTATTACTGTAATACACACCTTAATGTGAAGATTCTGTTGCTTATCATCTTGAATTGGAAGGGTGCACTTGCGGTGTGACATGCAGTGAAATATATTATATTCAGTTCAGACTGGTGGTCATTGTTTGTTCAAGTCCAAGTTAAAACAATAACCACCAACAGAACTGTAGCTTATTTACTGTGTAGCACACTGGAAGTATCATTTTCAAAACCTGATCCATATTCATACAAAACAAGAATGAAATACTGTGAAAAAGTGGCTATTAAATGATCTGAAAAGTACTTTAAGAGTACATGGGGAGCAAATATGGAATGTCTTCTCATATGCTGATATATGCATTCAGCTACACCACTCCCTCAATAACTTGCGAACCCGCTTATAACGCAGTGTCAGGCATGGATCCCATTTTTTAAACCCGAAAATACCCCAAAAATGTATCCCTATTTGTTGAACTTGAAGAATATCGCGATCAAAATTGGTAACTGAAACTCTGATGTATCGCTCATTTTATCGTTGAAAATGGTAGATAGGACGTGGAAATTTTAATCAACACTATGAAATATCAAATTTAAAAATAACTCATACAATTTTTTACATTTTCTTTTCAAACGACATTCCAAGTACGCCGCAATTAACGATATGTAAGGAAATTTCTATCAATGAAAATGTCACTTACGCCAAGTGGAGGCAGTACTTTAATAAATACAAATTAAATAATTTTTTTATCAACTGACATTTGTGTTCTAGTTCCATCTTTTAGTTCCCTTTAAGTGTAATCGTCACAAGTGCAATGTGTCCTCTTGTAATTAAACATATAATGTGTCAATCTACCTTAACAGCTATGTCCACGAGCATTTCCCTAAGAACCTAATTAAGTGCCGACCGTGTTATGATAACTGACTTGCGAAAGTATTTGTTGTATTGTTGCACTGAATTAAAAGCTAGCATCCTTTATATTATCACATTAATTATGTCTTTCGAACAATAAAAAAAGGAGGTGGAATAAAAGAAAAGTTAAAAGGCACAAAACTCGGACTAACTTAAAATCTAGGAAACTCGGTCATACATCAGGTGAACTCACTTCGTTTGATCAATCAAAAACTGTAATAAATGTTAATGTGTATGTAACAGAAACTACCTTAAATTAACCGACTCTTTCATAACTGTGATCAAAGATAACAAGGCAGCAAAGCGAAAAGAATAATTTATAAAATAAAGAGCTTGATTTCAAAGATATGGATCATTGTGGGCAAGCGAGTTTCAAAGAATTCTTGAACTGGCATTTAGAGATATCCTCAGGGATGAAAAGAAATTTCATTATTACTTCCAGTGAAATCACGACATTAACAGTCTACTAACTGAACAATAAAAAATCGAGTTTCAATGTAGATGTGTCACGAAATAAATGTCGCGCATTTTTGAAAAAAAAAGAAATCTTGCTTCGTGGTGTATCAACAGTTAGTCTAGTTCCCAAATTGTGGACTACTGATTTGGCAAGATACTATTAAATACCACTATGGGAACCAGACTCATCAAGAAAACAAAAAGCAGTGATGTAATACACAGATTTTTTGCACACACGTGATGGTTGTTCAAATCAGTTGGAACAATCTTTCTTATGTTGGATATTTTGAGAAAACAAAAATATTATTTAAACAGAATAATGAACAACTTCATTAGAAAAAGTGCATTATTAAAAATTATTATTGATATGATTGTAAAATGAAGATTCAGTCATTAAACAGCCCAGTTCCCTAACATGCACCCCCCCCCATGGTTTTCTTGATGTTAAAGCAATTTTTTCAATTTCTGGAGGTTCCTCGGTAACTCGCGCCTCATTTATAGTGCAGTCTATGTTTGTGGACCACGTTGTGCGCGAATTATCGAGGGAAAGGTGTACTTAGCATGCTTATGGGAAATGTAAAAAAAGTATCACTGACTCAGCAAAGGGTAAAGATTCCAAAATGCAAAAGTTATTATAACCTCGTCAAAATTTGTACAGGGGGAATGGGTGTTGCCAATAATTTCCTTTTTCACTGACAGAAATGTATGCATGTGGCTATGGCAGTCTGCAGACAGTAAACCATGATGGATTTGGCTGTTGATCGTCTCTGCTCCTTCTCTCAAACTTGTTATAGATAAGATTTTCCTTGCATGAGGATCTTGCATGATTTCTTGTTTTACACATAATTTACCATGTCTTCCTAACTAAAGACATGAAATTGTCAAGATATTTTTTAAAGCATTGATGCATTGCACAACAAAAGGGGCATGATGACCAAGACGAGTCCTGCATATGATCAAATGGAGCAGCCTGAAATACGCAAGGGATAATCTAGATTTTCAAGCAACAGATGTCATGAAGTTCACAATCGAGGTTAGTACAAATTTGTTTAACTTTAAATGTAGCTTTCATTTCGAGATCGCAGACATGATTTTGGTCTTCCATAAAAAAAAAAGCTGAAATTTTTTTAGGGGGTGGTTTGGGAATCCTCCTCCAATAGGGTTTCAAGGGGCAACACCCCCGATTAGGAGGTCCTGGGGGCCAAAAACGCATTTTACACTCACAGAAAACTGCTCCTGGTGCAACTTATGATCATAAAATAAACAAAGTAATCATCTGAAAAACTAAATAATTTCATAATATTTAGTCACATGAATTTATTCTCCAATAATATTTATGCTGAAGTTATTTCATGTGCATGTCAGTGTTCACATCGTAATTAAGTCACAATAATTTCTCAGTTTTTGCAGCAAATATATTATACTTCTCTTTTCATAACAAATCTGTAAAATAAACACCCAAGTATATCAACTATATACAAATAATCCCATACATTCACTTGTCTTTTTCACCAATGAACACAACCCTTTGATATGCCAGTCGAGCTCCTTTATGGGTTTGGCAAAGATTTCTTTAGCCTTCCTTTTTGTCACCACAGACTTTTTTGGCTCATTGTGCAATCATTTCTTTTCCTTCTCAATGAGAGCCTTTTTCATATCAAGCTGGTGCTTGGCAACATGCAGTGTGCGTATTCTTAGACGGTTACATCTGTTCTCTCATGCAAAAAATCTTTCTTCTTATAGCAATTAATTGCACTTTTCCCAGATGCCTTTTGAGCTTCAATTTTTCTGTATGCAGCTTCTTTTGTGGGTGTTGTTCCAAAACTGTTCCAATTGCGATTACCATAGAGGTCACAAAATGCCAGTCCTCTAGCGTTCAGTTTTCTTATAAACTGACCAACTAAATTTCCATCAACTTCTCGCTCCAGTCATTTCATACGTTTTTTAAACCTTTATTTAAACTTTCCGTTTAAAACTTTGACCAATCAGAATACTCTTGCCAAAAGTCATGTGCTAACTAATACAGAACGAATAATTTACAAGGGTTGCCGTGGAATGGGAGTGGACAGACCATTTTTTAAAAAACATCGAAGATGGTATATAAAATGGACTATATAAAAAAAATCTGATTCAAGTCAGGAGAAAAGCAGAATTCCGCTTTAAATCGGAGAAGGATCATGTCTGCATCACAGCGCACAGCATTCAATCTGGATTGTACTGTATCACGCCTTTAGGCTCATTTCGTACATAAATGTCTATATACTTTGACACTGATTTTGCCATATGCACCAATCGGGGCATCTAAATATAGACCTTCCAAAGGAATATGGATGTATTCGATTCCAAATGAAGTGAATACTTGCCAATTAAAGCTATGTAGAATCAAATTCTAAAAGATTACACCCATTACTGAAATAGTCATTGTTCAATTCCTACAAGACCCATGTGACTTGTACGCAATCGCTGTAATTGACAGCACTTTAAATCCTATTTGTCAAAAAATCTGTTACCGAGAATCCTCGTTCAATTTTATCACACAAGTGACCACAACCATCCATTTGATTCAACTTTTCTCACGTGTCTTTTGTCGTTTCAGAATTGCAAGAAGACTGAAAAATTACACATAAATTCTGCACTGTGTTCCGTACGATTATTAGACCCTAATGCATATGTACTGCAGGAGAGAAACTGGTAGAATGTGCTACTTCCGTCAGGTGGATTCTAACAGAAAGGGTTTGTGACCGTAATGGTGAAAATAAAGGTTAATTCGCCAGACTGGATTCATGCAATGTTCGTCAAAGAGTTGTGCATTGGTACGTCACTGTCTTTTGAATGTACATGTGTAGTTTTTCATTCTTCTTGTGATTATGAAGAGATAAAGGACGCGTGAGAAAAGTCGAATCGAGCGGAGGGTTGTGGTCACCGTTGCACTTCTTGTGTTCATTTATATTACCGATCAGGTGATTTCATGTCAGATTTCGCCGTACTTTATTAATAAAACGTCAGACTCCTTTGATTTTTACGTGACAAGCCCATTGTATGACTGTACGTGGATGCATCATTTTGTCTGGATCAACTGTAAAACATATACCAATCTGCGATCTTCTGACATTCTAAAATGTTGTTCTTTTCTTTTTTTGAGACCTAGATATACGTCATAACAACGTGCAATTGTGTACCAGGACTGTTTTCGTAGAAAGTGGAAGCTTTGGTAGCTAAATACCATCAACAATAATTCCGCGTTTCACATTCTAATAAAATTTGGAGTAGTGTTTAACTGTAGCGAGATACGCATATTTACTTTTTCAATTCTGGCGGATGTGCTTTACTCATTTTGATCTTCGAAGATTGAACTCAGCTTGTCAGCACCCGCTTTACCGGTGTAAACAAATATGGCGATTAACACGGCCTATTTGTTGCTTCAAACTTTAAATATTTTACAGCATTAAAGTAAACTGCACATTACTTTTCATTTATCAATTAAATTAAGAAAATTACATGATAATATAATATACCATATGTTTATTATTAAATGTTTATAATTATTTTGGTTTTAAAACACGTTTTCAAAGCTATCCCCACAAGTGTCTCATTTCGTATACCAGTCAAAGCGATCATGTAGGCGATAGTCTGGTTCCCTGATTCGTGTGCCTCACATGGAACATAAAAAGCAGGGAACCAGACAATCTAGGCCGCAATGGGAACATCACTAACCCTATCCCCTCTTTTATATGTTCATTATTTTATTTTTTATTTTTACAGCAGAGCTATTTTTAATATTTTCATGTGACAAGACAGCTAAAAGAATCAGTATGTGCCTTATGCATGAATAAAGTTCACTAGTACTATAACAAATTAGCATACTTATCACACCCCTCAACCACCTCGATTTTTAGACTTCCTCTCTAGCAGACATATAAGTCTCTAAGAGAATGAATAATCATCGCTTTCATATAAAAAATTATAGAGATCCTCAGTTTTCCTCTAATGTTTCAACACACTTTAACACCAATAATCACTCTCTACTTGATTTTTCTTTCATGCCAATAGATATTGTGCATGGTGACATGAATAGACTCATAAAAGAAACTTATTGGATTCATAAGTTAGATACTCTGTATCCTAATGGACTTAATGCTAATGCACTATATAAAATTGTGTAATTTACACTGATATATTGTATATCCTTTATAACAATATAATTATATGTATGACTGTTTGTCTCTAGTTTATTTTATTATTTTACTAATAGCAGACATATATCAATACGTGTGTCAAGTTGGCTGTTCATTTGCAGCCCAAGTTACGCATTTGATCTCCACTGCTAGTCTGTGACAGGCAGTCACTAAATAAGCCAACCCATTTTCAAGCCTAACTCAAAGTAAATCTAAGTCACATCACAGATTTATCTTCTGTGTGAATTTATAAATGCTAGGCTTATGATAATTAGGTTCATGCCTTCTACCTTAAAATTAGGTCAAAATACGAAACTATCCAGTGAGACCTTATGAACTTCTGAGAATGTGGTGGGTGTGAAGTGAAGTTGTTTACATTTCCAACATGCACAGTCGAGAAAATGTTGGTATACATATATGTTATCTTCATGTACTGTGGCTAAAATTTCATTGGATATTGTACTTGTGAGAATTGTAAATGATCTAAGCACACAGCTACCTGACTGCTCCCTTGTGTTAAAAAAATCAGCCTGAATTAGTCTAAAGTACACTATCTTTAGCAGTTATTAAAATAGGGGACAGGAATTTCGCCAGTCTAGAGAATAACAGCATCTGAAAGTGCAATCAATGAATTATCAAACATATAAAATGTATTTTAAAAAATGTTATCGGCTCATTTTTTTTTTTTTACAATTTACCTCTGAGTCCGAGAAGTGAAAGTAACCAAGCGAAGCTAGCAGCTTTATGAAAGATGCACATTTGAAGTAAGGCCAAGCTGTAGATTCTATAACCCATATTACACCCATCAATCATATACCAAACTAAAGTGAATTAAAGGTTCTTTGAATAAAACTGAAGATATACAGTGTCCTTTTTAAATAGCCAGTATAACCAGTAAGGTCGCCCGGGACAATTCTTTTTCTTTCAAATTCTAACCCAATATGCAAATACGAAACTGGTGAGCACCACCTATTTCCGTCAATTTGTGAAATAAACCTCGGATGTCGGCCGAAGTAATAAGGTCATAATGAAAACAATCTCAGCCTTTGTTGTCGTAACGTATGTGGTGCAATGTATATAGTGCTCACCGCCATAGGGGAATCACCAAACAGATTAAATTCGTCTACAACAATATCCAAGGTTATTCCACCACCTGACGGAAATGACCGGGCGATGTTCGGATTGGAACTCGGTCGTCTCCGTCAGATGGTGAAGAACTAAGTCCAGTTTCCAAGCTCAAATCCATACTGATCAGCGAACCAGACTACAACCGATGTTTCATCCGATGTTTCTTTTTTCGATTTGAATGCTAGGGTAGAGATTTTGTGATCGCTGTGAACTTTCCAATTAAGGTATTCTTTGCCCCTATCAATAATACTGAAAATATATGTTTGGAATTATTAATGTCAATTTCTAGTCCTTTCTAAGAAAAAAAAACACAAGAGAAGAATTACAGGAAGAAGTAAATTTATATGACGGGAATTATAATATTTATGTTATACATTCAATTCAATCGAATGGTCTAAAACTGACATACGAGAAAGACTTCCAGCGACTTCTCGTGGATAGGTGGTTCATCCGCCACCAGATATACTTACTGCCTTGCATAGCCTACCATGTGCTGAAAAATGGCGTTAAACCTAAAACAGCAAAAGCATTTATATCACTGTTAAAATATGCGTTCTATTATTCTTGGCAACGGCACAAGTCCTGAAAGATATTGGCCAAAGCTAAAAATAATCCTTATATATGCATGATAATTCACACATTAAAGCTTACACATGATTCATTTAAAAAATGACAAGTCAAGTATACGTAACAAGCTTCCCTTCTATCGTTGAATTTCTGCCAATCGCAACTATTGTAACTTGTATATATTTCTAACTTGTACAGACCAAATATTCGTTTCTTAAATGCTTTTTTTAAGTTTAGTAATTTATTGTGAATATGCAATTTATATATTTAGTTCTTTCCTAAATGTAAATTCAAATTAAAATTTCATCTAAATTATTTTATTTATTTGTTCCTAATATCGTATCTACTGCAATGAAGTTAAAATATACAAGGTGTTTGCATATATTTTTTCAGCCATCTGAACAATTGTATTTTTTTTAATGTAACTATGGCACAATCATACAATAAATGAAAACATGATTCATCTATTTCTAAAAAAAATATCATACTTGTTCTTCTCTGACTCTCCATTTCTGTAAAAGAACATCTGTAGGTAGATTTCTATGGGTAATTTTAAAATGAAAATTTAAGATAAGCATGTTTTGTAAACTTATATACCAATAATAATTATATTTCCTCGCGTAGATTAAGATCACATTTCTATTTATATTGTTCCTTTGGATACACATTATTATTGTTCTTTTACAATGACAATCACTAAGACAACCGTGAGTAGTCGTAGCAGAAATGAAATATGTTCCCAATTTAGTGTGTGAGTGTGATTTAGATTTTTAAAGTAGTTTAAACAATTTTTCAGTCATATCGCTACGATGCCTGCAGTATGGCAGTTTTTAGTGATGTCCAGCACTGGGGCATCATGTTGCAGACATGTAGCATCATGTCCCACCCAGTCACGTTATC
Organism: Sinohyriopsis cumingii; assembly: GCA_028554795.2. Taxonomy (NCBI): domain Eukaryota; kingdom Metazoa; phylum Mollusca; class Bivalvia; order Unionida; family Unionidae; genus Sinohyriopsis; species Sinohyriopsis cumingii. The sequence goes on from CM068830.1 coordinate 106,905,429, forward strand.
CTTAAACCAGGCAGACCAATCCAAATATTAGCATCTTAATGCTGAGCACCAAGCAAGGCAGCTGTTTCCAAAAACAAACGACTCTGAAATAATACGTTCCGTTTCATTATATGTTTTCCTTTCGTCGAATGAAAATCCGAATTACGAATCATTTAATCGGCATGCATAGAAAACCTACATTTCCATGACGATCAGATCGAAAGCGTAGGTGGATAATTAATAAATATGACTGGACAAATATTTGATGATAGTATTAAGCACGTTAACGATGCCTTAATGACAGAGACTCCAGTCAAAATATCTATGTATCAAATACATCGAGACTCCAGTCAAAATATCTATGTATCAAATACATCGAGACTCCAGTCAAAATATCTATGTATAAATACATCGAGACTCCAGTCAAAGTATCTATGTATCAAATACATCGAGACTCCAGTCAAAATATCTATGTATCAAATACATCGAGACTCCAGTCAAAATATCTATGTATCAAATACATCGAGACTCCAGTCAAAATATCTATGTATCAAATACATCGAGACTCCAGTCAAAGTATATGTCTCAAATACATAGAGACTCCATTCAATATATCTATGTATCAAATACATGTGTACACATAGACTCTAGTCAAAATATATATGTATCAAATTCATCGTGACACCAGTCAAAATAACTATGCCTAAAATACATCGAGCCTAGCTCTGCCTAAAATACATCGAGACTCCAGTCAAAATATCTATATATCAAATAAAACGAGGCTCCAATCAAAATATCTGTGTATTAATGCATCAAGTCTATTCCAAATATCTATGTATCAAATACATCAAGACTCCAGTCAAAATATCTCTCACAAATACACATGCACATAAAAAATATAGTTATAATCAAATACCCCGAAAAAAACAGTCAAGACAGCTATTATCAAATAAATCGAGAACTTACATAATTAAAAAATACGGAAGATTTTCTCGATTGCACAACTACATTAATGATTGAAAAATATATATTTCCTTAAAACACACACTGTATGATAGGACTAACATAGATAATGCATCACACATATCAGTAAATTATCTAATTAACCATATTAATTACAAGTTCATTATTGCCATCACACATTGTTTACTGCTGTCAGTTTAAATTCACTCAGCGCAGCGCACTAAGACGTTTAACGCAGCGAAACTGCACCACTTGCAAACACAAAATAATAATTTTACATTTTCTTCCAGATCTTGACTGACACATCGTTGTACAGGCGTTGCCGAAATAGTGTTACACTTATGTTGCGTGTTTAGGTTCTAATAAACAGAAAAAAGAAAGAGTGAAAACAACAAGCTTTAAAAAATTTAACAAATAGTTTATTTCCCTGGAAAACACCGTAAGAATAAAACAATAAGAACTTACGTTTTAAGAAATCAAATCCAGAATGAATCCAAGAATAATCCAAGAATTATCAAATTAGAAGTCCTAATAATGAAATGTTCTAATGAATTCAAGTTTGAGTTTCGATGAAAATCCCAAATGGAAGGCGATGACGTATAATGTTGCCTTTATAAGATTGTTTTGTCTACAGTTCTTTGTTATTCCACAGAAGATAATATTCCGATGCTTGAATTCCGAATACAATTTAAAGAATGTCTTTGTCCAAAAATTCTGTATGAGCAATCAAATATTTCCTGGAAAAATAATTACTCTTTTATAATCCAAATAATCTGAACAAGAATTAACATGTAATTCCAAATTGGTCAGTCGCTCTCAAGTGTCATAGATCATCATCCAGTGTCTCACCAATTGTACGCTGATGACACCCAAATATACAAATCTAGCCACCCAACTGATGTTGATGCTACCATCCAAGGTGTATAGAGGTGCATTTCTGATGTGAAATCATGGATGACATGTAACAAGCTACAGATAAATGATGATAAAACTGAGGCCATTCTGATCACAACACAAAGACTTTTTCTCATTCACATCCTTTACCTCAAACAATAAATATCAGCAACACCGACATTAAATTAACACAATCAGTACGAAACCTAGATGTTACTCCGGACAGTACTCTCACATTGCACCAACATGTCATGAACATATGCAAGGCTGCATATCTTGAGCTGAGACGCATCAGTTCAATTCGCAAATATCTTTCAGTTGATGCCACTAAAACACTTGTGTGTTCATTCGTACTTTCAAGACTGGACTATTGCAACTCGGTTATGTCTGGTTCATCTCAATATCTGCTCCAGAAACTTCAAAAAGTTCAAAACACAGCTGCTCGGATCATACTTAGAGTACCACGATCAGAGCACACCTCCCCGCTGATCCGTACCCTACACTGGCTATCCATTCGATCCAGAATCAAACACATAATTTGTTCTCTGTGCTACGTTTCACTGTCGGACTCTAGTCCAACATACCTATCCGACCTCACCCATTTGTACACACCAGCAAGATAAATACGCTCCTCTTCTGACAATCGTATACTCATTATTCCCACTATGAAAACGAAGTCATATGGACAGTGTTCTTTTGCATACCAGGGCCCAGCAACGTGGAATGAATTGCCCACTGAACTTAGACACAAAGACACACTGATCCCATTCAAGAGGGCTCTCAAAACTCACTTATTTTGACTGCAAGAACAAACTTAAAGACCTAATAATGTTTCCTGCCTTAAATATTCTCAGCATGTTTTTTTTTTAATGTTTTCTAATTTCATGGTGTTTGTTTTGTAATCATATCATTATATTTTTTTTATCTTATAGGTGTTGTCTAATGTTGTAAAGCGCTTAGAGCTTCTAAAGATTAGGCGCTATACAAAGTCCTCATTATTATTATTATAACAAAGGGAACATCTTGACATCAAGTGTTTTTAAGCCCAAACAGTAGTGAAAGGGGTGAGATTAGCGTCAATGGGAATTAGCATTACAAACACCCCCTGGGCGAGATTAGCGTCAATGGAAATTTAACATTAACCACCCTGGGCGAGATTAGCATCAATGGAAATTTAACATGGGCAAAAACCCCTGGGTAAGATTAGCGTCAATGGAATTTAACATTGGAGAAAGGAAAAAAAAAAGGAAATATTGAGATTAGCGTCAAAGGCATTCGAACAATGGAAAAAAAAATATCGATTCTAGGGACAAAGGCAATTGAACATGGGGAATAGAGTTTGGGTCTGTCTAGGGACAAGGGGAATTGAACATGGGAATAGAGTTTGGGTTTGTCTAGGGACAAAGAGGAATTGAACATGTTAGAAGAAAAAAACTACTTTAGGGACAAGGGGAATTGAACATGGGATTTTTTTTAAATTTTTTTTTTAAATTTAAATTTAAATTTAAAAAAGGGGTAGGCAATTGAAAAGTCATTCTCTTTTCGAGAAATATGGGTAGCCCTGAAAAGGGCCTTTGGTTTATCTTCTTCTTCTTCTGCTTCTAATTTCTTCTTTTTCTCCACCAACTTCTTATTTTCTCTCCTACACTCTTTTTCTTCTTTTTTTTTCTCCTCCTCTTCTTTCTTCTTCTCTTCCTCATCTTCTTTCTTCCTCTTCTCATTTTCTTCTTCTTTTTCAATTTTTTCATTCCATTTTCGTATTCTTACCCTTTCCTCTTCATCCTCCTTCTCCTCCTTTATCTCTTTCATGACACCACTTATTATGTCCTTTACTTTTCTTAAGTTATTAATTTCCATCTTTAGTCGATGGGGACTATAGGAATAGTGGTCTTCATTGAGTCTCACTAACATCTGCTCCATTATTCCTAAATTGTCTAAAACGTCTTGTAATTTTTGCATTTTGTCAAGGTGGTTCGAAGCCATCTTCTTTGTAGAATGGTTTGAACGACGAATACTGTGGGTTCTTATACGAAAAGCGCGGACGTGAAGGAAAACATCCCCCTAAGACATAAAATTGATCTTACCTAGATCATGACCAAACAACGCGCGAACGTGAAGGAAAACATCCCCTACTTTTCTCATTTCATATAATATGCTATCCACATAAGTGAAGCAACAATAAACAAACCCCAAATCTACTATTTACACGCGCAAATCATTAAAACAAAATCCATAATCTACTACCCACACAATCGTACGTGAGCGGTTACAAAACCCAAACTATACTCTCCACATACGCTAAGAAACAAAAAACAAAATCCATGATCTACTATCCACACAATCGTACGTGAGCTTTTACAAAACCCAAACTATGCTCTCCACATACGCTAAGAAACAATAAACAAAATCCATAATCTACTATCCACACAATCGTACGTGAGCGGTTACAAAACCCAAACTATACTCTCCACATACGCTAAGAAACAATAAACAAAATCCATAATCTACTATCCACACAATCGTACGTGAGCGGTTACAAAACCCAAACTATACTCTCCACATACGCTAAGAAACAATAAACAAAATCCATAATCTACTATCCACACAATCGTACGTGAGCGGTTACAAAACCCAAACTATACTCTTCACATACGCTAAGAAACAATAAAGAAACCCATAATCTACCATTCACACAAACTTACGTGAGCAGTTACAAACACAAACACACAAACACATACACTCGCACTATGAAAAAAGAGTTAGTGTTTATATTCACACTACTCTACCTACACACACACACACACACACACACACACATTGGCAAATTGATGGTTATTTCTCTTCTAGAGTATTGGGTAGCCCTGAAAAGGGCTGTTTTTTTTGGAACTTCATGGACACCTGGTTAATGGTGGCACCTTCCAGGCCTGGCGCCACATACACATCTTGCTCCCCAGTTGCTTTTTACTTTTTTGGGGGAGAGAGCAGAGGCAGGATATGTGGCTTCAGAATCCCAATTTTCGGTTTCTGGGATTCTGAAATTTCTTCTTCTTTTCTCCTTTTCCTCCTCCTCTTCTTTGTATCTTCTCTCCTCCTCTTCTTTCTATCTTCTCTCCTCTTCTTTGTATCTTCTTTCCTCCTCTTCTTTGTATCTTCTCTCCTCCTCTTCTTTATTTCTTCTTTCCTCCTCCTCTCTCATCCTTCCTTCTTCCACAATGGCCTCCGCGGCCAGTTCGTTCAACAGGCGGCTGGCATATTCCAGATGCACATGAAGTTCCAACAGTTTCGCCAGTCTCGTGTTCATTCTGGTGTTGATCAATCAACAAGGGTAGCTGGACTGCCGAACGAGTTTCAATTTATACTAAAACTGCGGACGTGAAGAAAAACATCCCCCCTAAAAAACATAAAATTGATCTTACCTAGATCATGACCAAAAAACAACGAGCGGACCTAAAAGAAACACTCACTCACTTTTTTATACTACCCATTCCTATTCTAAAATTTTTTTTCATTAATCACTCCAATATGCTATTCACATACGCAAAGCAATTCAATCAAACCCCCCAAATCTACTCTCCCCACACCTCAAACAGCCAAAAAAAAACATGATCTTAATCTACTATCTACACCAACGTACGTGAGATGTTACAAACACAAACACACAAACACATACCCTCACACTATAAAAAAGAGTTAGTGTTTATATTCACACTACTCTACCTACACACATTGGCAAATGGATTGTTATTTCTTTTCTAGAGTATTGGAGTGGCCCTGAAAAGGGCTGTTTTTTTTTTTTTGTTTGTTTGCTATGGCAATCTTTTAGTTTCTAAGAATGCGATGTCCTCTGAGGATAGACTTTCTGGCGATAGGTCTGCTTCTTCGGAAAGAGAAGAACTCTTTGGTGTCGATACGACAATCGACAAAGCCTCTCTCAGGTTCAGGTTCCTGCTGATGTTGCTGCTGCTGTTGTTGTTGTTGCTGCTGTCTCTGAAGTCTGTACTTCTCTGTCCATTCTTCTTTCTCCTGTTCACTTCTTCTCTGAAGAGTTCTTCTATCAAGTCTTCAGTGACTTTTAGCATTCTCACATTCTCAATCTCTTCTGGCTTCGGTATCAGACTGTGTCTGACCCTATGCAAATTCACGTAGGCTTCGTTTAGCTTAGCTAGTTTGGAGCACATCTTCGTAGGAGGATGAGTCGACAATGAATGGTTAGACTGGAAACAATCCGGTTCTTAAAGTCAAAGCGCGGACGTGAAGGAAAACATCCCTCCACGGTTTTCGAGCCGCAATGTTCAATGAGTGTCATGAGCGGGATAGTAAGAAGTCAAAGAGCATGAATCAAACATTCTTATAGCCAAACAAATCACAAAGGCATTTTTTTCAAAATACATCATTTTTTATTCAAAAATCACTTAACACTAACCAACAACTCTAACATTTTTTAACAATAATCCAACAATATAACATCAAACATTTTTTTCAATTTACACTCTACTTTAAACAGGGTTGGCAAAGTTGTGAATGAAATTGTGATTTCCACTGTTGCAAGTCATTGAGTCATGGATGGACACTACGTTTCCTAGTTTAAGACAACAAAATAAGCATACCAGTAAAAAAATCAACGATTTACTTTCTCATCGTTTCTAGAAAAATCACGATCAAAATAAGTCACTAAATGTTCTTTTGCTGATAATAAGTGATCAATTTCGATCTCGACTTTCTCTTTGAATTTGTCAAAGAGGGTTTTGATGTAATGGATGTCTCGAGTCGTTAATGGAGGACAGAAATGTTCACGCAAGTCTTTATACCACCAACGTAACACGTCTTTTTTAAACAGACTCCAAGCTTCGTCCAGATATTCGTTGAATTTTTCTTCTTGACTGATGTTTTGACATCCATAGTAATCATGCTTCATCCATGTCGTAATTGTGTCTGCCAGGTATGTAGCACAGTAGGAGACCAATTGCTGTTCTTGTTCTAGCCATCTCGACTTGATCACGATGTCCTTTTCGTCTTTGTGTTGGGATTCTCCTTCCACGGTCTCCTCACATTCCATCTTCAAAGCTTCTCCACTAGGTAAAGAGGGATAACAGTCTTCCATGGCTTCTAGTAATCTAGAATGACTTCTCTCAAACTGTTGATTTCTATGGTATTATCGAATTCTGCATACAGGATGACGTTCAACGTTACATCATCATCACCGATTCTGTTTCCGAACTGAATTTCCACACGAATCTGGCCGGATTTTATAGGGTGGAAATGTCCCTCGTCGCTGCCTTGGTCTGAAGTGAAATCAAAAGCCCACAAAGCATAGCCTCCGTCATAATCGTCGCACGTAATGCCGTGACTGGTGTTGGTTCCTAACTGTCCCGTGGCTTCGTACAAGGACAAGTACGATCTCAAGTAATTCTTCTTCTCAAAGTCAGGTTCGAAAGGTCGGGTACACAAGGTCTTGCCATCGCGACTGACTTCAATCTTGGACACGCTGAAGTGATGAAAGTTGAAAGGATTTTTAGTGATAGCTCCGTTGAAGGCTTCATTCGAGACCATACCAAGGATCAAACGTTTGGGTAGCTGTCCTTGGAACAGATGATCTTCGATCATGGATCGCTGTCCCCTAGGAATGGTGAAAGTTTTCACTTCTACGCGTCGGATCGGATACTTGGCGGTCGTTCTGCTCAACGTCTGACTGATGTCGTTACCTACTTTAGGTAACACTTCCACACGACGTACGTAGAGTCTGGCTTCTTGGATTTTGGTTTTGTACTCGCCAGCATCAGCCAATAAATGGAAAGCGGTACTGCTCCGATTCAGTCTCAGGCGGACATCCACCCCGTTCAGCAAATATTTTTCTTGCAACCACATGTCCAAATGCAAACGATCCATCAGTTCTAAACTTTGGTTGGGTCCTATGATTCTCTTTCTTCGTTCTACAAATCCCTCATTGGTGGTTGTTTTTGATTTGGGGTCAGCTTCAAGACCTGTTTTATCAAATTCGCCCGCTTCGTGAGGTTCCCATAGCACGCAGGCATTGAGATGAGTGTTCTTGGCGTCTATTCCGTACGTCAAGAGATTTTCCAGGTAGGCACGGTAAGGGTAAGTATCCATGCTGCTGCTAACCAGTTTGTTGTTCAAGTACAAGTCCACTGAGCTGAACAAGGAATGCATGAAATTGTTGACGGGAGCTACTGGCTCAGTGTCTATAGCATTTCCATCCTTATCTAGAACTTTGACTTTCAGGTACAAGTAACTGCTATTCAGATCGATGTAATCTTCGGGCTGTCCCTTGATTTCAAACTCGATGGGAGCGGAATCGGTCAATGAGGAGACGGGATGAAATTCCACCCATTGGGATTCTTGCATGGTCATCATGGTGGAGGGCATGGCAAACAGATCCAGTTCCGTCTTGGAACAGGCGCAAGACTCTCGGTGCATCATTGTTTTGTTGCAGTGTCTCAATAATCGAAAACGTCTAAGTCTCGAACGGTTCTTCTTTTCTTGGCCTTTCTAGCTTGAAGTCTGGTGAAAGGGTATTTTCTTCGTCGTCTCTTTCTGCCTTGTCCTTGCTGAATGCTTGACTCGGTAGCGTGCAGGGCATTTATAGGTGTGTCTCGGCGGCCCAAAAGGTCTTTACCCGTTTGCAGCAAGACATTTTTGCCTGCCCTCATGAAGGCTTCTTTAGGGTTTTGTTTGTCGATGATGACATTTTGGAGAAATTCTTTGCCTTGTGTCAGTGCCGCATCTTTCAAGGCGTGCAATCCGCGTGTCACCATCGGTTTCAACACCGGGGCCACCGAACGAAAGGCCGATTTTAACATATCTCCTAAACCGTGTCCTCGCTGTCGTGCAACCCCTCGATACACTGAATACATGACTTACGAGTCGTGAGAGAACCGTTTTCGAAAATGGAGTTTCACCGTGACTTTTCCTTTGGTGAATGGAATATTTTGTCCCAAATCTCCTTTTATAGCAATGTTGACCGTGTCCAAATACGACTTGCTGACAGGCAAATAATGAGGATGCACAAATTCCCGGTGGACGTGATAGGTGTTTCCACCTTCCTGGTCACTGGTCGTGGTACTATCCACTTTGAAAGGAATGACACGCAGTAACGGTACAGAGGTGTGTCCCACCACGTTATACTCCACCACATCGGAGTACACGAACATCAAATTCAGTCCTTGGTTCAGTTCTACAGGGAATCGAAAAAACTTGTAAAATTCCATATTGCTGTTGATCTTCGGTTTAAAATTTGGAGCCATTTTTGTGTCTCCACCTAAAATATCAAACAAGTCACGATTAAAACTGATGGACAACGTTTGGGTATCCTGAAATTTCATCAGTAAGCGGCAAGCCACTTTATGGTACTCCAGGGTGACACTTTTTTTGACTCTGTTCAGGGCTTTGCCAAAGGCTAACTCGAACCTGGAAGTAATGGTGTCCACCAAATGTTGGCCACTAAAATAAAACCTTGCCGGAATTTTCAAGGTGTAGATATTGAAGGGTGAATTGTTGGATGGTCTTGTGTCCCCTGAAAACCCGATGTCATTCATGGCTTCTTGTAATTGTTGGTTCAGGATTTCGACCTCAAAAGTGTTTTGCTTTTCGGTGATGTTTTGGATTTGTGTAGGGTGAATCATTTCTACTAAAGCCACTTCCCAATGGGCTTCGTGATCTAACTGGATGGCTTGAGGTAATTTAGCCGTGTAACAGCACAACGTGTTCTTGGGAAACACCTCCATGGAACTGTCACTGGGTAAGGTTAATTAAAATTGATTTTGGTGACTCATAATTCCAGAGTTCTGTGGCTGTCCGAGGGGTTAGTGGACGCCAGAGGCGTGTCTCCGCCCAAAATGGGGTTCTGGTTGTGGTTGTTGTTGGAGTGGTGACTGGCACTGGCACTGGACACAAGGTTCCCGTGGTTCCCGTTCGAGGAGAATTTCAGGGAGGGATTGGGAAGCAGGTAACCGATGCAACTGCTCAATAAAATGGTCCACAATTGTTTGTCTCCTTGTTGCAAACTCAAATTGGCAATGGCTGTCTCGATGACACAATACACCACGAAGATTTGGCAGAAAAAGACGATTTGCGTTTTAGGCACACGTTCTCCACACCACACCCACAAGGGCTGTTTTTGTAAATCTTGCAGAGAAGAACTAGGTGAAGGAGGAGTGGTCGACGTAGCTGCGTCTGTGTGAAAGGGCATGATGGTCACTTCTTTTTATAGTCGATGACTTGCGAAGCGTCGATCCAAGAATCAAAACTGGGTGGATATCCTTTCCAACGTACTTTGACTTCTTTGACACGTCGTTTGCCCACTTTACGGGTTCTGCGTTCGAGAATGCTTTCGATGTCGTACACGTCGTCTTCTTTTTTGGTCACACGTTGTAACTCGGGCAAATAAAACGTTCCTTTGAGCACTTCTCCGTTCATGTCTTCCAATTTATAGACGGTAGGATGACGGCCATGCACTCGTCCAGTGACGAGAAACAATTCGGTCGTCCAGTTAGGTAAGTAACCTTTGTCGCAAGTGCGTTTGGTTTTAGCAATGCGCACCCATTCTCCTACGGCCAACTCTCCACTTTTCTTGGGGACAGCCCTCGTCGGGGAGGTACCTAACAGGCGCTCAAACACCAACACTTCGTTGTCGGGAGTCACGTCTTGCGGGGCAGTCCGATGCTTCGATGGTAAGATTGGTTGTACGCTTGCACCAGGTGCGGTAAGATGTCGATGTACTTCAGAGTGTGGTGATGCGTAAAATATTTCCACATGCGTTCTTTCAATGTGCGTTGAAAACGTTCCACGATGCTGGCTTTGGTTTCGGGATTCTCGGTGGTAAAAAAAATGAATGTCACGTTTCTTTAATTCTTTTTGGAAAGCTTGGTTCAGAAATTCAGTGCCTTTGTCCGTTTGCCATCGAAAAGGGTGACGACCGCTTTTTTTCAACACCCGTTGCAGGGCTCGCACTAACTCGCTGCTCGATTTGGAAGTCAAGGGCACGACCCAGGCAAATTTGGAAAAGACGTCGATGACACAAAACAAATATTTGTAGCCACGATTGTAGCTGGCCAAATGAGAGACATCGGCTAAATCGGCTTGCCATTGATGATCGATGCCTTCCACTCGGGTGCGACTTCTGGCAAACTTGCGTCGAATGGGTTTGTGTAAAGTGTAGGTAGCTTGTTCTTGTAACCATCGTTGCACTTGAGGTAAAGGGAGACTTTTCAGTCGAGTTTTGGCAGCACGATACAATTTTTGAACTCCTGCGTAACCTGCAGGATGCGAAGGATCGTAGTAAATGCTGGCTAAGACTTTTTCCATTTTTTTGTGTTGTTGGTGTGTTAATAAGGCACCCACTCTTGGAGGATGCTACTCTTTTTCTCTTGGGGTATTTTCTTGGATTGCAATGCTTTTCGTGTGCGACCGGCAATAGGTGTTGAAGAGGAGGATGTCTGAGCGGGGGATATCGGTTCTTGTTTCACTTCTGTCTTCACTTCTGTCTTCACTTTCTTTTTCTCTTGTGATGAAGAAGGGGTGGCCATCATCTTTTTAATCCATCCAATTCTGGAGGTAGGTGGTGTTGTTAACTTGCGTACTTTTTCTGGTGGAGTTTGAAACCCTTCTTCTTCTTCTAATTCTCCTTTGTCTGTCTTGGTCACTGATAGTGATGGTACTGGTACTGGTACTGGTACTGGTGATGGTGCTGAACTTTTCATCAAGGTCTTAAAATCTTTCAGAGTGGGAAGAGCTGTTTCGTCTAAAGCTTTTTGGTGAAAGAGTTGCAGTCGTTGCAAGAGTTGACCGTACTTTTGCGATTTTTCTGTTTCGGACAAATCTTGGCGATCCATTAAGGACTGCAATTCGTGTTGTAACTGGGACATCTCGCTCAAATGGGGATTGGGAGGTAAATGCGGGGTGCGTTGTTCTTGCCACCGATGGTATTCCATCCATCGTTTGTAAGGCACTAAAGCTAGTTTTCGTCCTTCCATAGGGTTAAGGGGTCGATTCTGAGATCTTGGGACTTCCGAGGGCCTTTTTATCTTGCTCCCACCAGTCCTCCCAACATGGTTCCCAAGACTCCTTTCAGTATGGGGCCTAACAAGAGAGGTAAAATACCTCCACGTTGGACCAACATCTTCTTCTTTTGACGAATGGGAATTTTCTTTTGAACCATTTGGCGAAGAACGTGACGATGTTTGCTTAAGCATTGTTTCTGGTGTTTGGACAAAGGGATCGTGCCTTTCAAAACGTTCAAACAACATTCGCACACGGTATCGATGACCTCTTTGGAGGCCGATTGAATGAGTTTTTTTCGTAGAGGTGGAGAAGCTTTGGACAGGACAGATAACATGTCTCCATGTTTGACTAAACGTGGTGGTAGTCCTTTTCTTTTCTTTCCTTGGGGTTTTCTGGAGGGTGACATCTTTGAGTCTTCTGGAGCACCAAAAAAAACCACTGATACCCCCTACTTGGTCACAGGTCTTTTTTATACTGGAACGCGTCGCCACTGATTGTCTTTACGGCGTATCAGTTTGAGGACAGGCATGACACGTCGTGGAGGGGTACGCAACGGACTAAATCGAGCCAGTTCTTGCTTGGACAAATCCAGTAAACTTTGTAACATACCCGATCTTTCATGGACTTTGGTTTTAGGAGAAGGTACTTTGTGAGCAGCAGCCACTGCCGCTAAATTGGAGGGTCCTGCCACTGGGGAAGTTCTTCTTGGCGTCATCAACGGAGAAGTTCTTGGTGTGATCAACGTCTCCAAGTACTCTTCAGTTCTTGGTGTCATCAACGGAGAAGTGGATGAACGTGAGGCTGCCGGAGATGCGGTCACCACCGTGGCAGGTCGTGGTTTGCGAGTGTAAGGTTGTGTCCTGGCCGAAGTGCCTCTCTTGCGACTAGTTTTCTTCTGTGGACTTTTCTTTTTCTGGGGGCTTCTTTTCTTTTCCCGGGGTGGTGTCTGGTAAGAGGAGGGTCCCGCCACTGGAGAAGTTCTTCTTGGGGACCTGGTCTTTTTCTTTTTCTTCTTGGGGCTTCGTTGGGCTTTTTTCTTGGGGATAACTTTGGGGGCATTAGGATCCCATCTTAAGAGTGAGCGAATGATGACCCCTCCTAGAGTACCACTCCCTCCAGGTTTCAAAATGATTTGTTTTTTGGTTTGAGTGTCGATGCCGGGATCGGCCAGTTGGACCAAAGCGACTTTGTTTCGATCGAAAAAGCGTTTGGTTTCATGAGGAATCTGAATGATTCCTTGGAGTATTTGACGTGCCGTCACCGTGAACCATCGTAAGACTTCTTTGAGACTAGCTTCTAAGACACGAGCTCGTATTTGTGGATTTTTTTCTCGACTGATGCCATACAAGGCACGAATCAATTTGACGGGAAGATGCGACTGAAGGGACGTCATGTTCGCACTGTGAGTGAGACAGACGAAAAAGGGTCTGAGGTTTTTATAGATTTTTTTTATGTGGAGTGAAATGAAGTCGAGGACGGAGACGTGTACAGGACAGGCCCTCCGTCTTGGCACCAGTGGTGGAACAAGTGGGTACGAAATCGCAAATAATCGGGGGTCGTAGGTTTCAAATCGACGAGTAAATAGGCGTGTGGAGTTTGAGTGGCATCGTCGTACGCCTGAGTCAGCCAAGGCGTTCCTAACTGTTTGGCTAAGACTTGCACTTGCGATTTATCTCGAGGGCTTTTAAACAAGACCACGTAATGCGCATTGAGACTGATGGTGCGATGGGCTTTACTTTGTTGAAACAAATTTTGGGTGATGTAAACGACACTGGCATTACGGTGATGCCCTTTGCGCGTGAACCACAGTTTAATTTCTTCTTCGTCTTCTCCTAACATGTCGTCGAAAATGACCAAATGGGTTTGACGGGAGTCAGAGACGATGCCGTCGTCTTCTTTAGGAATGGCTTCCACAAACACGATGGAATCGCCTTGACTTTCTCGCAAGAGGCTGTACGCCGATTATCACTCTTTGTAACACCACACGATCCGCTGAGGGGGTCGATCGATCAAATGATGTTTATGTTCGATCAAACGTTTGACGAATTCGGTTTTGCCTGAACCGCTAGGTCCAGCAATGAGCATGTTAAAGGGATGGCGAAGATACAAAGCCTCCCAACTGGCACGATCTAAGTGTTCGTCGATGACTTTGACAGTAGAGGAAGAGGGAGCAGAGGCAGCAGAGGTAGCCATAGTGTGAGAAATGTCACTTGTGACACGAAAACAAACAAGACAAGAGTTTATATACTTTTTTTCAGAACACGTTTATTGAATGTTTCAAACATGAATACGAAAGACAAAAATACATAAAAGCCAAAGGCTTAAGTATAAGGATAAAAAGCACATGATAACCATCAACGTGGAATAAACACAAGTGGCTGTACAACATGTTTTGGGTAATGTTCTAACCAGTTCTATAGTAGGGGGTAAGGTCACACAAGTGTCCTCCCGAAAGGGTCTTTCAGGCCTGTCCACGACAGTCCCGTCCTGGGTGACGGGTTCTTCTGGCATCGTCACTAACACAGGTTGAAAAGTCGCAAGGCTCACAATCGCATTCCAGTTCAGAAGCCCCACACTTGAATTGTGCCTGTCTAAACTTGTTTTGTGTTTGTCTGAAAGTATTCATCTTGTTCGCTCGGTCTTGGTAGTCATAATGAACTATCGATCTTGCCTAGGGTTCCTTTTTATATACAGTCCAATACCGACGTGTCCATACGGTAAGGTGAAATGATTAGGAAGTCGCACTCGCTTCTGGTACACGATTTGATAGACTTTTTCCAAGGGTCGACTGACGATGTGGTGAGTGGGTAAACGTACAATTTTGTTCGGTTGATAGGTGGTCACTTTAAAGTTTCCATCCTCTCCCGATTGCAAGGCTTCTTTCAATACCCCAAAGTTCACCACACGACTGGTACGATAATTCAGAGTCAATCCTTTCACTTTACACGTCGTGTGCAATTCTCCTTGTGGGTCCCGGTATTCGTAGCCGTAATGTTTTGGACCGCCACTGACGAAACTTAGAATCTTGTCGTCGGGATGTTCGTCTGTCCAGGCTCCTAAACGGTCTCCTTCGATGTCAGGGTGCTGTTGACTCGGGTGATGGATGTAAATGGAACTGTCCGTGTCAAAGTACAGGACACGTTCCCCTAACAGTTCTAAAACTTCGTACAATTTTAAGCGAGCATGAGCTGTCACGTAAGCCGCAATGATGACATTTCCAAAGGGGTCGTCTTGTACAAAGTCCAGATCTTCTTCGTAATTGACCAAGATCAAATCCTCGCGAACGACGTCCACGTGTTTCATGTATTTGGTTTTGTCGTGAATCATCTGAAAATAGCGGGAAGGTTCTGTCAAATATACCGTCTTGGGTAAACACGGTCGTTGTGCCATTTTACCCCACAAGCAATTTAACATCACTTTCTCAAACGACCGCCTGCCCTCGTTTTTCTCGATGTGGTCTAAAGAGATGCCTTCTTGTGCGTAGTATTTCTCTTTGAATGTCTTTTCGTCTTCGGAAGTGTGACACCAGGAAGGATATCCACTGGCTTCTTGTTTCAGTTTCAAAAAGGCATCCACGTAGTCGGCGAAAATGCCTTTCTGAGTGGGGTCACCCTTGCGGTATTGTTGTGTCTTGGGAAAGTGGCAAATTTCGTACACTTCTAACAGTTGGTATCCCATGTCCAGAGCTTTGAACAATTCTACGCTGACCCAGGTTCCCGTCAAGGCCCGTTCTTCCTGGGTGTGCTGACAAGGTTGGTCTTGGTTGCACGTTTCGGCACAAGTACGACACAATGGAAACATCAGTTTGCCTTGACAATGGTGAGGTAAGACGGGATGGTACAAGTCCGTGGGAGGCAAAACTTTACACTTGATCAAGCCTTCGTATTGTCGAATGTTTTTCAGGTCGATGTGTTCCGTGAACAATTGTGGGTGCCCTGCAGGAAAGGGACAATATTTGCACACGTAAGGATACAGCGAACGCACGTCCAAGTATTTGATTTCTTCTCCTTTCTCTTCGTCGGCTTGGTACAGCAAACAGGTGGCATTGGTCCTTCCTCCGTACAAACTATCCCTCGGGTTCAAGGGGTCCATCAGCTTGTAGCTTTCCACGGCACGTTTAAACTCGGGATCGGTTTTCATACTGTGATCGTACTCGTGTTCCCACATTTCCACCACTTGGTATCCTTGCTGTTCTAACTTTAGGCGTCGCTGACAAGTGTCCTGGTACAAGTCTTCCATGGTTCGTTGTAAAAACTGATTTTTAGTGCTACGATCAGGGTAACAGACGGGACATCCGTGAAATAAGCAACCGTTAAACTCGTACACGATCTTGGGGTTTTCTAAGTCCCAGCCATCGACCGAATACGTTCCGATGATCTTTTCGCCTCCTCCGTTGCGGGCATGCTGAATCCATTTGTCTTCCTTGTCGCACAAGTAATGTAACCAACGTAGGGCTTTGACCGAGTATTGACGTTTGACATAGTGGGTCGTTTGAGGACTGATGACAGCCACGGTGTTTTCAGGCATGAATCGTTGTCGATACACTAAGGAACACGCTTTGGCAATGGTGCAAGCTTCTTTCAAAGGATCGACCCCTCCGTGTTCCATGAACAGTTCTCGAAATTTTCCACAGCAACGCCGTAAAATGTCCACGTCGGAACGACAATACTTTAGCATTTCTTCCTGAAAGTCGAAAGGGTCGGAGGCGTGAGTCTGGTACCAAGCGTAGAAAGCTTCTCGTTGTTCGGTACGCATGTTGTCGGGGTCGTAATAGTGAGCCTCTGGCAAATGGGGTAGAACGGCGTGTTGATTGGCTTCCGTATTGAAAAAGTGTGGAAAGTACCCTTTAGCCATTTCTGTCATTCCAAACGTTTTAGGCATTCGACTCAAAGGCATGGCCAAATAGCTCATCGAATCTTTAAACTGCACTTGTCCCACTTGCATGAAAATGATTTTGGCTCCGTTCAAAGTGACTTTAGGACGTTCGGTGCCTTGTTCCGTATAGTATCTGAGAAGAAACTGTCCATCGTATCCGGAGAAATTGTGAGCCATCACCGTGGCATGACGATGACAATCTCCGTAACGTTCGATGTCCTCTTGGCTCCACGTCTTGTCGATGGGATCTAAAACCCATTGGGCAAAATCGGCTAACGTGTTCGGTCCTCGAAAGATTTTTTCACGCCCTCCGGGATCTGGC
Organism: Sinohyriopsis cumingii; assembly: GCA_028554795.2. Lineage (NCBI taxonomy): Eukaryota > Metazoa > Mollusca > Bivalvia > Unionida > Unionidae > Sinohyriopsis > Sinohyriopsis cumingii. The sequence goes on from CM068830.1 coordinate 106,922,479, forward strand.
TGCAGTGAGGGCAATGACTGAAGATAGGTTCTTGAATGCACTTCTCGCACGCTCGATGAGCCACGCAGAAATTAGGAATGTGAATGCCAGTCTCTTGCATGCATTCGAAATCGAAAAAGATGAAATTGCCTTTCTTCTTGTGACCGTCCTCTTTCTCTGGTGGGGGTTGGTATTTTTGCACGTAGCATTCGTGTTTCAAGTCCACGATGTGGTGACAAATGTGACATTTTTTCTTTCCTGAACATACGTGTGCCTTGGCATTATTGGTACGTAGGCCTTGTCGACACGTAGGGCACAATCGCAGCAGTTGACAAGCACATTTCTGCTGTGAACCTTGCGTCTTCAGATGTTGTTGGTAACAGGCAGGGCTGACAAACGTGCGCAGACAAGCAGGACAATGTACTCTTTCTTGTCCTTCGCTCAGACAGGGTGGAGAGGCCAAACATCCTGGGCATTTCCATCCGCAATGTTTGTGTTGCTCTCGATTGTTATAGCCATAGTCACATTTCTCACAGTAATAACTGTATCCCAGGAATCCAGTGATAGTGGTAATGGTATCGAAATGGTCATCGTGATAATAGACATGAATGTATTTTCCGTCCTTAAAGTCTTTCCCTCGAAACAACAGAGGCCCACGCACTTCTTGAGGGTGCACTTTCAAGGTGAAGCGTGAGTAGTAAAGGGGGATACATTAGCGACAATGGGAATTAGCATTACAGACCCCCCTGGGACAGATTAGCGACAAGGGAAATTTAACATGGAGAAAAATCGTGGGTCAGATTAGCGACAAGGGAAATTAACATGGGAATAAATCGTGGGTCACTCTAGCGACAAGGGGAATTTAACATGGAACTATAGTGTGGGTCTGTCTAGCGACAAGGGGAAATTAACATGGGAATAGGGGACTGTATAGCGTCAAAGGAATTTAAACAGGGTGGGTCTGTCTAGCGACAAGGGGAAATTAACATGGGGAATAGAGTTTGGGCTTTTGGGATTATTTTTTTTAAATTTAAATTTAAATTTAAAAAAAGGGGTAGGCAATGGAAAGGCTATCTCTTTTCGAGAAATATGGGGGCCCTGAAAAGGGCCTTTGGATTTATGTTAATATGTCCTTAACATAAAGGGCATCTGTGGCATCTTCTTGTCCTCAAGCTGCGTCTTACAGCAGGGCCATACATCAGAGTCCTCTTGAGGCAACCTTGTCTCTCTATGTAGACTCTTCGTATCCACAAACTGCTGGTGGTCCTGTGGACAACGGTCCACTTGGATCGGACATACATGAGCATGTCCGTCCTGAACATCATTGAAGACACGAAGGTGGAAGATTCAACGTCAGTCCACATCTTGCGGCTACGAGAATAGCTGAGTGAGTGATTGCACTGAACTGCGCTTATTTATAGGTACAGGTAGGATTGAAACGGATTGAGTTCATTCACCAATCCGAACACGCGTTACAAAATTCAGTCAGCCCGCATCCAATCCGAAGAGAGCAGTCTGTGACGTCACGTAGTCTATATAGATTTGCTAGCGCTTGTGTGCAGTCAATCTATGCGACAGTGATTCAACATGACGGAAACTCAGAAAACGATCCATTGGGGTGCACCAGCAGGGGAGACTGCCCAAGGGAACCCGGACTTACTTTCAGAAGAGGTACATTGGGATTTTGTGGATTTTCTTACCTCGCAAGAATTTGTTCCGGAACCTTCGTTACCATCTTCATTACCGCAAGTGGAGAATTTTAGACAGAGACAGAAAGAAGAATTGGAGAAATTTATGCAACGACAAAAGGAAGCGGAACAAGCTTTTCTCCTACAGCAACAGCAACAGCAACAAGAAGAGGTAAGAAAAAAACAACAGCAACAACAGCAAGAAGAAGTAGCAGCAAAGAAACAAGAGGGTGAAAATCAAACGGCTACGGTACTGTTGGACATTTTAGCGGAGTTAAGAAGTCTGAAACAAATGTATCAGACTTCTTTATCACGACCGAAGAGAATACGACCTTCCCGAGCTAAACACGCCAACCCTGTGACTAAGCCTATCGTACCACCCTTAGTGATTTCAACCCAATCATCAGAAGTAGGCCTTGGCCGTGGCAAAGGCTTAAGGCAGTTAAAGTTGATTGGTTAAACTCACCCCTACACCAAAATAAAAAGGCCCTTTTCAGGGCCACCCAGATTTCTCGAAAAGAAATACAATTTCAATTTGCCAATCACTCAAAAATAAACCCCACCCATTTTACCTTATAGTACGTGTCTGTGTATGAGTGCGTGAGTGTAGCTTCTTATTTTAAAATCAAAACTCAAAGACACTTACCTTATATCATTCATGTATTCTTTTATCCATTTTTTTACAATCCAATTCACAATTCACCACAGAACACTTTAATTAAAAGTTCATTGACTTCTTCTTTCTCCTTGTTTAGTCTCTCTGTTTTTTGAATTTCTTCACCGTTTTTTCCTCATTTTCTTCCCTTCTTCTTTTCTTCTCCTGTTTCTTTGCTTCTTTTAAATAGAATTGTCTTCTTTCTTCCTCTTCTTCCTCTGAAGAATCCCTCTCTTCTTTCGAAGAATCCCTCTCTTCTTCTGAAGAATCCTTCTTTTCTTCTGACTCCTCTTGTTTCTTTTTTGGGCAATCTGGAGACCAATGTCCTTTTTCTTGACAATAATAACAGGTATCTTGACTTTTGTCTTTTTTAGCCCCTGTTTTTTTTCTTTTTTGACGGTCTGGACACTCTGAAGACCAATGCCCTTTCTTCTGACAGATATAGCAAGTATCTTGACTTTTATCTCGAAAGGAAGGAGAGTAGTCCGTCGGCTGGTCTGAAGAGAATTTTCTAATGACCCCTCGCAAAGCTCTGACGAAACGTTCCATCTGGGTAGTCTCTTCCATCGTTGTACTCGGCTTGAGAGTGAAATGAATAGTGAAAGGACAAGACACACACCCTTTTTATATACGCTGGTTTGCCAAGACTATAAATTAGTCTATGGTGTTTAAACTTGAGTCATTTGACGTTTTGCACTCAAGATGAAACGATCCCATTCATTCGAGAAGAAAGAAGAAGAAGAAGAAAGTAAGAGGCAGAAACGTGATCTATCTCCTCGTACCAGGGCTGAAATCTTGGCACAAATTCATGCCAGTGATTTTGAAGAGGACATGAGTGAACCAGAATCCGAACCCTCTAAACCAAGTTCACCACCCTTATTCAACCCTGAAAAGTACTATTCCATTCGAGAGACGGAAAAGCGCTCCTCTAGAAAATTTAGAACCACGGCTTACACCTACACGGTGAAGTTTAAAGATTTCAAGGCCGACGTACCCTTGGAGAAAGCAGAAGGGTTTATCACCGAGATGTGGGATTCTTTGCTCACCGCACTCAAGCGACAATGTCAAGCCAAAGAAGACGATCGCTTGACACTATCGATAGATCACGACGGTTTGAAATCCCCTGTTTGGATCGAGTTTAGCAGACCCGCAGAACTGACCCCTTCCAAAGTCATGGACAAGATTCAACACGCACAACAATCTAATGACCAGTTTGACATCACCGATGGTAAAGCCACACTGAAAATGGCCCACGTCTCTCCTCCTCAAGGAACTGGATGCAAAAAGATGTTATTGGTGGACGACCTTCGCAACACCAAAAAGAGTCTCGTCCGAATTAAAAACCCTCAAGACCAGATGTGTTTAGCCCGTGACATCGTGGTGGGACGAACCTATGCCAACAAGAACGACACGGTAGAATGGAAAAGAACCTGGAAAACTATTCAACGATGCGATCGAGCCAAACAACGAAATGAAGCAGAACTCCTGTTACAACAAGCCGGACTGTCCAAAGACACACCCTGTGGCATTCCTGAGATGCAAAAATTGCAAGATGCCCTAGCTCCACGCTACACCTTGAAAGTGCACCCTCAAGAAATGCGCGGGTCTCTGTTGTTTCGAGGCCAAGACTTTAAGGACGGAAAATACATTCATGTCTATCATCACGATGACCATTTCGATACCATTACCAGTATCACTGGATTCCTGGGATACGGTTATTACTGTGAGAAATGTGACCATGGTTATAACAATCGAGAGCAACACAAGCATTGTGGATTGAAATGTTCAGGATGTTTGGCCTCTTCACCCTGTCTGAGCGAAGAACCAGTGCCTTGTTCAACTTGTCTGCGCACATTTGTCAGCCCTACCTGTTACCAACAACATCTGAAAACGCAAGGTTCACAGAAGAAATGTGCTTGTCAACTCCTGAGATTGTGCTCTACGTGTGAACAAGTCATACGTACCAATAATACCAAGGCACACGTATGTTCAGGAAAGAAAAAATGTCACATTTGTCACCACATCGTGGACTTGGAACACCAATGCTACGTGCAAAAATACCAACCCCCACCAGAGAAAGAGGACGGTCACAAGAAGAAAGGCAATTTCATCTTTTTCGATTTCGAATGCATGCAAGAGACTGGCATTCACATTCCTAATTTCTGCGTGGCTCATCGAGCGTGCGAGAAGTGTATTCAAGAACCTATCTTCAGTCATTGCCCTCACTGCAGCAAGATTCCTGGAGGACGTGAAAAAATCTTTCGGGGACCAAACACGTTAGCCGATTTTGCCCAATGGGTCTTAGACCCCATCGACAAGACGTGGAGCCAAGAGGACATCGAATGTTACGGAGATTGTCATCGTCATGCCACGGTGATGGCTCACAATTTCTCCGGATACGATGGACAGTTTCTTCTCAGATACTATACGGAACAAGGCACCGAACGTCCTAAAGTCACTTTGAACGGAGCCAAAATCATTTTCATGCAAGTGGGACAAGTACAGTTTAAAGATTCGATGAGTTACTTGGCCATGCCTTTGAGCCGAATGCCTAAAACGTTTGGAATGACAGAAATGGCTAAAGGGTACTTTCCACACTTTTTCAATACGGAAGCCAATCAACACGCCGTTCTACCCCATTTGCCTGAGGCTCACTATTACGACCCCGACAACATGCGTACCGAACAACGAGAAGCTTTCTACGCTTGGTACCAGGCTCACGCCTCCGACCCTTTCGACTTTCAGGAAGAAATGTTAAAGTATTGTCGTTCCGACGTGGACATTTTACGGCGTTGCTGTGGAAAATTTCGAGAACTGTTCATGGAACACGGAGGGGTCGATCCTTTGAAAGAAGCTTGCACCATTGCCAAAGCGTGTTCCTTAGTGTACCGCCAACGATTCATGCCTGAAAACACCGTGGCTGTCATCAGTCCTCAAACGACCCACTATGTCAAGCGTCAATACTCGGTCAAAGCCCTACGTTGGTTACATTACTTGTGCGACAAGGAAGACAAATGGATTCAGCATGCCCGCAACGGAGGAGGCGAAAAGATCATCGGAACGTATTCGGTCGATGGCTGGGACTTAGAAAACCCCAAGATCGTGTACGAGTTTAACGGTTGCTTATTTCACGGATGTCCCGTCTGCTACCCTGACCGTGACATTAAAAATCAGTTTTTGCAACGAACCATGGAAGACTTGTACCAGGACACTTGTCAGCGACGCCTAAAGTTAGAACAGCAAGGATACCAAGTGGTGGAAATGTGGGAACAGGAGTACGATCACCGTTTGAAAACCGATCCCGAGTTTAAACGCCTCGTGGAAAGTTACCAGTTCATGGACCCGCTGAACCCGAGGGATAGTTTGTACGGAGGAAGGACCAATGCCACCTGTTTGCTGTACCAAGCCAACGAAGAGAAAGGAGAAGAAATCAAATACTTGGACGTGTGTTCGCTGTATCCCTACGTGTGCAAATATTGTCGCTTTCCTGTAGGGCACCCGCAATTGTTGACGGAACACATCGACCTGAAAAACATTCGACAATACGAAGGCTTGATCAAGTGCAAAGTTTTGCCTCCCACGAACCTATACCATCCCGTCTTACCTCACCATTGTCAAGGCAAACTGATGTTTCCCTTGTGCCGTACTTGTACCGAAACGTGCAACCAGGACCAACCTTGCCATCACAGCCAGGAAGAACGTGCCTTGACGGGAACCTGGGTCAGCGTGGAATTATTCAAAGCTCTGGACATGGGATACCAACTGTTAGAAGTGTACGAAATTTGCCACTTTCCCAAGACACAACAGTACCACAAGGGTGACCCTACTCAGAAAGGCATTTTCGCCGACTACGTGGATGCCTTTTTGAAACTGAAGCAAGAAGCCAGCGGCTATCCTTCCTGGTGTCACACTCCCGAAGACCAAATACAATTCAAAGAGAAATACTATGCACAAGAAGGCATCTCTTTAGACCACATCGAAAAAAACGAAGGCAGGCGATCGTTTGCCAAAGTGATGTTAAATTGCTTGTGGGGTAAAATGGCACAACGACCGTGTTTACCCAAGACGGAATATTTGACAGAACCTTCCCGCTACTTCCAGATGATTCACGACAAAACCAAATACATGAAACACGTGGACGTCGTTCGAGAGGATTTGATCTTGGTCAATTACGAAGAAGATCTGGACTTTGTACAAGACGACCCTTTTGGAAATGTCATCATTGCGGCTTACGTGACAGCTCATGCTCGCTTAAAATTGTACGAAGCTTTAGAACTGTTAGAACAACGCGTCCTGTACTTTGACACGGACAGTTGCATTTACATCCATCACCCGATTCAACAGCACCCTGACATCGAAGGAGACCGTTTAGGAGCCTGGACAGACGAGCATCCCGACGACAAGATTCTAAGTTTCGTCAGTGGCGGTCCCAAAAATTACGGCTACGAATACCGGGACAAACAAGGAGAAGTGCACACGACGTGCAAAGTGAAAGGACTGACTCTGAATCATCGTACCAGTCGAGTGGTCAGCTTTGGGGTATTGAAAGAAGCCTTGCAATCGGGAGAGGATGGAAACTTTAAAGTGACCACCTATCAACCGAACAAGATTGTACGTTTACCCACTCACCACATCGTCAGTCGACCCTTGGAAAAAGTCTATCAAATTGTATACCAGAAGCGAGTGCGACTTCCCAATCACTTCACCTTACCGTACGGTCACGTCGGTATTGGTCTGTATATGAAAAGGAACCCTAGGCAAGATCGATAGTTCATTGTTCATTGAAGTAACTTACCATGTCGTTGACGAAGAAGAAACCAGATTGGTTAGGAGTCAAATGTTGGACATCACCGAGACCAGGGTTTTGAGGCTTGGACACAAGAGGTGGCTCAGTATGCACGAGAGTTATTCAAGGAAAAAAGTTACTTTTCAACCTGTGTTAGTGACGGTGCCAGAAGAACCCGTCACCCAGGACGGGACTGTCGTGGACAGGCCTGAAAGACCCTTTCGGGAGGACACTTGTGTGACCTTACCCCTACTGTAGAACTGGTTAGAACTTTACCCAAAACATGTTGTACAGACACTTGTGTTTATTCCACGTTCATGGTTATCATGTGCCTTTTATTCTTGTACTTAAGCCTTTGGCTTTTATGCATTTTTGTCTTTCGTATTCATGTTTGAAAAAAAAATTCAATAAACGTATTCTGAAAAAGTATATAAACTCTTGTCTTGTTTGTTTTTTTCGTGTCACAAGTGACATTTCTCACACCATGGCTACCTCTGCTGTCTCTGCTCCCTCTTCCTCTACTGTCAAAGTCATCGACGAACACTTAGATCGTGCCAGTTGGGAGGCTTTGTATCTTCGCCATCCCTTTAACATGCTCATTGCTGGACCTAGCGGTTCAGGCAAAACCGAATTCGTCAAACGTTTGATCGAACATAAACATCATTTGATCGATCGACCCCCTCAACGAATCGTGTGGTGTTACAAAGAGTGGCAATCGGCGTACAGCCTCTTGCGAGAAAGTCAAGGCGATTCCATCGTGTTTGTGGAAGGCATTCCTAAAGAAGACGACGGCATCGTCTCTGACTCCCGTCTAACCCATTTGGTCATTTTCGACGACATGTTAGGAGAAGACGAAGAAGAAATTAAACTGTGGTTCACGCGCAAAGGGCATCACCGTAATGCCAGTGTCGTTTACATCACCCAAAATTTGTTTCAACAAAGTAAAGCCCATCGCACCATCAGTCTCAATGCGCATTACGTGGTCTTGTTTAAAAGCCCTCGAGATAAATCGCAAGTGCAAGTCTTAGCCAAACAGTTAGGAACGCCTTGGCTGACTCAGGCGTACGACGATGCCACTCAAACACCACACGCCTATTTACTCGTCGATTTGAAACCTACGACTCCCGAGGATTTGCGATTTCGTACCCACTTGTTTCACCACTGGTGCCAAGACGGAGGGCCTGTCCTGTACACGTCTCCGTCCTCGACTTCATTTCACTCCCCATAAAAAAATCTATAAAAATCTCAGACTCTTTTTCGTCTGTCTCACTCTCAGTGCGAACATGACGTCCCTTCAGTCGCATCTTCCCGTCAAATTGATTCGTGCCTTGCATGGCATCAGTCGAGAAAAAGATCCACAAACACGAGCTCGTGTCTTAGAAGCTAGTCTCAAAGAAGTCTTACGATGGTTCACGGTGACGGCACGTCAATTACTCCAAGGAATCATTCAGATTCCTCATCAAACCCAACGCTTTTTCGATCGAAACAAAGTCGCTTTGGTCCAACTGGCCGATCCCCGCATCGACACTCAAACCAAAAAACAAATCATTTTGAAACCTGGAGGGAGCGGTATTCTAGGAGGGGTCATCATTCGCTCACTTTTAAGATGGGATCCTAATGCCCCCAAAGTTATCCCCAAGACAAAAGTCCAAGGAAGCCCCAAGAAGAAAAAGAAAAAGACCAGGTCCCCAAGAAGAATAACTTCTCCAGTGGCAGGACCCTCCTCTGACCAGACACCACCACCCCGGAAAAAGAAAAGAAGCCCCCAGAAAAAGAAACAGAGAAAAAGTCCCCAGAAAAAGAAAAGTCCACAGAAGAAAACTAGTCGCAAGAGAGGCACCTCGGCCAGGACGCAACCTTACACTCGCAAACCACGACCTGCCACAGCGGTGACTGCGTCTCCGGCATCCTCACGTTCATCCACTTCTCCGTTAATGACACCAGGAACTGAAGAGTACTTGGAGACGTTGATCACACCAAGAACTTCTCCGTTGATGACCCCCAAAAGAACTTCCCCAGTGGCAGGACCCTCCAATTTAGCGGCAGTGGCTGCTGCTCACAAAGTACCTTCTCCCAAAATCAAAGTCCATGAAAGATCGGGCATGTTACAAAGTTTACTGGATTTGTCCAAACAAGAACTGGCTCGATTTAGTCCGTTGCGTACCCCTGCACGACGTGTCATGCCTGTCCTCAAACTAATACGACGTCAAGACAATCAGTGGCGACGCGTTCCAGTATAAAAAAGACCTGTGACCAAGTCGGATATCAGTGTTTTTTGGTGCTCCTGAAGACTCAAAGATGTCACCCTCCAGAAAACCCCAAGGAAAGAAAAGGAAAGGATTGCCACCACGTTTAGCCAAACATGGGGGCATGTTATCTGTCCTGTCCAAAGCTTCTCCACCCCTACGAAAAAAACTCATTCAAACGGCCTCCAAAGAGGTCATCGATACCGTGTGCGAATGTTGTTTGAACGTTTTGAAAGGCACGATCCCTTTGTCCAAACACCAGAAACAATGCTTAAGCAAGCATCGTCACGTTCTTCGCCAAATGGTTCGAAAGAAAATTCCCATTCGTCAAAAAAAGAAGATGTTAGTGCAACGTGGAGGTATTTTACCTCTCTTGTTAGGCCCCATACTGAAAGGAGTCTTGGGAACCATGTTGGGAGGACTGGTGGGAGCAAGATAAAAAGGCCTCGGAAGTTCCAAGATCTCAGAATCGACCCCTGACAACCCCATGGAAGGACGAAAACTAGCTTTAGTACCTTACAAACGATGGATGGAATACCATCGGTGGCAAGAACAACACACCCCGCATTTACCTCCCAATCCCCATTTGAGCGAGATGTCCCAGTTACAACACGAATTGCAGTCCTTGATGGATCGCCAAGATTTGTCCGAAACAGAAAAATCGCAAAAGTACGGTCAACTCTTGCAACGACTGCAACTCTTTCACCAGAAAGCTTTAGACGAAACAGCTCTACCCACTCTGAAAGATTTTAAGACCTTGATGAAAAGTCCAGCACCATCACCAGTACCAGTACCACCAGTACCCGTGACCAAGACAGAAATAGGAGAAGAAGAGGAAGGGTTTCAAACTCCACCAGAAAAAGTACGCAAGTTAACAACACCACCTACCTCCAGAATTGGATGGATTAAAAAGATGATGGCCACCCCTTCTTCATCACAAGAGAAAAAGAAAGTGAAGACAGAAGTGAAGACAGAAGTGAAACAAGAACCGATATCCCCCGCTCAGACATCCTTCTCCTCTTCGACACCTATTGCTGGCCGCACACGCAAAGCATTACAATCCAAGAAAATACCCCAAGAGAAAAAGAGCAGCATCCTCCAAGAGTGGGTGTCTTATTAACACACCAACCAACACAAAAAAATGGAAAAAGTCTTAGCCAGCATTTACTACGATCCCTCCCATCCTGCAGGTTACGCAGGAGTTCAAAAATTGTATCGTGCTGCCAAAACGCGACTGAAAAGTCTCCGTTTACCTCAAGTGCAACGATGGTTACAAGAACAAGCTACCTACACTTTACACAAACCCATTCGACGCAAGTTTGCCAGAAGTCGCACCCGAGTGGAAGGCATCGATCATCAATGGCAAGCCGATTTAGCCGACGTCTCTCATTTGGCCAGCTACAATCGTGGCTACAAATATTTGTTTTGTGTCATCGACGTCTTCTCCAAATTTGCCTGGGTCGTGCCCTTGACTTCCAAATCGAGCAGCGAGTTAGTGCGAGCCCTGCAACGGGTGTTGAAACAAAGCGGTCGTCACCCTCTTCGATGGCAAACGGACAAAGGCACCGAATTTCTGAACCAAGCTTTCCAAAAAGAATTAAAGAAACGTGACATTCATTTTTTTACCACCGAGAATCCCGAAACCAAAGCCAGCATCGTGGAACGTTTTCAACGCACATTGAAAGAACGCATGTGGAAATATTTTACGCATCACCACACTCTGAAGTACATCGACATCTTACCGCACCTGGTGCAAGCGTACAACCAATCTTACCATCGAAGCATCGGACGTGCCCCGCAAGACGTGACTCCCGACAACGAAGTGCTGGTGTTTGAGCGCCTGTTTGGTACGTCCCCGACGAGGGCTGTCCCCAAGAAAAGTGGAGAGTTGGCCGTAGGAGATTGGGTGCGCATTGGCAAAACCAAACGCACTTTCGACAAAGGTTACTTACCTAACTGGACGACCGAATTGTTTCGCGTCACTGGACGAGTGCATGGCCGTCATCCTGCCGTCTATAAATTGGAAGACATGAACAGAGAAGTGCTCAAAGGAACGTTCTATTTGCCCGAGTTACAACGTGTCACCAAAAAAGAAGACGACGTGTACGACATCGAAAGCATTCTCGAACGCAGAACCCGTAAAGTGGGCAAACGACGTGTCAAAGAAGTCAAAGTACGTTGGAAAGGATATCCACCCAGTTTCGATTCTTGGATCGACGCTTCGCAAGTCATCGACTATAAAAAGAAGTGACCATCATGCCCTTTCACACAGCAGACGCAGCTACGTCGACCACTCCTCCTTCACCTAGTTCTTCTGTGCAAGATTTACAAAAACAGCCCTTGTGGGTGTGGTGTGGAGAACGTGTGCCTAAAACGCAAATCGTCTTTTTCTGCCAAATCTTCGTGGTGTATTGTGTCATCGGGGCAGCCATTGCCAATTTGAGTTTGCAACAAGGAGACAAACAATTGTGGACCATTTTATTGAGCAGTTGCATCGGTTACCTGCTTCCTAATCCCTCCCTGAAATTCACCTCGAACGGGAACCCCGGGAACCTTGTGTCCAGTGCCAGTGCCAGTCACCACTTCAATCACAACCAGAACCCCATTTTTGGCGGAGACACGCCTCTGACGTCCACTAACCCCTCGGACAGCCACAGAACTCTGGAATTATGAGTCACCAAAACCAATTTTACTTAACCTTACCCAGTGACAGTTCCATGGAGGTGTTTCCCAAGAACACGTTGTGCTGTTACACGGCCAAATTACCTCAAGCCATCCAGTTAGATCACGAAGCCCATTGGGAAGTGGCTTTAGTAGAAATGATTCACCCGACCCAAGTCCTCAATGTCCTTCCCAATCAAAATTTTTTTGATGTGGAAGTTCATGACGAGCAAATGCAACAGTGGATGGATAGCAATGTCAAATATGACAAGAAAACCCGTACACAAAAGTACACCACCTATCACTTGTTCATTCCCCCAGGCTATTATTTTAGTGGTCAACATTTGGTCAGCACCATAACCTCCAGGTTTAATGTCGTGTTTCTGAAAGCTTTGGAGCATGTCAACAAAAATGTCACCATGGAGTACCACAAAGCAGCTCGTCGCTCCTTGATGAAATTTGAACGGAGTAAAATCCTGTCCATTTTATTTTGTCCTGAATTGTATGACATGTTGGGCGGAGACATGGACATGAGAAAGACCATGATCAAGAAAAACGAATTACCCATCGTTTACGACAACGAGTCTTTTAGCAAGTTATTTCGTGCCCCGGTAGAACTGAACCAAGGACTGAATTTGATGTTCGTGTATTCCGATGTGGTGGAGTACAACGTGGTGGGACACACCTCCGTACCGTTACTGCGTGTCATTCCTTTCAAAGTGGATTCTGCCACGAACACTGACGAGGAAGGTGGAAACACTTACCACGTCCACCGCGAATTTGTCCATCCTCACTATTTGCCTGTCAGTAAGTCGTATTTGGACACGGTCAACATTGCTATAAAAGGAGATCTGGGACAAAATATTCCATTCACCAAAGGAAAAGTCACGGTGAAACTCCATTTTCGAAAACGGTTCTCTCACGACTCTTAAGTCATGTATCCAGTGTACCGAGGGGTTGCTCGACAGCGAGGACACGGCTTAGGAGACATGTTAAAATCGGCCTTTCGTTCGGTGGCCCCGGTGTTGAAACCGATGGTGACACGCGGATTGCACGCCTTGAAAGATGCGGCACTGACGCAAGGCAAAGAATTTCTCCAAAATGTCATCATCGACAAACAAAACCCTAAAGAAGCCTTCATGAGGGCAGACAAAAATGTCTTGCTGCAAACGGGAAAAGACATTTTAGGTCAACGAGAAACACCTATAAATGCCCTGCACGCTACCGAGTCAGGCATTCAGCAAGGACAAGGCAGAAAGAGACGACGAAGAAAACACCCTTTCACCAGACTTCAAGCGAGAAAGGCCAAGAAAAGAAGAACCGTTCGAGACTTAGACGTTTTCGATTATTGAGAAAAGAGACAAAAAAAAATGATGCACCGAGAATCTTGCGCTTGTTCCAAGACGGAACTGGATCTGTTTGCCATGCCCCCCACGATGATGACGATGCAAGAATCCCAGTGGGTGGAATTTCACCCCGTCTCCTCACTGACCGATTCCGCTCCCATCGAGTTTGAAATCAAAGGACAGCCCGAAGATTACATCGATCTGAATAGCAGTTACTTGTACCTGAAAGTCAAAATTCTAGATAAGACTGGAGGTGCTATAGACGATGAAGCAGTAGCTCCCGTCAACAATTTCATGCATTCCTTGTTCAGTGGAGTGGACTTGTACTTGAATAACAAACTGGTCAGTAGCAGCATGGATACTTACCCTTATCGTGCCTACCTGGAAAATCTCTTGACGTACGGAATAGATGCCAAGAACACTCATCTCAATGCCTGTGTGGTATGGGAAGCTGACGAACCTACCAAGTTTGAAATATTGGAAACTGATGAAAAGAAAGACAACAATGATGGATTTGTAGAACGAAGAAAGAGAATCACGGGAGCCGACACAAGTTTAGAACTGATGGATCGTTTGCATTTGGACATGTGGTTGCAAGAAAAGTATTTGCTGAACGGGGTGGATGTCCGCCTGAGACTGAATCGTAGCAGTGCCGCTTTCCATTTGATGGCTGATAGTGACGGTTACAAAACCAAAATCCTAGAAGCCAGACTCTACGTACGCCGTGTGGAAGTGTTACCTAAAGTGGGAAACGACATCAGTCAGACGTTGAGCAGAACGACTGCCAAGTATCCCATACGACGCGTGGAAGTGAAAACCTTCACCATTCCCAAGGGACAGCGATCCATGATCGAAGATCATCTGTTCCAAGGACAGTTACCCAAACGTTTGATCGTTGGTATCGTCGAGAATACAGCCTTCAACGGAGCTGCCGAAAAAAATCCTTTCTACTTTCAACACTTTGGCGTGTCCAAAATCGAAGTCAGTCGCGATGGCAAGACCTTGTGTACCCGACCTTTCGAACCTGACTTTACCAAGAAGAATTACTTGAGATCGTACTTGTCCCTGTACGAAGGCACCGGACAGTTAGGAACCAATACCAGTCACGGTATTACGTACGAAGATTATGCAGGAGGCTACGCTTTGTGGGCTTTCGATTTCACTCCAGACCAAGGCAGCGACGAGGGACATTTCCACCCTATAAAATCCGGCCAGATTCGTGTGGAAATTCAGTTTAAAGACCGAGACCCTGATGAAACGGTGAACGTCATCCTGTATGCAGAATTCGATAATACCATAGAAATCAACAGTTTGAGAGAAGTCATCCTAGATTACTAGAAACCATGGAAGACTGTTATCCCTCTTTACCTAGTGGAGAAACGTTTAGTGTTGGATTATTGTTAAAAAATGTTAGAGTTCTTGTTGTTTAGTGTTAAGTGATTTTTGAATAAAAAAATGTTGTGTTTTGAAAAAAATTGTTTGATGTTATATTGTTGGATTATTGTTAAAAATGTTAGAGTTGTTGTTTAGTGTTAAGTGATTTTTGAATAAAAAATGTTGTGTTTTGAAAAAAATGCCTTTGTCTTTTGTTTAGCTATAAGAATGTTGGATTGATGCTCTTTCATTTCTTACTATCCCTCTCATGACACTCACTAAACGTTGCGACTCAAAAACCGTATGGGAGATGTTTTCCTTCACGTCCGCGCTTTGACTTTAAGAACCGGATTGTTTCCAGTCTAACCATCCATTGTCGACTCATCCTCCTAAGAAGATGTGCTCCAAACTAGCTAAACTCAACGAAGCCTACGTAAATTTGCATAGGGTCAGACACAGTCTGATACCGAAGCCAGAAGAAATAGAGAATGTGAGAATGTTAAAAATCACTGAAGACCTGATAGAAGAGCTCTTCAGAGAAGAAATGAACAGGGAAAAAGAAGAATGGACAGAGAAGTACAGACTTCAGAGACAGCAGCAACAACAACAACAACAAGAGCAGCAGCAGCAGCAACCTGAACCTGACAGAGGCTTTGTCGATTGCCGTATCGACACCAAAGAGTTCTTCTTTTCTTTCCGAAGAAGCAGACCTATCGCCAGAAAGTCTATCCTCAGAGGACATCGCATTCTTAGAAACTAAAAAAGGAATGCCATAGCAAACAAAAAAAAAAAACAGCCCTTTTCAGGGCTACCCCAATACTCTAGAAAAGAAATAACGATCCATTTGCCAATGTGTGTAGGTAGAATAGTGTGAAAATAAACACTAACTCTTTTTTAAAAAATGTGAGGGTATGTGTTTGTGTGTTAGTAAGTGCTTAAGTAAGTTGGTATGAATAGTAGATTAAAATCATGGTTTTTTTTTGGTGTTTGAGGTGTATATTTGGAGTTAGATTGGATTGCTTTGCGTATGTGGATAGTCTAATGAAGTGATTTATAAAAAATTTTAAAATAGTGATGGGTAGCATAAAAAAGTGAGTGAGTGTTTCTTTTAGGTTCGCGCGTTGTTGTTTTTGGTCATGATGTAGGTAACATCAATTTTATGTTTTTTAGGGGGATGTTTTCCTTCACGTCCGCGCTTTCACTATAAATTGAAACTCGCTGGGCAGTCTAGCTACCCTTGTTGATTGATCAACACCAAAAATGAACACGAGACTGTCTAAACTGTTGGAACTTCATGTGCATCTGGAATATGCCAGGCGCCTGTTGAATGAACTGGCCGCGGAAGCCATTGTGGAGGAGGGAAGGATAAGAGAGGAGGAGGAAAGAAGAAAAAAAGAAGAGGAGCAGAGAAGATATAAAGAAGAAGAAGAGGAAAGAAGATACAAAGAGGAGGAGAGAAGAAAAAAAGAAGAGGAGGAGGAGGAGAAGGAAAAGAAGAGAAGAAGAATAAATTTCAGAATCCCAGAGAGCGAAAATTGGGATTCTGAAGCGACATATCCTGCCTCTGCTCTCTCCCCCAAAAAAGTAAAAAGTAACTGGGGGATAAGATGTGTATGTGGCGCCAGGCCTGGAAGGTGCCACCATTAACCAGGTGTCCATGAAGTTCCAAAAAAACAGCCCTTTTCAGGGCTACCCAATACTCTAGAAAAGAAATAACGATCGATTTGCCAATGTGTAGGTAGAGTAGTGTGAATATAAACACTAACTCTTTTCTAAGATAGTGTGAGGGTATGTGTTTGTGTGTTGGTGCTTGTAAGAGCTCAGGTATGTTTGTGTGAATAGTAGATTATGGGTTTCTTTATTGTTTCTTAGCGTATGTGGAGAGTATAGTTTGGGTTTTGTAAGCGCTCACGTACGATTGTGAGGATAGTAGATTATGGATTTTGTTTATTGTTTCTTAGCGTATGTGTTTGTGTGTTTGTGTTTGTGTGTTTGTGTTTGTACCCGCTCACGTAAGATTGTGTGGATAGTAGATTATGGATTTGTTTATTGTTTCTTAGCGTATGTGTTTGTGTGTTTGTGTTTGTGTGTTTGTGTTTGTACCCGCTCACGTACGATTGTGTGGATAGTAGATTATGGATTTTGTTTATTGTTTCTTAGCGTATGTGGAGAGTATAGTTTGGGTTTTGTAACCGCTCACGTACGATTGTGAGGATAGTAGATTATGGATTTTGTTTATTGTTTCTTAGCGTACGTGTTTGTGTGTTTGTGTTTGTGTGTTTGTGTTTGTACCCGCTCACGTACGATTGTGTGGATAGTAGATTATGGATTTGTTTATTGTTTCTTAGCGTATGTGGAGAGTATAGTTTGGGTTTTATTATATGAAATGAAAAAGTAGGGGATGTTTTCCTTCACGTCCTCGCGTTGTTTGGTCATGATCTAGGTAAGATCAATTTTACGTTTTAGGGGGATGTTTTCCTTCACATACGCGCTTTAAGTATAAGAACCCACAGTATTCGTCGTTCAAACCATTCTGCAAAGAATAAAAAAAGAAGATGGCTTCTAACCAAATGGACAAAATACAAACATTACAAGACGTTTTAGACAACTTAGGAATGATGGAGCAGATGTTGATAAGACTGGTTGAAGACCATTATTCCTATAGTCCCCATCGTGTAAAGATGGAAATTAATAACTTAAAAAAGGTAAAGGACAAGATTAGTGGTGTCATGAAAGAGATAAAGGAGGAGAAGGAGGATGAAGAGGAAAGAATAAGAATAAGCAAATGGAACGAAAAGATTGAAAAAGAAGAAGAAAATGAGAAGAGGAAGAAAGAAGAGGAGGAAGAGAAGAAGAAAGAAGAGCAGGAGAAAAAGAAAGAGAAGAAGAGAAAGAGTGTTGGAGATAAAATAAGAACTTGGTGGAGAAAAAGAAGAAATTAGAAGCAGAAGAAGAAGAAGAAAACCCAAAGGCCCTTTTCAGGGCCAGCCATATTTCTCGAAAAGAGATAGCCTTTCCATTGCCTACCCCTTTTTTTAAATTTAAATTTAAATTTAAAAAAAAAATCCCAAAAGCCCAAACTCTATTCCCCATGTTAATTTCCCCTTGTCGCTAGACAGACCCACCCTGTTTAAATTCCTTTGACGCTATACAGTCCCCTATTCCCATGTTAATTTCCCCTTGTCGCTAGACAGACCCACACTATAGTTCCATGTTAAATTCCCCTTGTCGCTAGAGTGACCCACGATTTATTCCCATGTTAATTTCCCTTGTCGCTAATCTGACCCACGATTTTTCTCCATGTTAAATTTCCCTTGTCGCTAATCTGTCCCAGGGGGGTCTGTAATGCTAATTCCCATTGTCGCTAATGTATCCCCCTTTACTACTAGCGTGGAGCTAGGACATCTTGCAATTTTTGCATTTCAGGAATGTCACAGGGTGTGTCTTTGGACAGGCCGGCTTGTTTCAACAGGAGTCCTGCTTCGTTTCGTCGTTTGGCTCGGTCCGATTGTTGAATAGTTTTCCAGGCTCTTTACCATTCTGCCGTGTCGTTCTTGTTGGCATAGGTTCGTCCCACCACGATGGCTCGGGCTAAGCACATCTGGTCTTGAGGGTTGTTAATTTGGACGAGACTCTTTTTGGTGCTGCGAAGGTCGTTCACCAATAACACCTTATTGCGTTGTCCGGTCCCTTGAGGAGGAGAGACGTGGGCCATTTTCAGTGTGGCTTTACCATCGGTGATGTCAAACTGGTCATTAGATTGTTGTACGTGTTGAATCTTGTCCATGACTTTGGAAGGGGTCAGTTCTGCGGGTCTGCTAAACTCGATCCAAACAGGGGATTTCAAACCGTCGTGATCTATCGATAGTGTCAAGCGATCGTCTTCTTTGGCTTGACATTGTCGCTTGAGTGCGGTGAGCAAAGAATCCCACATCTCGGTGATAAACCCTTCTGCTTTCTCCAACGGTACGTCGGACTTGAAATCTTTAAACTTCACTGTGTAGGTGTAAGCCGTGGTTCTAAATTTTCTAGAGGAGCGTTTTTCCGGCTCTCGAATGGAATAGTACTTTTCAGGGTTAACTAAGGGTGGTGAACTTTGTTCAGAGGGTTCGGATTCTGGTTCACTCATGTCCTCTTCAAAATCACTGGCATGAATTTGTGCCAAGACTTCAGCTCTGGTACGAGGAGATAGATCACGTTTCTGCCTCTTACTTTCTTCTTCTTCTTTCTTCTCGAATGAATAGGATCGTTTCATCTTGAGTGCAAAACGTCAAATGACTCAAGTTTAAACACCATAGACTAATTTATAGTCATGACAAACCAGCGTATATAAAAAGGGTGTGTGTCTTGTCCTTTCACTATTCATTTCACTCCCAAACCGAGCACAACGATGGAAGAGACTACCCAGATGGAACGTTTCATCAGAGCTTTGCGAGGGGTCATTAGAAAATTCTCTTCAGACCAGCCGACGGACTACTCTCCTTCCTTGCGAGATAAAAGTCAAGATACTTGCTATATCTGTCAGAAGAAAGGGCATTTGTCTTCAGAGTGTCCAGACCGTCAAAAAAGAAAAAAAAGGGGCTAGAAAAGACAAAAGTCAAGATACCTGTTATTATTGTCAAGAAAAAGGACATTGGTCTCCAGATTGCCCAATAAAGAAACAAGAGGAGTCGGAAGAAAAGAGGGATTCTTCAGAAGAAGAGAGAGATTCTTCAGGGGAAGAAAGCAGCCAGGTGAAGAAAAAGAAACAGGAGAAGAAAAGAAGAAGGGAAGAAAGTGAGGAGGAAGAGGAGGAAAAGACTGTGACGGTGAAGAAATTGAAAAAAAAGAGAGAGTAAAAAAGAAAGAAACAGAAGAAGTGAATGTAATTTATAAAGTGTTCTGTTGTGAATTGTGAATTGGATTGTAACTATGGAGAAAAGAATACATTAATTATATAAGGTAAGTGTCTTTGAGTTTTGATTTTAAAATAAGCAGCTACACTCACGCACTCATACACAGACATGTACTATAAGGGTAAAATGTTTGTTTTTTTTTGTTGTTGACTTTTGAGTTTTTGGCAAATTGAAAGGCTATCTCTTTTCGAGAGAAGTGGGTGGCCCTGAAAAGGGCCTTTTTATTTTGGTGTAGGGGGTGAGTTTAAGCAATCAACTTTAACTGCCTTAAGCCTTTGCCACGGCCGAGGCCTACTTCTGATGATTGGGTTGAAATCACTAAGGGTGGTACGATAGGCTTAGTCACAGGGTTGGCGTGTTTAGCTCGGGAAGGTCGTATTCTCTTCGGTCGTGATAAAGTCTGATACATTTGTTTCAGACTCCTTAACTCCGCTAAAATGTCCAACAGTACCGTAACCGTTTGATTTTCACCCTCTTGTTTCTTTGCTGCTACTTCTTCTTGTTGTTGTTTTTTTCTTACCTCTTCTTATTGCTGTTGCTGTTGCTGTAGGAGAAAAGCTTGTTCCGCTTCCTTTTTGTCGTTGCATAAATTTCTCCAATTCTTCTTTCTGTCTCTGTCTAAAATTCTCCACTTGCGGTAATGAAGAATGAGACGAAGGTTCCGGAACAAATTCTTACGAGGTAAGAAAATCCACAAAATCCCAATGTACCTCTTCTGAAAGTAAGTCCGGGTTCCCTTGGGTGGTCTCCACTGCTGGTGCACCCCAATGGATCGTTTTCTGAGTTTCCGTCATGTTGAATCACTGTCGCATAGATTGACAGCACACTGGCGCAAGCGAATCTATATAGACCACATGACGTCACAGACTGCTCTCTTCGGATTGGATGCGGACTGACTGAATTTTGTAACGCGTGTTCGGATTGGTGAATGAACTCAATCGTTGCAATCCTTCCTCTACCTATAAATAAGCGCAGTTCACTGCATTGATTCACCTGTTCTCGTCGCCTCACGATGTGGACCACAGTTGAATCATCCACCATTGTGTCTTCCATGATGTTTAGGACGGACATGCTCATGTATGTCCGGTCCAAGTGGACTGTTGTTGATAGGACAGATACTATTCTATTGATGAGAAGAGTTTACATAGAAAGACAAGGATGCCTCAAGAGGGTACTTGTGTATGGACCTGCAGTTAGAAGGAGTTTAAGAAGTAGAAGAAGATGTGACAGATGCCGTCTATGTTAATATTAATATTAACATAAACCCAAAGACCCTTTTCAGGGCCACCCACATTTCTCGAAAAGAGATAGCCTTTCGATTGCCTACCCCTTTATAAAAAATTTTTAAAAAAAAATAAAATCCCATGTTCAGTTCCCCTTGTCCCTAAAGTAGTTTTTTTTTTCTAACATGTTCAATTCCCCTTTGTCCCTAGACAAACCCAAACTCTATTCCCATGTTCAATTCCCCTTGTCCCTAGACAGACCCAAACTCTATTTCCCATGTTCAATTGCCTTTGTCCCTAGAATCGATATTTTTTTTTTCCATTGTTCGAATGCCTTTGACGCTAATCTCAATATTTCCTTTTTTTTTCCTTTCTCCAATGTTAAATTCCATTGACGCTAATCTTACCCAGGGTTTTTGCCCATGTTAAATTTCTATTGACGCTAATCTCGCCCGGGGTGGTTAATGTTAAATTTCCATTGACGCTAATCTCGCCCAGGGGGTGTTTGCAATGCTAATTCCCATTGACGCTAATCTCACCCCTTTCACTACTCCAAACTGAACAAATTCTCTATAAACATTGTTATTAAACATGATTAATGCGCAAATCCGGTAAAAACAGAATTTTGAAATACAGACTGTTTACATCTAAAGACACGTATTCCCAGTATGACATTGATAAAAACCAATAATTTTACTCTAAGAATAAGATAAAAATAGAAAGTTGTTTACTTGACTCGCTGGTTTCTGAATTAAGGTCGGAAACCAGGTCAGCTTTAAGTGTTTACGATAAAACATTCAGGTCAAACTAATTTCTGGAAAATATCAAATTCCGGTAAACAAAACTACATTACTCTAACATGCAATGAAATACATATTAAAAAAATTAAAACTTACAAACATACAACTAAAGTAAATCAAATATAAATTAAATCAAGTATACATGACAGTGATGCTGAGCTAGAGTGTTCAAATTTTAGAAAGAGGATATACCTATTTCTCGAGTTCAACATGAAATCAATAGTGCCAGTATCGACAGAGAATCCCTGTTTGTGTACAAGTTTGGTAAGGAAAGAAGTGCGGTGTGTGTGTGTGTGTGTGTGTGTGTGTGTGTTGTTTGGATATTTAACGTAGCTTTAATAATTTTATTCATCGCTACGATGTCTGCAGTGTGGCAGTTTATGTTGATGTCTTACAATGAGGTAGCGTGTCACACAGGCATGTCCCATCCAGTCACATCATCCTGACACCAGGCTGAGCAGTCCTAGCACTAACCTCTAAATGCTGAGCGCCAAGCTAGGCTGCGACAAGTACCATTGTTAGAAGTCTTTGATGTGATTTGGTCGGGTTCGAATCCGTGACCTCCCGCATCAGAGGCGGACGCTCTAACCACTTAGGCCTCCGGAGTGGTCGTGTGGTAAGAGTGTGTTGTTAAAAAAAATGGATTTAAAGAGAAAAACTTGTTAATTTGTTCATTTCAAACGGTAATTTTGTTTTAATTTTTTTTAAATACAAATAAACTGATAGTAATTCGTGAAGACTGCAGATTAACGAAAACAAAATCCTTATGTTGCTCTCAAAGCCAGTACTGGAACCTAAAATACATATCTTGTGAATCGATGCACAATTATTATTAAGTACACGCAATTTCTGAAACCGGTCCCTATGTCGTCATATCCGATTTCATTTATAGGCATTATGGGATTTCGGACTAAATTACACTACAACGCTTGATAACGGAAATCGTCAAACAAGCAATGTCAAATTTTACTTTTTTTTATTTTTAAGAAGTCATTTACTAGTATAAATAGAGTTAAGGCATAAATTATATTGACCGTAGCATGTGCTAAAAATAAGCAAAGTAAAGGGGTCAAGTGTTTGGAACTATTTTGTTACTCGTAGCATGCATACTTGCCCTTGGATTTATTTAGCGTAGGGATAAATTCAAAATGTAATAGTGAATCGCCAGAAATCAGATGCGTTCAATGTGGAGGTGGTTCAAACAGTGGGAACCAGTCTTCACAAACCCTCAGTGACGTTTCTAGCAATCGCTGTGGAAGGTAGCGCCATTTCTTGCGTGTTTCAGTCTTGACTGATCGCAGATATTTGCCAGACAAAAGCCCAAATCACGGTTTCACATAAATTTTGCACATTTGTTTTGAATAGAAGGAAGCCTGGGATAGAGAGGTTAGTAGCCTTGACGAAAATCTGCATAAAGTTTAAAGCAGAGAGTGTCATAGGGTTTGTCTTGAACTGCCACTGAATGGATTTTTTTCTGCATGCATATTAGTAAAAGAGTGTAAGACACCGACCCTGATATATATGTTTTGTGGGGTCGAGGTCATACAGCCTAATTAACGGTGCCGTGTAGCCTGTTTCTACGTTGACTGACATAGTAAAGAGAAGTAAAATTTTCAGGAATACCTTGCACACTTGGCAATCCATATCAATGCCACAGATGCTCGACGCAAACTTGATGTTAAGAAAAAAAAACAAAAACAATAATCTAAAGGGAAAAAATCATACAGAGTGACAAAAATACCTTAGATTACCCCTAGCTACTATGTCGTAGTCTCAACTTGATTTGTTTTGGTTGAGGCTACGAAATGATCCCATATCATGTAATGGAGCACCAAAAAAATCATCGCTCAAGTCAGTTGTTGTTGTTGTAGGGTTTAACGCCATTTTTCAGCACAAGATAGGCCATATATGGCGGCCAGTATAACTGGTGGAGGAAGAACCCTGGAAAACCCAGGAAAGAACCACCGACCCACGAGAAGCTACTGGTAGGCTTTCCCACGTACCCACGCTAGCCGAGCCTTGGACTCGAACATACGCAGACAGAGGTGAGATGGCAGTGATCCGGAACGGTGAGCGCTTTAGACCACTCGGCCACTCGGGGCCCCCGCTCAAGTCAGAAAAACAGATAGTGTAGAAATCTACTACACAAGTATAATCTTGTTGTGAAAGAAGTTTGGCTTATTTTGAATATATTAAGCCAGTACACAATATAATAAATTGGCATGGTTACACTAACCTCACCTTAACTGCCTAGTCCTACAATGTAAGACATAGCACATGTTGGTTTTGTTTTAGTGCTATGTCTTACTATCCAAATAATGGCCTTGTATAGCATGTTCAGATGTAGTTTACATTGGAACGAGTAGTTAAAGTTTCAGGAATATCTCACATTTGGCAGCATATATCAACACTCTTCCACTAATTTATGTGTAATTAATATACTTACTGTGCTGTCTTTATCCTGGCGGAATGAAAATGTGACATTAGCAGATGGACACATTTTCTTGTTCCGTTGACATACATTTGAATTTGCTGCAATGCATCTGGAGTCGAGGTATGCCGAAGTATGTTTATGTAGGTTCATGTGTCAAATATATTTCTTGAACAAAACAACTTTGCTTTGCAGTTCCAATAGGCATAATATATTTTTATTCATTTCATTAAAGAATAATATTTCAACTTATCCTGTAGGCATGTAACATAGGGTCACAAACATGGGACATGTAGCTCTTTTCACTGGTTGTCACATGAGCTTGGACTTTTTGCAGCAGTCAGAATTGGCAAAAAGATCGCACATTTCAGAGCCTGTAACTTCTCTTTGGTACAATGCAGAAAAGTCAATTTCAAATGGTCACAAGCAAATTGACCTGTTTTCAAGTTCCATTGACCTGCATTTCAGTTTCCTGGGATGTGAATGAAGTTGTAGTCCTACATGTAAGACCTTGACACTGATATTTGTTTTCGGCATCTGGGTCTTACTGCGTAAATAACAGAGCTGTATAGCATGTTTTGATGTCAACTAACATTGTAACAAAAGTAAAATTTTCAGGAATATCTCACACAACTGGTTCTGATGTCTTTTCTCTAATAAATTCAAATTCTCACAAAAGAATGCCAAAATTGGGTTAGGTTAAAATATTATTCTTTAACAAAATGAATAGAAATATATTATGACTATTGGAACTATCAGCAACGTTTTGTTTTGTTCAAGAAACATATCCCGAACATGAACCTACTTGAACATGCTTTGGCATACCTCAACTACCATCGCATTTCAACAAATTCAAATCTTACATGAACAGAACATGAAAATGCATTCATTTGCTAGTGTCAGATTTTGATTCCACCAGGATAAAAACAGCACAGTATTTTAATTAATATCAATTTGTGGAAGAATGTCGATACAGGCTGCCAAGTGTGTGAGATATTCCTGAAACTTTGACTACTCATTCCGATGGCAACCAATATCAGAACATGCTATACAAGGCCTTTATTTGGGTAGTAAGATGTAGCACTAAAACAAAAATAACTTGATATGTATTACATTGTAGGACTATGGAAGCTGGTTATGCTGAAATCAGATTAAGTTGAAGTATGTTTCATAATGAAACGAATTAAAATATATTGATATTGAAGAAAATGTTTAGATAACTTCGTTTTGTTCAAGACTCTTATGATCCTTTTAACTGATTTCGGTATTTTCAGCTTCCATTACTTTCCAGCCAACTGAAATAGAGGCCAACGGAACTTGAAAACATGTCCTTGTGGTTGTGTGAGAATTTGAATTTGTTAGGAAAAAGACGTAATAATAATAATAAAGACTTTATTTAGAGAAGGTAACTCAGTAAGTTACAGAACTAATCTACCTTGATGCCTTTTACTTGTTTTGTACAATATATACAGTATATACCACTCCTTTATAACTCGCGAACCCGCTTATAACACGGGGTCAGCAGTGTCTCCCATTTTTTAAACCTGCAAATACCCAAAAATTGATTCCTATTTGTTGAACTTGAAGAAAATCGTGGTCAAACGACATTCCTTGTACACCACAGTTAATGATATATAAGGAAATTTCAATCAACGAAAATGTCACTCATGCCGATTGGAGGCAGTACTTTTATAAATAAATGCAAATTAAATATCTTTATCAATTTTAGTTTGTGTTCTGGTTCTATATTTTAGTTCCTTTTAAGTGTAATCGTCATAAATGCAATGTGTCCTCTTGTAATTAAATGCAAAATGCGTCAATCTACCATAACAGCTGAGAACCTAATTAAGTGCCAACCGTGTTTTGATAACTGACTTCCGGAAGTATTTGTTGTACCGTTGCACTGAATTAAAAGTTGGCCTCCTTTGTATTATCCCGTTAATTATGTCTTTTTAACCAAATAAAGGAGGTGGAATAAAAGAAAAGTTAAAATGTACGAAAATCCTACAAACTTAAAATCCAGCTGCCCCGGTCATATGTCGGGTGAACTCACATTGTTTGATCAATCGACCACTTATAAATGTTATTGTGTATGTAACATAAACTACCTTAAATTAACTGACTCTTTCATAACTGTGATCATAGATAACAAGGCAGTCAGGCAGCCAAGCGAAACAAATACTTATAATAAAGAGCTTGATTTGACAGACTCATCAAGAAAACAAAAAGCAATGACGTAATACACAGATTTTTCGCGTACACATGATGGTTGTTAAAACCAGTTGGAATGATGTTTCATATGTTGGACATTTTGAAAATAAATGTTATTAAACAGAATAACAAACAACTTCATTAGACAAAGCGTGTTAACTTATTATAAATTATTATCGATGTGATTGTAAAATGAGGATTCAGTCAATAAATAGCCCAGTTGCCTAACACTGCCCTCCCCTCATGTTTTTCTTGATGTCAAAGCAATTTTTATTCAATTTTTGGAGGACCCTCAGTAACTGGTGCCTCGCTTATAGTACGGTCTATGTAGGTCCCGTTGTGCGTGAGTTATTGAGGGAGAGGTGTATCTTGGTGTTTGTTTTTGGTAATCATCATTGTTTTTTTTGTTATAGGTGTTGTCTAATGTTGTAAAGGGCTTAGAAAGTCCTCATTATTATTATTATTATTATTATTATTATCGTGGGTATGTGAGAAAGCTTGCCAGTAGGTTCGCTTGGGTTGGTGGTTCTTTCCGGGGTTTTCCAGAGTTCTTCCTTCACCATTAATACTGGCCACCATGTATAGCCTATCGAGTGCTGAAAACAAATGTCGTTAAACGCCACAACAATAACAACATTATTATTATCAGATGTATTCTACTACATTATAAACATAAAATGGCAAAACAACGCGTATCACATATATAACATTATGTTCAATATAACACTAGCTGCATTTATTTTGTGCAGCATTGTCCACATGGAGCGGCAAGTGTGTGAGGTATTCTTGAAAATGTGACTAAAGCTGTACCGATTAATAGGCCATAATCATTGGGCCAATTATTGGAACAATCGGCAGAAATAATCGGTGCCGATGTAAACAAATTTCCAAAATATAAATTTAATCATGACATTCATCTTGACATGGCTTGAATTTTAAATCAGAATTAAATAGTGGAAATTAAGGAATAAACATTTGATTTGTGGGTCATTGAGAGACAATATATTCTTAAAAGTAAATACTTTTTAACACGCTTGCTGTAAACTACTGCTGATTGTCTGCTCACAACAAATTATCAATACTATTCATGCACTCATCCCAATGAGACCTTGTGTGGCTGTTGAACCTCCAGCATACACATTACAGGGATGGTCCTGGCTTTTAAAAAGTTGTCGCCAGAAAAATCGCCAATCTCAATATTTTGTTGCCAAATTTAAAAAAAAATGTCGCCAGTATAAGTAGTGAATATTTTTCCAAGACTATTAATGTAATAGGCAACGAAAATTGAAAATAAATCACCAGATGGTATATTTTGTCGCCAATAAGGAAAGAAAATCGCAATTTGCATCATTGGTGAAGCCCAGGATGATGATTAGCAGATAGCTGGGCAGATTAGATAGCTAGTGAAATTTCCAACTACTACAAAACTATGACTCATTATGGTTAATCTGTTTTTTTTAGCCAGTCTTGCAATGCTGCTAATTAGCGAATAGCGGTTGCATGCTGAAGCATCTGAATGCTGACATACAAATATTATGCAGTGTTGATACTGGCATGCTAGCACTAGCAACATTACGCCTGGATACCCCAGCTTCTGATCTGCTTCAGTGCACGACTCGCAGTATGGTGCATGCTTCCATTCAGCCACATGGATAACTTAGTATATTAGTAACTTACTTGATTTTAAACATTGTTTCAAGAGCGCAAATCGATTGGATTATTAATATTGACTAGCAATTGTACACTAGTAAATATACTACCAAACCTATGCATAATGTCGAACGCAAAACACTCAGTCTGGAATTACTTGAAAGTAAATGCAGTCGACGAGTCCTAAGCAAATTGCACACTTTGCAAAGAATGCATTTCCAGAGGTGGTAAGAATTCTAAAAACTATACATCAAATCTTGTCCAGCACTTGTGCTGCATGCACATCATCGAACATGGCATGTTTCTTGCAGATAGAAAAGGTTGCATTGCAGTTAACCACAGCAGCTGCAGCAACTCCTCGTACTCTTGACTGTTGACACCATGCTGGACCAGAAGCAGCCATTTGCATTTGACACCGAGAGAGCTATTAGTTGGCACAAAGCTAGTGCAGAGTTCGTGGCAGTAGACATGCAACCATTTTCTGTTGTTGAAGACATTGGATTTTGACTTCTTATGGCCAAGGCAGAACTGTGCTATAAAATTCCAAGTCAGAAGTACTTTTCCACATCTTTGATACCTGACATGCATAAGGCGATACAAAGCATGGTGCATGATTTAGTTTCTGCCCAATCTGACCTTAGTTTGACCTGATGCATGGTCAGACCCATTCAGCTGCATAGCCTTGTTGAGTCTTACGGCACACTGGCTGACAGAAGACTTTCAGCGGAAACAGGTGACTTTAGCAGCAAGACCTCTCTATGAATCACACACAGGAGAATATCTGGCTAGCAAACTTGTCAAATTATGTGAGGAATATTGTCATCCACGTTCTTCAGTGTGACGGAGGTGCAAACATGGTTAAAGCAATGCATCTGGCTGAAATTGACAGCATCAGCTGTTTTGCACACACTGCAGCTCTTTGTGATGGCATTGTCACATCGAGCTGTCAAAGATGTTTTGGCAATCTCACAATCCATAGCAAGTTCTGGCACTCCATCCTGACACAATAGCAGCTTGAAGAGCAGCAGGAAAAATTTATATTGCCCATAAGAAACTCGTCTAGGATGTCTAGACATGCTGGAATTCTACATACAATATGTTGGTTTCGTTATATGAACAACAAGTCTTGGGGTCTTACGCTACTCTATATGACCTGCCTAGTGTAACAGCCCAACAGTGGGTCTTGATTAATAATATTGTGGACACATTAGGCCCATTCATGGACATTACCATGGAAGTAAGTGATAGCCAAACATCTGTATCCATCCTTCTTCCTATGCTGAAAATGCCCCGAATGTTGCTGGCTCGAGAGCATGAAGCAAATCAAGGTTTTCAGACAATGCGCTGTGATATGTTTACGTCACTGAACACACACTTTGCTGATGTTGCCAGCAACAAGAAGCTTGTTTTGACCACCATCTTGGATCCACGATTAAAACATTGCCTATTAAGTGAATAATTACTTGTGACCAGGGGGCCCCGAGTGGCCGAGTGGTCTAAAGCGCTGTCCGTCACGGATCACTGCCATCTCACCTCTGTCTGCGTGGGTTCGAGTCCAAGGCTCGGCAAATGTGGATATGTGAGAAAGCTTGCCGGTAGCTTCTCGTGGGTCGGTGGTTCTTTCTGGGGTTTTCCCGGTTCTTCCTCCACCATTAATACTGGCTGCCATGTATAGCCTATCTTGTGCTGAAAAATGGCGTCAAACCCTATAACAACAACAACAACAACAACCACTTGTGACCAGATCCTGCATCAGTTAGCGTACGTTAAAAGACTAGCTTTATACGTTTTATCAGTGTTAGTTTTAAAGTTTCTGTTTTTGTATAGAAGTTCAAATTCACTTGCTGCATAAACAACTTTTTTATAACTCACATGGCAAAATACACTAATAGTTTTATGCTTCTGAACCAGTCATTGTTATAAAACAAATAAAAATGAAATAATCAGTCTCATAATCGGTATCGGCAATTTTAATAATCGGCTATATGTGGTATCGCCGTAATCAGCAGAAAGTGACATCAGTACAGCTTTAAATGTGACCTCTTGATTTCCCTGTCAGTTGACCAGAGAACATACTATAAAATACCAGTTGTGTTGAAAGTAACGTCTTGCTTCCTAGCAGCATAAATAACAGTGATAGTTGTCTTATATTCCAGGACTTAAAAAAAAACAAGTTAACTTAATGATTTGTATGTGTTTCTTTTCATATTTGAAATACAGATGTTTTAACATTGTTCCAGAATAAATAGTGAAAAAAATAATTACCTTTTGGGCACATGAATTGGAATAATGGTTTGCCATTTTTGTTAAATTCACTTTTCTGGGCCTGTGTCTTTTCAATATTCTTTTGAGCACTTGATAATTTTTTTTCTTTGCAGCATATGAAGATAATAATAATGAGGACTTTGTATATTTAGAAGCTCTAAGCGCTTTACAACATTAGACGACACCTATAAGATAAAAAACATATAATTATATTACAAAAACAAACACCATGAAATTAGAAAACATTAAAAAAAAACATGATGAGAATATTTAAGGTACGGAAACATTATTAGGTCTTTAAGTTTGTTCTTGCAGTCAAAATAAGTGAGTTTTGAGAGCCCTCTTGAATGGGATCACTGTGTCTAAGTTCAGTGGGCAATTCATTCCACATTGCTGGGCCCTGGTATGCAAAAGAACGCTGTCCATATGACTTTGTTTTCATAGTGGGAATAATGAGTATACGATTGTCAGAAGAGGAGCATAAGTTTCTTGCTGGTGTGTACACGTGGGTGAGGTCGGATAGGTTTGTTGGACTAGAGTCCGACAATGAAACGTAGCACAGAGAACAAGTTTTGTGTTTGATTCTGGATCGAATAGATAGCCAGTGTAGGGTACAGAGCAGCGGGGAGGTGTGCTCTGATCGCTGCATTAACACATTAACCCATGGTAATGCATTTACGTGGCAGGAGATAGTAGCCTAATGCTGAGCTCTGTAGCGTCATGGTTATGTATGATACACTAAAGTGGTGGTATTATAGAAAGGTAGACAGATGTAGCTCTACAACAATACCAAATAGTCTGGAATTTCTAGTTGCACTACAAAATACAGAGGGAAAAACCTCATTTTTTGGACTATTTTTTTTCAACCCAAAATTTGCCCATGGTCGGAATCCGATATTATGTCCGGATTTTAGACTTAAGGCAGACTGGTATGAACTGCAAACACACAGATGAACTTTTGCAAAAAAGTAGGATAAGAAGGGCATTTGGAATAAAGAGTGGTCTCGATACAAAAATAATGGGTCTGTTGAGCAAAAAAAAAAAGAACTCGCAACTTTTACCCTTCTGCTCATGCGCAAGCCAAATAGCCAATGAAAACAGATGTTTCTAACACAGCTAGGCATTATGTTACCTGGAAGTTGAAGTATTTGGATGTTTTCAGAAATAGCTTTCAAAATGTGTTTCCTACTCGAATTTCAGATGAAAACAATAAAAATCTCCAGGGGTTAATGTGTTAAATGAACATATTATTATATCAGTTATTATTTATCAACTTTTGGGCTTGTCCATTTTGCAAAATTTAAGTTGTAAAATTGGAGGAAAAAGTTAAAGAAAATTTATTTATTGGCAAGCAGGACAAACATTCAGCTTTAGAGCAACCAAACCATTGTATTTTCCTCATTTTTTTTCTACCCAGGTTACGGTGCTATCATTGGCAGAAAAGATATGGCAGATGGGGAGTCATACACAGTATATGATACAGAGACACAGCAGCCGGTGACAGTTACCGTTAATAATGGGACAGATGAGTCTGGTCAGCAAGTACAGGAGATACAGTACATCACCCAGGATGGTGTACAGTTAGTTCAAGCAAGTCAGCTTGCTAATGCAGATGTTGTTCAGGTATAAATATTATATCACATTTTGTTCTTATATATACATATATACTTATAAGTTGATTCTGAATGCAAGTAGTATAAACCTGGATCTGTTGTTGTATAATGCACTTTCAGATCAGTATCTATGGGTGTTGTACTAATAACTACTAACAAACTGCATAGTCCCATATCATCCATCACTTTATGCAGTAGCAGATCTGGGTCTTTGCAGTTGAAATCGGCTTATAAGTTAGTATGTGTCGTAATCCCTTGCTGTGATTACTGTTCTGTGACATACTTGAATGGTTACTTAATATGTTAGTGTATGACAGAAAAAGGGACCATCTTAGTTTGATTTGGCATTCATGTTGCATAAATTATAATCACACAAGGTGAAATTAAAACCCCAAAAGAGATAATTAGTTGTGTTGCAGGAGTACATTAAGATCAGTGTATCCCCTAGGGGTGTAAAATTGAAGGTTAAAATAAAACCCGTAGTGTCAGAACTGGGGATCAAGTGAAAAGTGGGGGTCAAGAATGCAATGACAAATTCTCAGCTTACCACTGATTTTTTCCAACTGAACATAGGAAATATTACATTCTCATCCTCTGTTTCTCTTTTTCTGAAAGTTACAAATTATGAAACGTGCACAATAATCAAACAAATGCATTGTCAAGTCATAGAGTTTATTTTCCTTCAGAATTGCATATTTAACAATCTCCTTCATCTTTTTTGTAGTATAATTATAAAGCAACACATTACATATAATTTATCAGCCAATACAAAAAACACATAAACCTGTTCTAAGCTAATGGCAGCTTGTTTACTATGTCATGAAATTTGTACTCAAATCTGTTTTGTTTTACTTCTTCCTAGAATGCAGGTATCCAAAAGCCATGGAGTTGAATGGTTTTTTTAGTTAGTTGCACTTAAATTTCTCTAACTGCATTTAAGTTACAAATCAACAAATACGTATACATCATTATGCAAAGTACAATGACGCCCCCTCCTTTGTAATCCAAATAACTTATTTTTCTCTGCAAGCTTACTGATTTCTTTGTTGTGAAAGAATGCCTTGGATGATGATATGTTCTATAGATACCTCATGGTGAACAAGGGCAGAGATTTTAAATTTTTTTAGACCATATCATGAAAGGATTTTTTTCACTTTGCAGTTTTCACAATAGTGCAAACTTAAAGTCACATGGGTCATCCCAAAGGATGTGCTGTATTCCAGACAAGAGAAATACTTTCTTCATTTTTCTTTAAAGTTACTCCGCTGTGTTCTGCTTCTTTCACGTTATTGGCTGGTTATTCTGAGTGCATGTCATTTTCATCTGGATATCTTTGTCTAGTCAGAAAAGCATCTAGTTTCATTTGTCCGGATATGTTGCTGAGCTAGGTTAAAATTGTGTGAGAGCTCATGAGGTATGGGGAAGCTACTCCATCAAAACAATGCCTATGCTTGAAATAGACACAATTGCCATCCCTCGTTACCTGTAACTAGTATTAATCTACACCAAGATTAAAAAATGTATATTGAAAGTTTAGATGTATTAAATTTATAAGTGTACAGTTCTGCTTTATTATAATGTGATCCTGGATATAGTGTACAGTTCTACTTTATTATAATGTGATCCTGGATATAGTGTACAGTTCTACTTTATTATAATGTGATCCAGGATATAGTATACAGTTCTACTTTATTATGTGATCCTGGATATAGCATACAGTTCTACTTTATTATAATGTGATCCTGGATATAGTGTACAGTTCTGCTTTATTATAATGTGATCCTGGATATAGTGTACAGTTCTCCTTTATTATAATGTGATCCTTGATATAGTGTACAGGGCTCAAATTTAACACAAATTTTTTGTAGCCAGAAGGACTAGTATATTGAGAAATTTACTAGTCCTGCCAAATCTTTACTAGTCCTGTTCACAAAACGATGTCACACAGCTTTCATGTACGTTTACCAATTCAGTTTTAAAGTTCGAACAATCGGCAACAGAACTGGATGTTTTCTGTGTGTTTGTTTTTGCGAACTACGTACACCAGTTACACCACATAACGTTCCTTTCCTCGTCATAATTCAGCCATTCCCTGTCTTTTGATCATTTCTTCTGAAGTTTTCCATTACACTTTTCCCTATCATAAGAATTATTCCTCATCATTCTCATTCAACTTTTGCTTTTTTTCTGGTGGCTGAACACCTTCTATCAAATGCCACATTTTGCCTGTCTTATAAGGAGGGAATTGTGCCTTGTTTTGAAATACGAAATGTTATAGTATAGCTGACGCGAATTATTTAAAGCAAGAAGAGGAATGGCACAGTGTCCTTTATATAAGAAAGTCAGAGCAAGAAACACGTTTCAAAATACATGTCTTTGTCCCCTCCCACAATTAAATGGCCTCTCCCTAACAAAGACTTAACTTCAGCGGATGTTCTGCATGATCAAAGCAGTAGCTATTGTAAACACTGTTATAAAATATTAGCACCAGAAGATAGTGTTAGTTTCACCCTGGAAAAGGTGTGTTACCATCAAACGAAGCCATCTGACACTTGGCGCGTTGTATTTAACAGCTCCAATTACAGTATCATAAGTCATAAGTTTGGTAATTGTTCCTAATTAATCGAACCTCAATGCATTGTTGAAATTAATAATAAGGCGGAAAATTTTCAAATCTTAGATGCCCATGCTCAGAGATTTTAATTCCCAACAAATATATGGCATTCTACTTGAATATGTCCACGTGTATTCAATTATTTGTTTATTCTTGTAAGGGAAAATATAAAAACTATTCTTATCATTATAGAAAAAGTAGCTGTATGGAAAGGATGTGTTAATAACGTAATCATAATAAAATAATCTAATTCTTATAATTATTTCGATGGAAATGTAAAATATGTAGTTTCCTGTTTGTGACTGTTGGAGCATTTGGGTAGCGAGCAAAAAAGTATAACCTTAAAGGAAAAAAAACGGTCAAACAAATTTTTTTGAATAGTTTTTGC
Source organism: Sinohyriopsis cumingii (assembly GCA_028554795.2). NCBI lineage: Eukaryota > Metazoa > Mollusca > Bivalvia > Unionida > Unionidae > Sinohyriopsis > Sinohyriopsis cumingii. Next base: position 106,957,304 of record CM068830.1, read on the forward strand.
CGTGTTCTTTTATGTTTTTTTTCATGCAGTGGATTCACATAATGTGATCAGGATTTATTTAATATCCAATGCTTTGGATGAGGGATGGTATTGTCTGTAATTTGAGCATAATGATATTCAGGTTCCCTGCTTCGTATGCTGCCAGTTGCACTCCACTATTCGTATGGTGGAGTGCAGCGCAGGGAGCATTTGAAGCAGGGAACCAGACTTGCATAGGCAATGTTATGACAGAGTAGCTTCACCTAATCTCGCGAGCTCTCCAGAAAATTACCCTTAAATTACGGACTTAGCATACAAGAAAAAAGTACGGAAAATAGATCATTGCCGAAAAATCTGGACAATTGATTCATCTGTGTTTTATTTGGATCTGGGTTTCATACTAGAATTAATGAAATTAATTAGGGAACCAGACTAACTTTACAGCAGCAACCCAGACTGTACCTATTTGTTCAAGCAAAGTGTCTGATATGTTTTTTTACACATTACTGAAAACTGATCTATCTTGCTGAAAAAAGATCAGCTACCTTACTGAGATGGACTCGTCGGGGCTGGCATGTCTGGCTCTCATGTGAGCTCAGCAGATGTCATCCAGATGTTTAACCTCAGTGCTTGTTGAACTTGAATGTGATCTCCAGATTCAACCAGCTTGTACTAAGAATCATTGGCCAAGAAAGTGAAAGAAGCAAAACACAAAAGAGTATCTGTTAATGAAAAATGGAGAAAATAATTCCCTTGGCTGGAATATGGCACATCCATTGGGATTACCAGTGTGACTTATGATCGCATGATTGCAAAGACTGCAAAAGTCAATAATCCTTTCATGACAGAGTTTAAGAATTTTAACAAATCTGCCCGTTGTTCATCATAAGATCTCTGGGGAACACATATCACCCAAGACATTCTTTCACAACAAAGAAATCAGTAAGCTTGCAGAGACAAATGCGTTATTTGGATTACAAAGTCGGGGGGGGGGGGTCATTGCAGATTTTGTTGGTTTTTTAACTTTAATGCAATAAAAGAAAGATCAAAAAGTAAAATGTAACGTATTAAAAAGATGAATCATTTACCTCTTTGATTCTTGGATAAATGTGTTCTTAGACAAAGTACAATGAAACCAATGATAGTACACATTTTATGACAGGCAGTAAATTAACTGACATTTGGTTAAAAGATTTATATGGTTTTTTGCATTGGCTTGTATGTAATCTGATGGTCTATAATATTGCTACAAAAAGACCATAAGGAGACTTAAAAGTACGACTTTAAAAGGAAAATGAATTAATAAAATTAGTCTTTAAATGGACAATGCATTTGTTTGTTAATTGTGTCCGTTGGTTTATTTGTATTTTTAGAGAGAGAGAGAATATGTTGTACAAGGTGCAATATCCTATTTCAAGCTGAAAAAGTACTGGTCATATGAAAATTTGTCAGTACATTATTTGTCAGTACATTTTTGACCCCCACCATTTTTTATTAGACAACCCCCATTTTGACACCAAGGTTTTTTTAACCCTCAATTTTACCCCCCCCCCCCCGGGGATACACTATGACAGCAATGTGAATTGTAGAATGTGACAGTCAAGCAGAGAAATCAAAGATCTGGAGAAGAGGACCATTATATAAAGTGAAACCCATCAGAACTAGAAGCATTGGGATTTTTTTTCTATCTTGAGAAGTTTTCAGTTCACGGGAGTTTTTTGTGATGTGAAAAGTACAAGCCCGACTCCAGTTTCCACATACCCAAAAGTAGAAACAAAACCATATTACATTGACTTGTGTGTTTATTTGCATCACAAACAATTTCATGCAATATTTATTTTCCAGGTTCCAAGATCAGCCAATGTATATTTTCTCTAACAGTGTTCTTCTTACTCATTAGATCAGTGGTGTTTATGTTTATTAACACTGGAATCGCATCTTGATTTATAAAATCCAATTCCTGTCACAATGTCTTTCTTACTCATTAGATCAACTGTGTTTATGTTTATTAACACTGGAATCGCATCTTGATTTATAAAGTCTAATTCCTGTCACAATGCCCTTCGTACTCATTAGATCAACAGTGTTTATGTTTATTAACACTGGAATCGCATCTTGATTTATAAAGTCTAATTCCTGTCACAATGTCCTTCTTACTCATTACATCAACTGTGTTTATGTTTATTAACACTGGAATTGCATCTTGATTTATAATAATAATGACCTTATTTAAAGAAGGTAACACAATTAGCTAAGAACTAATCTACCTTGAGGCCCTCATAAAAAGGAAATTATTTATTTTATAACGTTTCTGTTTACACTTTTAACGTTGTTCATAGTGCCTTTTAATAAGTTTAACCCTTTACCTCGTGCAAGCGCCTTTGGACAGCTGTACTCCATTCGCATGGAAGTGCCTTTTGATGTCTGCTGTAAACATCAGCCATTTTGAGCTGGTTTTTGTAGCGCCACCTTTGGGGAAAAACCCCTATTAAATACTACATTCATTTCTGTGAATGACAGTTATGTCAGATCATGTGGTCACTGTTTATGCTCTGGTCAATATCTGCTATTTAAAGTAACTGGGTCATATTCTCCACTTTCCAAAATGGAGGTCGCAGATTTCATTCAGTACTTACGAAGTTTTCACAATTAGAATCATAACTATGAAAGCTTCAATAACTTAGGTAAAGGCTCTGATATTGATGTAGGCAGCAATTAGTTTTTATAAATTATCAAATTCAGATGACTTAGTGATGTAGACAAGGACAAAAAACTTTTAGTATGAGAAATGGCAGCTACGGTTGGTCACACGGTCTCACTGACTTGACGATGAACGAGTTCTCTCAAGATTTTAAAGCACATTAAAAATTCTTCCTTGAAAAATAATTAACACAGCTATAACAATCAGACTTTACTCTAAAATTTTTCCACACATAATAGATGTGTGCCAAAAATATAAAGTGGTTAAAATTGTCATTAAACGTAACATACACTGCGTTGCTTAACAGTTAACAGGCAGGCCTATGTGTATGGAGTTGAATAGGTAACAGGTGTTCTATTTATAGCGTGCTGCACTTTGTAACTCTGCTTTATGAGGTAAAGGGTTAACCAGTATTTCATTACACTAGAGTAAGGGTGTGTATTACTGCCATTCCCCATTATTTTGGCTTGTATTTCATGACTTCTACAGTGATTCGCGGATACACAACCTGTGCAAAAAATATCACTAATTCCCCAATTCTCAATTATTTTAATTTTCATGTTAAGTGCTAGTCATGACATTGGCAGTTGCCGAAATGGTCTGGTACTGCTAGTCGCAATATTAGTAGAACTAGAGCCAATTCGTTGAGTTGGCCCAGTAGCAAGCATTTTAGCAAATTCAATTTATATATTAGAGTAGTTTTACAAATGCTTTTGAAAAAAGCTGGGACCTAACCATACGTTTTCTCCACGTATGTGCCGCCAACACTGAATTACCGTTTGGCATTGCATCTTGAAAACATCTACACCATCAATGAAAAAGAAATGTATTCCAAAAAAAGGGAAGTTTAGTTTGGAATATACTAAAAATTGTCCGTACATTCAGCCATCAAATACTGATATATATCATGCTTTTTGCACACAGTGTGTCACAAATTTTAACAATTAGCATGGTGGCAGGGCAGTGTGAGGAAGCAGATTGGTAGCAAAAAGCACATAGAGGTTGGGAAACTACATGAAATCAGCTTTTTTTGTGTTGGAATTTTTTTAGATTGAAAGATTGGCATATATCATAATCTGCTTGAGTTCACAGATTTATGCCCTGACACCACTTTCATTCACTGTTAGAAGTTTCTTCTGGATTAATGCCATTTCATAATTAAGCTACACTGCAGTTAAAATGTTTTCACCTCCAAAGAAAAAGATTTGTTTTCCACAAAGAGTGAATTATAGATTGGAGTACACCAAAACTTGGCCTAGCATTCATTCATCAAACATCTCACAGTAGTGTGCTGCAAATTTTCAATTGGGAATGTGCACAAGGGCTGGTATTGTTGCTTACAATTTACCTGTCATACACGTACCATGTAGTAATATTATATAGTACATGTATGACAGATAAATTGTAAGCAACGATATGAGCCCCTGTGGGCATCTGGCAGACTGATGTGAAAAAGCACACTGCTATAGCACTCCCAGTGGATTCCAGTTTTGGAGTACTTTAAGCCATCTGCTCAAGTCCTGCAAGCTACCAATGCACAAACATTGTTTGTGAGCTTTCTTGTTGAACATAACCTGCCTTTGTCAGTTGAAGATCAGCAACAGTGACAGTGAAAGATTATTTCCTATTGTGAGGAAAAATAAGCAAACTTTAGTGCCTCCTTAGGCGCTGAAAATTTGCAAGAATTTTAGTCCCAAGATTAACCAGCAGGCAAGAAGTCTGAACTGTTTTAAAACAAATTTACCATGTCCTGATTGAGGAAGTTCAAGACTGCCACAGCATCATATCATGACAAATAGCATGAAGTTTGTGTATATCAGTATAATTTGGGTGCATATAAAGTAGTACATGTAATCAGTGTAAATAATGTTTTATTTTTATTTTGGGAATTCCATTTAATGGAGTACTGACCATTGAAGTGGATGGAGTTAGTGTCATGATATAATTTTTCACTAATTGCATTCAAAATTCACAAAATTTTATCCCACTTTTAAATAATTTAACAATGCCAAAGGTTGGCCAAGTTTTATAATCAAAGACAAGAGCCAATACATCCTCATCCGTTTATTATAATACCTATAAAAAAAACATTCTGCATTTGGCCTAAGCTCTCCAGATTACACCATTAAAGTAACTAATTAACAGCGTGTCACATTTGCCTTAAATCCCATTATTGGCCACACATCATTGCACCGCTTGCCAAAATTGATGGGACAGTTCCGGTACCCACTAGACTGGTTGTGGCTGGTTTCTGGTGTTTACATACCCTAAATGGAACCTTGAAATCACATGTACATGTATGTTAAAGCCATGTGTGCACTAGTTATTGTTACCCAGGCAATCTGTCTACAATTCATTGGTTACTTGCTTCGCATTGTACACAGAGTTTAGAGCTTTTGATAGATGTGTGATAAGTAGATATCTTCATAAGGGTATGGGGCATACATGGGGATAAATATTAATAATTTACTAGTCTTCAAACATCTTGAAAATAAATTAATACATTTCATCAACATGATCGAAGATTCTTAGGCAAATTAGATTCAACATGCCCAATGGGCACCTCACTTAGAATACAGCAGGTGCCCGATCTGAAATTTGAAAGGGCCCCAGGCATCAGGCTATCAGATTTTTTGAGCACTGAGTTGTAATTCATGAGCCAGTCAAGCCAAGGGAATATTTCCGTTACTGTCATCATACTGATGTTTTCATTGTCCGCATTGTAAGGGAAGTCAACAACTTCAAAGACTTTTAAAATATTGCTTTGTCGGTCTCTATTGGCAGAGCATCAGAAGCAAGGCCACATGCCTGGTTAATAAATCCCTGATAATTAATTTTTTTAAAAAATGAGTACACAAAGTTATATTGATAATTTATACATGTAGTGTCAATCACAATTAGGTCATCAGCAGATAGTCTTTCTCAAATGGCTTATCCTAAAGCATTTAGTTATTAATATATGTAATTTGCTTTAGAAGCTGATTCTTTTGTATCATGCAAAGACTTCACATTAGCATACTGTTATCCCTGATTTGTGTTGGTGTGCGTGTCAAGTATTGTTTAACCTCAAATTCCCTTGGGACATTTTCCGGGTTTATGTCTCACAGATCAGACCGCTACAGTACCTCTTAACCGTAATTAATCTGTTCGAGTATATGTGAGGCATTTAGCAGCTAAAATATATTTCCTAGTTTAAAATGAGTTTTGAATTGGTTGGGTATGTGATAAATTGAAATTTGGGATCAAAATTTGTTTCATTACTCTGAATTGAGGGCTTTCGGTTTATGGGGGCGAAAATGTTAAAGAATGAAAGATTCAGGACAAAAATAGGTCTTGAGAGGACTCTGATGTATTGCGGTTTTGGTTATGAGGAGTTCTCAATGTATACAGTGAATCTTCAGAATTGTCAGCCAAATAATTGCTGATTCTTCAAAGAAACAAAAAGCCAATGAAAAGTTTGGTATGCTTGGAAGCATCCAGCTTTGCATAAATTGACAATGCACTGAATGCAACCATAACCGGTCTCTTTATGCCTCTTCTCTCCTCACTTGGTACACAACTTGCATCTGGTTCTTGAAACCCTATGAATTCTTCGTTGAAGGTGTGGATGTGGATGCTAATCAGCCCGTTGCATTCATCAACTCAGAAGTCTTAAGAGGGCATGCCTTTTCTTCAGTTGGCAATGTAGATCTGTGTCCTTCATAATAATAAAGGCATTTGTAATACACAAGTTTACTGGCTGAAAGAAAGCATACTGCCACCACTTCGAAATTGGCCTGCCCAGTTTTTTTTAAAATATTGTTCCTGTCGATGCGTCCCATGTCCTTCTGATATATTTCCAGCATAGGTGGATGACTAACTTCAACACTGCTTCCTCCTGCAATCCATCAGAAGGTTGGTCCATCTCTGGATGGGTCAGTGTTATTAGACAGAAAATGGACCTTAAATTGAAACGTAAAACAGTGCTAAAAGTTGTGTTCTTTGGAAAATGAATGGATTCAGCTTGATGTGTCCAAATTAGTAGCTTTAACAATATGCCCAGCAGCAGATTAAACAAAGAATTCAGTTATAGACATTGCTTCCATTTTATTTTTATTTCTGACAGCATGCACCATTTTATGTAAGCTTTAATGAAGAATTAATGCAGGGGATGGCAGCCTATATTACACAGCGTGCCACTTTTTGCTGGTTTAATTACAAAATGCACGAGTATGTGCCACCAGTAACATTGTTAAAATCAAGATTTGTGGCTGTCTTTTGCATGCCAGACAAAACATCTTGATGTGCCATGCCTTAGGTTGCTGACCCCTATATAAATGCATGCTACAAATACAATGACTGCTTCATCTCACTGATATATGTTCATGTTTTCATCCCTTTGGAAGTTTCATTTATTACATTGTTTCATCTACTATTGGGTTTACTGTAGTAGAAGTCTTATGTTTTGAGGAGCGTTCATTACTCTCTCCCCAGTATTATTGTTCAAAACAAAGATTTCCGGATGTTTTCTGAGCAAGCTTTTCAACTTTTGACCTAGATTTCATGGACTTGCCTTTCACAAATGCTGATATGTTTACAGGTTACGCCATTTTGAGACATGATGTCATGTACCATAACTGATGATGTCATAAATATTTGAGGAGAATGATTAACTCTCATAAACACTATCTGGAGAGCTTTTTGCAGTTCTCCTGCATTTTAATAAATACAAACCCTGACAGTACACAACTGTATAACAAAGAAAACAAAGGAGCTGCTTTTTATCATGGCATCCTATATCAACTAGGTTGGTATGTTGCTTCAAATTTCTCTCATTGATGTCCATGTTCATATGGGAACCCTAGAACATTAATGAAATAATTGAGTGTATTATAATACTGTATATGAGAACAAATTAATAAGGAAATTAAATGAGTATATTTGGATAAATGACAAGTACTATAGCAGGAAATGGTGTGTCATAATAAATTATTTTCATAGGTATATTGTACAATCAAGATTTATTGTGCATAATGATCACAATTAGAACAGCATAAATATTTCAAATGAAACAAATGTATTTAATGTAATGTATTTCTCATTAACTTCACAGACTGTATATTAGAGTTGTATGTAATATGGTATTGCAAATGTTCAAACAAATAAAGTGACATGTTTACAGAATTTCCGAGATTTTGGGGTCCATGATTGGGAACTTGTGTGCCCGAATTCAAGTCCATGGTCTGGTCATGGTATTAAAAACTTTCTGTATCACATCATATCCAATAATTTGAATCCTGTTTTAATGGGATTACTGGGCATATATTTCAGTATATTGAAATAATGTATTACTCTGTGAAATAATCTTCAAACTTTCAACAAATATTTTTGTTGTATCAAAAGTGATATACAAGGTGAAATGTATATTTAATTTACCATTAACATATTTTATTTTATAAAAATGTTTAGTAGATAACAAAATACTTTTTTTATATATATTCTGCTGTCAGATTTAATGTGTTTGTACACAAATTAAAATTTTAAAAAGCAATATAAACCATCTTTGACAATGAAATTTAAAATAACTACTTTTTTTATTTCACCATAGGCTCAACAACTGTCTGATTCTGCCTGGGGCTATAAACTTAGCGCTTTCAGTCATACATTGTCACATGTACTTCACTGGTATTGTCATACAGATGGAAATACTGATGAAGTCTAGCAAATCTGTGTGTGATGTTTGTGATTAGATTTTATACATAGCTTTATAAAATGTTCAGTTGTATCACTACAATGTCTACATTCTGGCAGTTTCTAGTGATGTCTAGCACTGGGGCATCATCTGCAGACATGTAGCATCATGTCCCATCCAGTTATATTATCCTGACACTAGGCTGACCAGTCCCAGCACTAACCTCTTAATGCTGAGAGCCAAGCAAGGCAGCTGCTAGTACCATGTTTATAAGTCTTTTGGTATGACTTAGCTGGGGATTGAATCCACGACCACCCGCATCCAAGGTTTGAACCTGTGACCTCCTGTATCTGAGGCAGGCCCTCTAACCACGTTGGCCACTTGAACAGTCCAGCAAATCTTTTCACAGACATCTTTGAATCCACTGTTGCCTGTGAATGGATCAGAGGACCAATATAGTCTATGTGAAGGAAGCTGATTCACTCCCATTAAAATATTATGCCTAAGAATGACCTTGACTTCCTTAAATGAAGTTGGTGCCATTTTTTGTTGTGCCTATAAGTTTGTTCCACACAATTCTTAAAGAATGATTGTTCCAAGAAAAGTTGGGCATGTTCAATAGTTCTGACATTAAAATGAAGGGTGTGGTTTTGCCCCGATCTCAAAATAAATTTGTCACTATCAACTTATTCAAGATTATTTGATAAAAAAAAGCCCTATTTTTCAAGCCGTTGAATTTCTGTGATTTCATTTAACATAACTTTCCCTCTACATCAGAAAAATCAGAGTACACATTATCTGAGTCACCATCATGGGATTGTACATGCATATCAGTGTCGCTATCATAGGACTGTACATGCATATCAGTGTCGCTATCATAGGACTGTACATCCATATCAGTGTCGCTATCATAGGACTGTACATCCATGTTGGTGTCACTATCATGGGATTGTACATACATATCAGTATCGTTATCAATTTAGGCTGTAAATTAATATCATAGTCACTAACTTAAAAAATGTATGAGAATTCATTGCTGACATTACTGGTAATATCAGTATTATCAAAACAAACCTCTCATACTTCACTAAACCTGCTGAACTTACTTCCACTGAACCATGTTACTGTCACTATGATCGTGTCGGAATCCACATTGAAATTGCCATTGTCATAAATGCTAATATTGATGACAAGATTAGTTTTTCTGAGTGTATAACCAGTATAAAATCATTTGAGATAAAAAATTATAGTTAAATAAAAGTAAAACATGTGAAACATATTGCAAGTTTACTAAAGCTGTGTATATTGTGGATGTAGAGCAATAGAATAATTGCAGGTTGTAGTGCATGCAAGGATGAAAAAATATTTCTTGTTCAGGACAAAATAATGTAGATATTTTATATAAAATGGATTACAAACCTCATTTAACTATATATCTACAATTTTTAATCAAACTCATGCTATTTATTTGCACTTTTATGTGATTAAATTAATATTAAACAATTAATTACTCATTAAATAATGGAGTACACACACCAAAGTTATGCGCAGAAGCATGTCACCACTTGGATTTTCCAAGTTACTAAAAAAGATATTGCCCTTAGAAGCCTGTGATCTTAATTTATTGATTTTTGGTCAGAAAATTAATGAAAATGTGGGAAATAAAATAAAAATGTGTAACTGAAGTAAAATAAATGAGTCAGTTATTCTTATATTGATAAATTTATAAACATTTTATCGAGGTTTAACTACTGACGTGCTAAGCCTGGTTACCATGCTGCTTCCATATATTTTAGTTATTTTGGATCAATATTTCTTAAATAAATTTATATTTTTAGGCATGGAGGAACATAGCTGAATTGTAGTATAAAATGCATTACAAAGTTTATTTGGAAAAAGAATCCGTAATTCTGTATATTGTCTTTGTGGAATGTAAGCCATGCCAGGCATAATGAAACATTGTTGATTGAGATTGAAGTAAACAGCTCATAAAAGTATGATTTGCAAGTAAATGATGGCTTTATTTCATTCACATTTTTAATATGCACATCTGTACATGTTCTAGTTGTAGTAATGGAGGAAAAGTCTATACTGCAATCACTCGGAGCATCTGAAGTGATTGTGGTATAAAATACGTCATCATGCAGTAAAGGGGATGGTGTCAAAAGGCTAATGCAGTTGTTAACAACCCTCCCATTTTGTTAACAGACAGTTTAACTTCAAAATTCAAACCGCTGTTTGCCGAAAGGTTTGTTCTTAGTTTTTGTTTCAACACTAAAGCATGGTGAGGACACGGGTACAATTGTCACTTTTTCAGCAGTGGTATCATCATTAAGTGTTCAAGTTTTGCATTGAAGTTTTTGAAAGTCATTTAACTTTAATGTTACTTGCAGATGTAAAGTGGGACTCTTTGATAATATGACTTTAGGTATCAAGTTTACTCTGGTATGGTATGAGTTCCTGTCTTGTCTGCATCACTTGCTTAATAATGACAGTGAACAATATTGTTCCATTCTCGTTTTTGAAAGTTGCATATCTTTTCACTTCTAAATGGCTGCATTCAGCTGACACTTGAAGACAATATTACTATAGGTCTAAAATTCGTACTCTTATGTGCCTTGAGAACATTGCCATCCAGTTGGACAGAAATTTGTCATGCAGTAGACATGACAAAATTGCCAGACAGTAATACTGACAAATTTGCAATACAGTAAGACTAAGAAAATTGGCATACATTACGACCGACAAGTTTGCCATACAGTAGGACTGACAAAGTTCCCATACATTAGGACTGACAAAATTGCCATACAGTAGGACTGACGAAAATGCAATACAGTAGGACTGAGAAATTTGCCATACAGTAAGTCTGACAAAATTCCCATACAATAGGACTGACAAATTTGCCATACATAAGCACTGACAAAATGGCCAGACTGTAGGACTGACCAAATTGCCAGATAGTAAGACTTAACATTTCCTTAAGTTGGTGCTATGCAGATTTACTGTATAATGCTTCAGACATTTTTGTCTTTGAGCAGGTGTCAGATTCACATGGACAGATATTTGCTTCATTGCCCACCTCATTTACTGCCACACCAACATCCCAAGTGGTAGTTAACACTGCAGGGTTATCTGCTTCAATGGCAGGAAGCCAGAACTTTGTACAGACACAGCTAGTTCAGCAGCCCAGCAGTGTCATCCAGGGAGCACAGGTTGTTCAACAGGTACACAAATTGGGTTTTATATTTTCATGAGGGTTAGTGTAACCCCCTGAATATTTTTCAAAGAGTCAGATAGGAAAATTGGAAGGCATTGAGGGAAAATAGAAATTAATATATGATGAAAGATGGCATCAAAATTACAATTCTTTAAGGACTGATCCAGTAAAACATACTTGTGATCCAGGGAAGGCACTCTCAATGTGGAATAGACACCCACAGATGCAATTTAGAATTTGTCATCATTTCTCAACATGCCCAACTTTATTAAAAAGAAGAATCTTGTTCTGTTCTGGATCAACAATGCCACTAGATTTCTTCTGTAGATCTGCATCAAAATGATGAATCCAGTTTTATAGAGAGGTTTAATTATGCTTAAAAATTGCCATTTAGTGTAAACATTGCATAAACAGAATCCTTGGAATGTAAACTAAGATTATGGTCTTAATGTTTAAGAGCATTTAGATAAAATCCAAATGTGTATGTAACCAGGAATTTTTAACATAGCTTTAACGTTTTTTAGTCATATCACTACGATGTCTGCAGTGTGGCAGTTTATAGTGATATCTAGTGCTGGGGCATCATGCCACATACATGTAGCATGAAGTCCCACCCAGTCACGTTATCCTGATACCAGGCCAGCCTGTCCTAACAGTAACCTCTTAATTCTGAGTGCTAAGCGAAGTGGCTGTTAGTACCATTTTTGTAAGTCTTTGGTATGACTCGGCCAGGGATTGAACCCACAACCTCTTGCCTTCAAGGTGAACATTCTAACCACTAGGCCACCAGAGCGGTATATCAAAAAATGTGACTTGTTATCTTACACCTATTAAAAGTTTGCTTTGCATGGCAATGGATTCACATATTCCTACCATTGTGTGATCATGTTTTCCCATGTAGAACAGACATGGAGAATATCTTTCACTCCTTCTTTAATGGTCACTGACCATACTCCAACATTTTCCTTTTTACATCAGATTTGCATTACATGATTTAAAATAGTTATACTCGCACAAAAAGAAAAAAAATTATCAAGTGTAAAGATGAAATTTCTAATTTAATTACTCTAAATAGAATCATACAATGCTGTTACTTCCCCTTAGTTACGATTTCTCACCTATAGATTATGCCAACTGGAAAAGACATACATTTATCCATACAAGATAAAGTACATGCTTCTTGTTGTCGAAAACTGTAAACTATGGATAGGGAATATTTAGATGAAACTAATGTAAACTAATTTACTGTTCAGCCTTATATCAGTATGTGTGCACAATGCAATAGAATGTGTCGCTTTCAAAACTGTACCATTGTTTCAATTTATTTTGAAAATTCCCGTTAATACTTGTAAAAAGAATCAATGATGGCTTCCCTGTGTCGGCAGACTTTGTAAAAGAAAGAAAAGAAGTTGGCACACTTAAAGAATCCAAAAGAACCAAACTTGACTTCTTTTGTCACAAGAAACAATCGGCACACTAAAAAGATACCTGAGTCAGTTTCCGGGGTTGGTTTGCTTTGTAATAAAATAACCTATGTATTTGATATCCTGTCAGTAAGTTCAAACAATGGGTTTATTGCTCCCTGTCAGTTGTGTTTATCACCTGGGCTTCTATTTGTTTGCCATATGTAATCATAATTGATGTTTGCAGGGCACATAGTATACACAATAATAACTTGCTTTAATAGCTTTAATAATACTTTTGTAACCCATGCTACCAAAATGATTATAATTTGCACTCCCATTGAATGTATTTTAAAATAATGATTTTTTTGTTGCAAGATACCGTCTTATAGTTAACCTGGATGCAATACAATCTGGGTCAGTTTGCAATAAGTAACTTGTCATGCGTATATGGCAGGTGCCTTCAAGCAGTCGGGTGATATTTTCATCTCATTTGCGATCTTTTTATTTGACATAAGCAATACACACTACACTAAAGATGCATACGCAAGCCAGCATCCTCTACATATACGGAAATCGTGGATATATATATTTAAAAAATCTTTTTTCGCATGATGAAAAAGGAAGGAATATATAATAACAATGCAAGGTTAATTTTTTTCATTTTATTTTCAAACAAGTATATGTTTATCAATTTCTTTTGTAGGGGGGGTGGGGCACAGAGTTAACACAAAATTATTTCATTTCTAATTTGTACGGAATAATGGAGTAGATATGATTAACAATATTGATAGTAATGACATGCTTTCAATTTACGTGCGCACACACTAAGACAACTTGAAAAATAAAAACAAACAATAAAATTAACTGGTAAGAGCTTCATATTGCAGCAACTAAATACTGACAAAATGCTCAACACTAATCTCTCTCTCATGTGTAATCAAGTATGTATTGTATGCAGCAGTGTTACAATGTGAAGTCTAAGATTAAAAATATATGTTATAATATCTCATGTACACTACCCTTAGCAAAATGTATACATATTCTGTAGAATATTATCTGTTAAGTATTATTGTTTTTTAAATGATTATTGATAATTTGACCAGAAGACTTAAATTGAGAATGTCTTTGTGCAGATGCATATATTTTTTAGCTTAAAAAATGTATATAAATATTTTGATTAGAACAAGATACGTCAGTTTGTGTTTTTTCTCATAAATATGTACGTTACAAAATATGATTATTTTCTTTCAAAGAATATCAAAATAGTTTGTTTAAATTTAGCTTTTTTCCTAAAACCTATCTTATATAACATCCACTTGTTTGTTGAAGAAAAAGAACGTACAAACTATTGTTAAGTTTGGCCACATTGTCTTTCGAGTTGGGCCGAATTGTCTTTGGGCCAAATTCACTATAATCTGGCATAAATGATACAACTTTGCCATACCTCCCCTATTCAATCCCACAGATTAAATCACTTTTTTCTGGTAAACATGGTCTTTTGTAAAAAAGAAAGAACCTTTTTTCCTATCATCACTCTTTTGGTTACATCCATATGCAACACAGTGCACCATATTTGCTGTACAAAAGCACGATGACACAATATATCACATAGACATTTACGTGGGGAAATTAAACACTTGAATGGCTAGGTTGAATAGAAGGGATAAATGTACGTCATATCCGGTTTTGGCATGCAGAAACTACCGATTGTTTACGGAGATTGCTGAATAATTTTTTCATTTTATAAAGCGGAGTTTTAAGTCTTATTAAACATTTTTATGGTGTGTATACATAACCAATGCATTTTGTTTATAACTATAATATCGCACATTTGTACAATATAGGTGGCCAGTGACCTTTAAGTGACTGCTTTCTTTCATCAAATGACCGTCTACTTTGATCATAGTGTACAAAAACTGGCAAAAATTCCTTAATTTCCATCATGACTTGAACATTATTTCACATCAGTGAATATAAATAACAAAACATTTACAACCTAAAATATGCAGGAGTTAAGTTAGTGACGCTATACATGGCCATATTACCATGACAGTCTTGACACTGGTCACAGAACACTGATAGTTGTTGGAGTGTCATTTGCAATGTAAACTTACCAGTTTATGCTCTTTTGCAATATGTGGAAATTTGTAGAATGTGTTTCATTCAAAAGATGCATGATTAATTAAAATACTTTTCAACCCTCATTTCTTTTTCATCAGTGTGACAAAAATAACTCTGCATTATGCATGAGTGTAGAATAGGAAATCTCCGCTCTGGATCAGAACTTTTTTTTTTACATGAAATTCTGACCTCATGGAGGAATTTCCATATCCACCACCAATGCTTATGAAGAATTCTATTAGTATTGCCTTTAACTCCCATAATAGAATACTGCGAAGCCTGTCCATCACTGTCCATCAAGCAGCTATGAAATTGCCTAATTTATAGGCAGGTCTCCTGTATGTACAGATTAAAAATGGTAAATGTATGTGTCATTTTATACATATCCACTGAGGCAGGTCTCACTATGTTAGACCTTTCATTAACTGATGCTCCCAAGATTTTGTTTTATGGGACCTTTAAATACTTATATTAATAACGTCTTCTTTCCCCCTTTCAGAGCTGCATTTTCAGGTTACTCAAAACAGATTTTAGAACTGTCCTTAAATTAAATATTTTTGTTACAATCTTATGTACATATATTTTTCAGTTACATTTTTAAATTCAGACTGTTTTCAATTTACTTTGATTCTTAAATTTCTTTTATATGAATTAATTTGAAAATGCTTGCTGGCAATGCACTTGGGTCAGTGTAATGTGATTTTATTTTCCATTTGCAGCTATAGCTAGTATTGGTTTGATTTAGACATCTACTTGTAATGTTAAAATGAACAAAAATGTATACTTTTTATATGTTTTTGATGCTGAAACTAAAGAATGCATCTAGAATGGTTATATGAATGATTTTAGCTTCTGTGTATGCAAGATTTTCATTTTATTCAGCACGAATTTTAACATTATATATGAGTTATTCACCCATTTAGGTTCAACAATCACAGCAACAGCAACACACAGTCGTACCTGGCAATGCTGCTACCACACTTGGAATTCCGCAGATGCTGTTTTTGAACCAGATTACTGTCAATGGGCAGACATCATTTGTATTAGTTGATGCAAACAACAAACCAGTACAACTTCCTCAGGGTAAGAATGTGTGATAGTTTTTTTTATTCTTCTCTTTTTCTTTTGTATTTCTAACTCATCTGGTCAAAAACCAGAAGAGCATGTGGGATAGCACATTGTTCATCTGCCCGTTAGTAAAAGTTTGTTATAACTACTCCTATGAAATAACTTGGAAGATTTCCTTAAAACTTGGTATACACACGCTTTTGCCCCAAAATCGATAGTCAGAAATGAAAATGTTGCTTTCTGACATCCAGTATAACCACCATACCAACCATCCTGAAAATCTTATCTCTCACCATGTGATTTTCAAGAAAAGACTTCTTATGTTTGGTTAGTTGAAATGTAAATGGTTCTAATTGGACATCTGGTATAGCCACCACTGCAGCCATCTTGGGAATCTTGTTGTCACTACTGAATGGAAAGCCATATTAACATGGGGTTTCAACACATGACTTCTTAATGATGTCTAGTTGATCCTAAATGAAAATAGTGCTGATACGACATCCATTAGGGTCACAGCAATTGTCATCTTTAAAATCGTATCACTACACCTCGATGGAGTGTTATCGCAACTTGTTTTGGGGAGGGGAGGCACTAGAAAACTTACGATGTCTAGCTATCCTAAATAAGAACACTGCTGATCTGACATCAAGTATGGTCACTGTGACAGTTATCTTTAAAGTCTGCTCCTGGATGGATGGTAATATTGGCATTTTACCAAAAGACTTCTTTTATTTATTGTTAGTCCTTTAATGAAAATATGGTCCTAAGCTAACGTCAGATATGACAACTCTTGAAAATTTAGCTATCACTGCTCAGAAATGTTGTCATTTTGAGACGATGTTTTCACCAAAGATATCTGTGTTGAGTTGGTCATAAAAAATGTCTTCTTGTGGTGTTTTGTTGGTCATAAATGATAATAAAACCAATATGACATCCAATATGGCCACATGGAAGACATTTTGAGGATCATGTTACTGCTACTCCTCCTGAATGCATGGTCATATCGACATAGCGTTTTCACCAAAGGTCTTCTAATGATGGCTAATTGCTCCAAAATAAAAACGATGCCCATCTTACATCCAATGTGGCTGCCACAGTGGCCATCTTTAAAATTTTGTTACTGCTGAGATATTTTTGACATTCAGGAGATAAAAAGAAAAAATGATTTTATCTTCAATTCCTGGAATGTCATCAAGATCTTGGTCAGGTTTGATTATTAGCAAGGGAGTGTATATTAATAAGATGATTTTACATTTGATTGACAGACCTTGTGAACACTTGGGAAGACATATTTCTGTTCCAGTTATGATCAGACTTTAAATATGGGCTTATATCATCAAGATCATGGATCAAGAAAGAGTGAGAACCATGCATATTAATGGGGTAATCTTGTATCCGATTGGTTTAGCTTGTTTCTGTTCTAGAAGTTATAATTCAGATAAAATTTTGGCATATATGCTTGTACCTTCCACAGATCCAGGCATATTAACAAAGTGATCTGCCATCTGATTCGCTGTGCTTGTTGTCACCTTGGAAGTCATGTTTTCCATCTGATTTTGATAACACTGAATGCAGGCTTTTGTGATTAAGATCTCACACAGTTCGGATAATGTGAATACAGGCTTGTGTGATTAAGATCTCACACAGTTCAGATAATGTGAATACAGGCTTGTGTGATTAAGATCACACAGTTCGGAAAATGTGAATGCAGGCTTGTGTGATTAAGATCTCACACAGTTCGGATAATGCACAGGATCCATGCTTATTAATGAGGTGATCTTGCATGCGATTAGCTGAACTTGTTACCACTCTCAAGACAGCATTTCTGATCAAATTTTGATCAAACTTTGTAAATATACATGGGTATTTAATTATTTTTTTATGGGCAAGATCTGTGCACATGAATGAAATGGTCTTGCATCTAATTGGCATGGCTTTGTGAATAGGCTAATATCGTCAAGATGTTTGTTATTTTTACGAGTGAGACCTGTGTATATTAATGAGCTGATCTTGTATCAGATTTGCTCGGTATTTTATTTTAATTTAACCACTCCAGATACTGTATAATAAGATTTTGATCAAACTTTGTGAAGAGGCTATGTCATCAAGATGATTGTGTGTGAAATTCATGCATATTAATGACTTGAATTTGCATCTGAGTGAGCATGTAAGCATTCTGGCAGCTATATTTCTGATCAGACTTGTTAAATGGTCTCATATATTCAAACTGTTGAATGAGTTTGATTAAGAGTAAGATCCATGCATAGTAATTTTCTAAACTTTTATCTCTGATTGGCATAGCCTTTTTACCATTGGAGACTAAGATTACAATCAGGTGTCTTTCCCCATTTGTAAATATGCTTATATTATCAGTGTTGGAGTGTTTCTATAACAAGTCAGATATAAACATTATGGATGAGATGCTTTGTATCCATATGGATGGACTTGTTACCTCTTTATATCTGACTGCTCTGGTGGTTAGAGTGTCTGCTATGGATGCAGGAGGTCACATGTTTAAGCCATGGCCGAGTCCTACCAAAGACTTATAAAAATGGTAATAGCAGCTGCCTCGCTTAATGCTCAGCATTATGAGGTTAGTGATAGGACAGGTCGGCATGTATCAGGATAATGTGACTGGGTGGGATATGATGCTACATGTCTGCAGCATGATGCCCCAGTGCTAGACATCACCATAAACTGCCACACTGCAGTCATAATACCAATATGACTGAATTTTTTTTAAAGCTATGTTAAAAATCTAAATCACACACACACCTCTTTATTTATAGTCTTTCTTTCATATCTAGTGTATATCAAACTTGGTAAATTGGTTTATATCATCAAGATCTTTGATAAGTTCTGTTGTGAGCAGGAGGCTATGCATATTAATCGTTTTTGCTCAGAAAGAATTCTGTTATCAGAATATAATAAAATAGGTGAAGTTAGCATGATATGATCTTTAGTTTGCCATATAGCTTACATCGGTTGTGTTCTTACAAAATAAGCCTGCTTAGTGAAATGGTCAACTGTTAAATTACTTAAGCCAGGTGTGCTATTTCAAGCTCACTTGGGCCATCTGTTTTATATATTCTTCTATTGGTTTATGAAGAATTTTGTTACAATGACCTTGGCAGGAACCTTTATATAATAATCACTTTAATGTTTGTTTTCATGTCCTTACATCCATTTGTATCTTCAGGACTTATTCAGGCCTTTTTCAACACAATACCAATTGAGATCAATATCACATGAAAACCTTGTAGCACCAAAACCAAGAACAGAGCAATTTAAAAAGAGTTTTCAATACTCTGGTACAGTTCTGTGGAATAAGCTTCCACTACATGTAAAATCTGCTGAAAATATTAGAGTATTTAAGAAGAGATATCATGAGCATGCATGTGTTTCTAATAGATAATGGAATTTAGTATTTTAATACTAAACATATTAAAATAAACACTAATTATTGCTATCTTCATATAATGTGCATTGTTATACTCTCCTTAAGAGGGCCTCAAGGGAGAATAGTCCTTGACTAGTGAATCACCCTCTATAAATAAATCATCATTATTATTATTATTATTATTATTATTATTATTATTATTATATTTTACCATGCTATATCTGTCCACACCATAACCTCAGTTTTAAAGTTTTTTGTTTGTTTGTTTTTTTACTTTTCTTTTTATCCCATTCCCATTGGATTTGGAATAATAGGTCTGGGTGGGATTAACATGTAGGTCATGTACAGTTTTTGTTGTTACCCATTTTATAAATGTTTTGTTTCTTCTTGCTTTCTAGGTATTCAGGTCATCAATTTGCCATCACAGCCCATGGGTCAGCAGATCGCAATGGTAAGAAAATAATGGGTACATAGTAGCATTAGTTTGGGTGATTGTGGTGGTAGCAATAGTAGCAGTGAGCATTTGTAAAACTAGTAGTAATAAGAAAAGGAAGAAAAAATGCTGTATTTTTCATAATTTCTAGATTTTTGGCACATAGGGATTCCATCATGCAACACATGGCATGAGATATGTTACTTAAAAAGTATTTCTAATAATTAGGCACCTTTTGTATTGATCTCTTATGGCTTGGACCTGTAAAGGCCCAGTAAGATTTGTAAAGGGACATAACTCATTCTTTCCTGTGTGGAAGATTTTACAGTCAGCCTCCTTGGCCTTTTTCATCTAGTCTAGAAAAAAAAAACCCTCATGTAAATCACTGCCATGGAGAACCATATTCTGAAGTACTTTTGTTCACATGGCACAAAATAGCAGCAGAAAGAGATAAAGTGGCAACCAAATTATTTTCAGTCTTTTCCATCGCAATATACATGATGCACTCTGCTGCGGCATCTTCGCTAGCCAAGATTCCAGTATGTTAACCCTTTCTACACCTTGGCAAATCGAGTAGATATTTGGGTCTCTGAATTTCATTGGATATGACTGGTTCACTCATAGGGTTCAATTAGATAATATTTGTGCAATATGCAACTTACTGGTGGGTGTGATAAATAGAGGCAGCCATATTTATTGTCATTCACTTTTTTAGGAGAATACTCTAAAATGTGTTTTTAAATTATTTTTTGTATCAGATTAGTGCTTAGTGAACATTAAAATAAGGCACAGGGAATTTAGCACATACTGCAGAGGTACAAGAGATGTTTGTTTTATAAACATGACATGCTTGTATATTCTACAGTTTACTCTGTAATACTTGTTGCAATATATAATGCATTGAGGGCAGTTATTGTGATACAATATGGCTGGCAATACCTGGCCCTAGTGGTTTTACCTGAAACCTCCAAGCCATATGTACTCTAAATACTGTGATTATTTGAACTTTTTGAACCCAACAAAATAATCAGAATTTACAAGACCTGAAAACAATTTTCAATACTTAGGACTCGCAGTCTGTAGAAGAAAAGCACTGGAACAAAAGACCAAATAAATGTTGCATTCAATACCTTGAATATTAAACAGAAATGACAACATATGAAATAAGTGACCTTGCTTTCGTTGTCACTTTCTTTTCTGTGTACCCTGTGCTTAAAAAATTTAATTCTAGTTGCCCCCATGTTTTTTTCTTGTGTACCCTGTGCTTAAAAAAAGAAATTAGAGTTGGCCCTATGTTTCTTTTTCTGTGTATCTTAAGCATAAAAAAGAAATGAACCCAAGTTGCCTCCATGTTTCTTTTCTGTATACCCTATCCATAAAATGAAATAAATTCTAGTTGTCCATATGTTTCTTTTATAGTTTCATAAATTAAAGTAAATACATCATGACAGTTTGTTGGCAAGACAAAATATTTTCCAGAACCCCTGTTACTTGTGACTTTATTAAAAGTTGTCTTTTTTAGCCTGGTGACACTGGGGAGGAACCTCTGTACGTAAATGCCAAACAGTATCATCGCATTCTAAAGAGAAGACAGGCAAGAGCAAAACTTGAAGCCTTAGGGAAAATTCCAAAGGAGAGACAGGTATTTACATCAGTGATAAATCTAGGACTGTTGCATACAACATACTCAGATCTGCCTTTACACAATTTGTGAGTAGATCAGGGTCTTCGATGTTTCTTCTACTGGCTAGTCTTAATAGACTATAGACCCTGATCTGCTGGTGCATTACATGACAGTAGATCTCTGTCTCTGCAGTTGGATCTGACTTTGATGCAAGTGCACTATTTCTTAATTCTCATAATGATAATTGTTATAATAATAACGATGATAATATCGGAATAGATGAAAGTATGTTCTGTAAGTTCTACTTACAACTTTAATCGTGCAAATTCTTAAAGGAAATAATCTGTATTATGTAATGGTCAGCCAGTATTGGTTCGTAAAGGCTAAGAAATATTTTAGTAGCTGGAAAATATCATTCATAATTTGCAAGAATAAACTATTTTGCTTGTCTTTTCTTGGAACTGGGGACCGTAGCAAGGTAAACCAAGTGCTTTTCCACTATAGAGAAATGGTTGCTTGGTTGAGTTAAATTTACATGTCATACCGAGTATGGTTTCATTTCTTAGTTGAAAATCATTTAATTGATGAGGTGATTGCATTCTTTTACATCATATAGACCCTGGTATTGACTTTAGTTATTGCGTTCATTTATGTCATTTAGACCCTGGTATTAACTTTAGTTATTTCATTCTTTTACGTCATATAGACCCTGGTATTGACTTTGGTTATTTTATTCTTTTACATCATATAGATCCTGGTATTGACTTTGGTTATTTCATTCTTTTACATCATTTAGACCCTGGTATTGACTTTAGTTACTGCGTTCATTTATGTCATATAGACCCTGGTATTTACTTTGGTTATTTCATTCTTTTATGTCATATAGACCCTGATGTTGACTTTGGTGATTGCGTTCTTTTACATCATATAGACCCTGGTATTGACTTGGGTTATTTCGTTCTTTTACGTCATATAGACCCTGGTATTGACTTTGGTGATTGAGTTCTTTTATGTCTTATAGACCCTGGTATTGACTTTGGTGATTGAGTTCTTTTATGTCTTATAGACCCTGGTATTGACTTTGGTGATTGTGTTCTTTTACATCATATAGACTCTGGTATTGACTTTGGTAATTGCGTTCTTTTATGTCATATAGACCCTGGTATTGACTTTAGTTATTGTTCTATACTGACTTTTACATCATATAGACCCTGGTATTGACTTTGGTGATCTCAGTAGTCAGTCAGATTTAGACACCAAGAATCAGCCAGCTCCAGACCATATATCCAGCTCTAGCACAGCCTCTGACATGGTACAGTGATCTGTTTTCCAGTAGCAACAAGAAAATTACACCCCCCTTAAATTATAGTTATATACAGTACTGAGTATGGCTAAATTTGCAAGATTTTTTTATACAGTAAACGGTTGTTAAAAATAATGAAATAATTATAAAGTAAATTATAAAAACTGTTTTGATCTTGAACAAAAATTACACAAGCCCCTTTTAAAGTTATCATTTATTTCTAATTCTTTTTATATAGTTGGTCTTTTTATGTTAGATTGATGTCAATGGAAGCTGTTCTAGCATACACGGTTATTCAAACAGAGTTGTTATTGAACTTACAGATGTGGTTTTAAAGTTGGACTCAAGATTCAGTACAGTGAATCAGAAATATTTGGCAGCAATATTCACCAGACTTTGTGAACATAGAATCAAATTAGGCCACAAGAAAAAGGTTACAGGCTTCAAAAAAGTTGCCGACCTCTTGGAAGAGTGACAGAAAGAAGCTGTAAAAGTTAAAAACCTCCATTGTTAATAATTAAGGAAACTAAAAACAAAACCAGTAACAAACTTGGAAAAGAAATAAAGGAACAAATCAAAAAAATGAAATCATTGGAAAGCAGAATTGTACATTAATATGTAAAATAAAATGTAAATAAAAGAGATGACACAGCAGTGAAAACCATGATCACTAGTTGCAAGAAAGTTTCTAATTAATTGGTGCAATTTTTTTTTTTAAATTTCATAATTTGGGGGTGGGGTAACTCGTTACCAGCTATACATACACACCTACAAACACAAAATATCTGACAGCAAAATGCATTCAGTTAGAAAATGTACACAGGAATGCCAAATTTCATAGCAATATCTTTAAAAATAATAAAGTTGTAACATTTTAAAGAAGAATATTGTTGGTTTAGGTCTCTCATCAAGTGAAACAAAGCATGCGTTATACAAAACTAAACAATTAATAAAAATGACTCAGTCTTTGTCAACTTAAGGTTACTGTAACCAAGGTTCTATTAGATATATTGTGATCATTTTAACTATTTTTAACATCTTTAAAAAGCGAGACTGGGATCACTACAATTAGACACTGTTTGAATGACTGCCCTAAGCCACCACTTGTACAAAATGAGTCTTGTGGTCATTATAGGGACAGGAGGTAGAGTCATTGAGGTACATGTCATATTAGTCAGCCTGATTTGCATGATTCATTGGTTTCATTTGTAACATCCCCTGCTTTTATTGTCAAGAACAGGTTTCCACACCTCGGAAATCCACTCTTTACCAGAAGCAATGGTAGGACCCCATCTTCACTCAGATGTGATTCTAATGCAAAGTATTTCAGTCAGAAGAAGGATAGTTTGCATATGCTTACCACTAAGAGAAGGATGAGCTATTTTGGTTTAGGCACTGTTGTCTTTGATACAACAGGTTATCCACTCAATCTAAAAGGAACCTATCCAAGACAGCTTATGTTATGTTCTTAAGCATGTTGGCACATGAGGTTAGGTCAGTCATCCTGACATAGCGTATCAGTACAACAGCTTCCTAACTTGCATCATCCAAGCCCCAGGATCGAGGTCAGAGATGACATTGTCTCTTTTTTTTTTTACCTCTGAAATGTTGTCATCCTAAAGGGCTTGAATACCTATTGTGAGTTTTTGACAAAACCATTGAATTAACAAAACCATCAGTCTGATTAAAATCAGATCTCCACTGTCCTATGTGAAGATCTGACAATCACTGCTTAATTGTCATGTTCTGATGACCTTTGAATTTGCCAATGGAAATGCAGCTTTCAAAATTTTAAAGTGAATCAAATTGTTTGGTACACATTAATGCTCTTCATCCACACTGCTTAGCCTCCAAACACAAAGATATAAGACTACACCTGATTTGCTGATAAAATTAGCAATTATGGTAATAACATATGTCACCAGAACATGATCCCATAGCTGTTGCTGTAAGAGCTTCATCTAGGACGGTGGGGATCTATTTGAGTTGATTGGAAAGACCATGTGATGTCAAAGTAATTAAATTTAACAGCTCACCTGAAAGAAGAAAAATGGTGTCTGCACAATATCTTCATTTCTTAACTATATACAGTAGCAAATGTTATGGATGGCTTGCACATGAGGTAAGGATGAACCCTATTGATTTTTTGTCAGAAGATAAAATGTGATGGTCACTGACTGAAAGAAAAATTACCTCAGCAAAGTAACTCAAGTTTTCCAGTATCTACAGTTACCCAACTTGAAGATAGCTTGCACTTAGGGTAAGGAAGAACCATATCAGTTTTGACATGAAAAGGTCAAAATCACTGACTGAAAGAAGAAAAATGGTTTTTGTTTTTGTTTATCATCTACATTTAACATACTTTGTAGATGACATACACTTGATGTATGCAAGAACCTATTGATTCTGGGGTCAAAGGGTCAAGTCACTGTAACCAAAAGAATAAAAATGGTTTCTACACAATAACATTAGTTTAACATCACTTTTGTGGTACATACATTGTGGATGGCTTGCATTTGGGGTAAGGAAGAAGCCTGTTGATTTTGAGGTCAGAGGTCAATGCCACCATTGCTGAAAAAAGTTGCATGATTTTCACAACAGCACGAGTTCTACATCACAGAGGTGGACCAAAATGTATGGATGGTGTGCACTTGTGATAAGTATTTTATTGGTTTTGTAGTCAAAGAAGAAAGATGGTTCTTCACAGAACTTTTAGTTGTCTATTTAGTTAACTATTAAACATGAGGAGTATAAATAACATGCATTTCAGGTACTTGCATTGAAAGAAATAAAATCTACTGTTAGAAATACATTACCTTAACATTAAAAGGTCAGAAATAAACCTCATTTCTTCTTCAAACCCTAGTAAGATTATTTCTTATGAGCTTTTTTATATGGCTGGGTTTGTGTTCTGAGAGAAGCATGTTGTATTTTTTTAAATTACTTGCTCACATGAATATATAAGCTTACCATAAAACATTATGCAGAACCTGCACTAGGGCTTTTGTGAGGCAGTGGGAGTTATTCCTGATGTTGTACAGCTGAATATGTATTCTCAGAGAAGCCCATTTTACTTTTAAAAAATTACTTTTGCAGAAATATTTATACGAGTCAAGACATCGGCATGCCTTAAACAGACAGCGAGGATCTGGAGGTGTGTTTGTTCCAGGAGCGAAAGAGTCGAACAATTATCGTGGTTCACAGCAAAGAAATGGACAGTCTCACATTGACATTCATTCTAATGAGGATGGAGTACAGATTCCCATTGTAACACAAGCTTCTGACCTTATCGGAACAATAGGTACTTGATGTCCCATGGAGGAGCTGAGAGGATATTTATTGACAAAGAAGAATAATTTGTGCCCAATGCAATTATGACCAGTGTTTTGTACCTCAGTTTTGAATTTTAATCTTGATAAACAACTTAGTGTAAGGTTAGCACATGTACAAAGGATGGGATCAAGAAATAAAAATTCATAGTTCATGCATTACAAATCTTGATAATCTACCATACATTTATCTGGCTTTAGCATTTTGGAAGCTGATGGATGAAAACATTCAAGTACTGTGTGGAACTACACCGTAAGGATATGAAACAGTTATGTCAGAAATGTGGAAATTCTAATTCCACATTTTTATCTTTTTTCCACGTTCCAGATTTTCAATGATGCCAAAGCATATTCTGTCATGGACATGGCACACTACCACACAATAGTCTGTTCCTGCACAGTGAACAATGTGCAGTCTAAAAGCCAAGTTCCACAAGTGTAATGTGATATCCGATAGGTTAGTTCAGCATCAGAAATCTCTGTCATTGGTTTTCATTGGAAGATATTGAGCAGACAGCACTCAGTTGTTTGGTTCATTACCAAAATTGGTAATGGTTGAAGAGGCATGTAACATATTTCACAGTGTATCATAGATTTTTATACATACACTATACTGTGTCAGTATGTTACAGGCCCCTGTGGGAATGGTAAGGAAGGATATAGAGGACAAAAAATCCAGTGATGTGAAAATAGATAACAGTTATCAGGAATTGTTCGCAAATGGGAATGGCTAGAGAAGCCGATTGATAATGTGAAATTAGAGACTTTTGATACAACATAGATCTAGCAAAGCTTGCTGTAAAATATGCTGTAGAATAGAATCTGTATGGCCTCTTTATGTTGCATTAGTTGGTATCGGATTGCACTGAAGAAAAATATTGATGTATATATCTTCTTTTTTACCTTGCACTCACTGAATTCAGGTGGTAGGAAGACTTTTTCATCTTAAAGTGGGTATTAAATATCTTGGAATCTGCTAATATGGCATTGACCATGAACCCCATAGGTAGTCCCATAACCCAAGCTTAATTTAATTGCTTTTGAAGTTTTTATGTCACATTACTGGTTATGTCAGAACGAAATTTTGATTAGCCACTTAAAGCACCACATCAGGATTCTAACAGAATTTGATTAAAATCAGAACTCCACTGTCCTGGGTGAAGATCTGACTGCGACTGCTTAGGGGTCATGTTCTGGTGACCTTTGAGTTAGCCAATGGAAATGCAGCTTTCAGAAATTTGAAAGTTAATCAGATAGGCACACACTTATGTTCTATAGCCATAATGCTCAGTCTCCCAGACACAAAGATATAAGCTTCATCCGATTGGCTGATAAAATTAGTGATTATGGTAATGGCATAGGTCACCCGAACATAACCCCTAAACAGTCGCTGTCAGGTCTTCATATAGGACTGTGGAGATATGATTCTAATCAGACTGAATTCTAACAGTGAATTAGTTTTGCTCATTGTCATGGAGGAAACCACTTGTATTGAACAAATAAACCCAAATCACATGAAATGGAGATTCTGATTCGTTGGAAATACTAACAGGATGTTCTAGCAAAGGCTATGGTAGTATTAATATCGTTTTTTAATCAGATTGTGATGGGAAATACATTTTTTAGCAGGCCACGCATGTCTTCATTTATATTTAATGTTAAATCTGATAGTAGCTAAATCTTATTCTTTCACCTTTTTTTTGTATTAATGAGACCAATCATTGCCCATCAGTTTAGTAAGTAAGTCCAGGCCCAAACCTCCCACCCCAAAAATCTGTTATACTTGCCACCCACCTCAGAATCCACAGATCATATTTGCAGCTTATTGGTCTGAAAACTTTTAGTAGTATAGAAGATGGACTTGTGTTAGAAAAAACCTTTACATCTCTATGGTTTTAACTTTAATCCAGTTCAAGTTAGGGTGGTTCCAGTTACACATTCTAGGACTCAAGGGAGGCAATTTTTGATGTGGAATAATTGCCCATAGATCCAATTTATAATTTTTCCTCTGATTTTCAAGTGAACCTTTTGAGTGATCAGTGTTTTGGAACATTTTTTTTTGTTGAAGAAATAAATGCCTTTCCTTGATACCATGTATGTTTAAATGGAACTGCCATTGTAGAATGTAAGAGTTTGGGAACTTTGAGCCTAAGCTGAAGTACTTTGTTCATTAAAAGTGTTAGACGATGGGGCAAGAGTTTTACATTATAAGCCCTTGTTCAGTTTTCTTCCTTTATAGCTTGATGTGAACCGATGTGAACCTGAGTGGATCTAATGAGATGGTCCAACTTGTTAGAGTATTTCAGTGTTTACATCATTACAAAATGATAATCAGAATGCGTGTTTCCATGACGTTATTTTACTATCACTTGAGTAAACAAAGTGTCCACTACATTTATATGTTTGCAGTCATATCTGGTTTCCAGTACATTATAATCTTTTTTGAAAAACCGCCCCTTATGGCAAAAATTATTAGATTTAAAGATAAGTGGTCTCTCTTAAAAAGGTAAACACTATAATCTACATTTGCACTGAGAATGTACTCTGTCAAGACAGGTGGTCTTTCAGGAGCAGTTTTACTGTAGAAACTTTTCAGACAAAATAGGTGTGTCATTGGATAAGAGTAATTTCCATTTACACTTTTACTTCTATTCATAGAGATGCCAGTCACACACATACACACATAGAGGATTTTTGGACAGAGGTAGGTAAAAAGTATTTACTCATAGTACAATTTACTGGTACATTGAGTATAGGCATAAATAAAAAAAGAATGCAAAGAACAAGAAACCAGTCAAAAACTTTAAATAGGTTCTAGATGAAGGCAGAATTTGAAGAACAAAGAAAGATGAAAATAATTCACAAGGGTAACTAATATTTTCAGTTATATTTTTTCAAATAATGAGGAAGAAAACCTTGGGTATTAGAGAAATGATACCAATGTATTCTGATTGGACTATATTTTTTACCAACTTTAAAGGCATGTAGATGCTAATTGGAAATTTGCAGTAAAATTTTTGAAGTTTTTAAATGGCTGTTGTCCATTTTGGATGGTGGCTTAGATTCCCCAAAATTGACCTTGGGATTCTGAAAAGCAGACATTTAAGATGGCATCTCTACATTGATAGAATTCAGCAACATAACAAAATGAACCAATACTGTTGTACCAGTCTTCAACTTCATATTTAAAAACATTTTGAAACGTCCTATATGTCAGATGCATAAAAAGAAATACATTTCTGTAAAATGGCGCCTTCAGAATATTTTATGTAAAATTTTGTTATCATATTAATGAGGAAAAAAGTAATACAGTTGTAGTCATTATACAGCATTTATTTTTTTATATTTTTTTTTACCAAGCCTTTGTAGCAAAAATTTAGACTAGATACAGCAAATACTTTTTGCCTGCAAGTATAGATTAAAATAACATCATGTGACACAGAAGACAGCAGGTCACAACATTGGAAAGTAACTATTTGTGTATTCATGCATCCTTTTTGTGTTCTTGTATATGTAAACAATGGATATAGTTTTGTTTATTCATTAGATATATTATTAGAGCTTTAATGTTAAAATGGTTAAATCAGTGCCTTAAATCATCTTGAAAGTTAACAATTTTGTTTATAAGTGCTGGTAAGTGCTTGAATTGGATCAGACTCGCATTTGAACTATACATATTACACATTAGCACAATAGGCAAAAGGTCTTCAGTTTCCTCTGCATACAGCCAACTGTTTTAATGTGCCAACAAAATTATAAAGATAAATGCTACAAAACAGTCTGTCATTTGTACTATGGATAATGCTTTTCTTTTAGATGGTAAAAGGGTTTTCCCCTTAGATGTTCAATATAGATGGCAAAAGGATTTTCCCCTTAGATGTTATTTATAGATGGTCAAAAGGTTTTAGTCTGTGCCATTTTGGTGAACATATAAAACTTGAAGTTCAGTTGATAGTTTACATTTTCTTCATGAAATGTGATGCAATCATGGAGCAACCAGATGAGTGTTCTTTGTCTGATAAAAACTATGCATTGCTAAAAAATATCCCTTTACTGTATAAAAGCCCACCAAGTCATAATAATAATAATAATAATATGTACATCTGATAGTTACATAGATTGAGTACATATGGTTAATTGAAAAATTACAAGAACAAGGTAGTACTTTTTCATCTCATGACTGTGACTCATTTCTGCCTAAACATTTGCCATTTTTCATCTGAAAAACAGAATGAGAAGGTAATTGGGTTGAAGATGGCGGCAACCCCCTCCCCGCAGTCCACAGAATATAGAATAGGTCAACTGCACCCTCCTGCATGAAGTAAAAGGCAGCTAATGGAGGCAACCTTTGTGCCTCTGGATGCATCATGTAATGACATTCCAGCAGAGAAAATGCTTAACTTTTACAAGATTACAGTTGATTTTAAAAAAATTGTGACTTTAAATTGTATCCTGAAAATGGTTGCCAAAGTTTTTCAGAAGCTTTGAATTTTGCCACCAGAACTGTATGAAACTTGGGCAGTATTTTGTTTTCTTCCAAATTTGATAATTAACCTTTGAGTTCTTTTTTTTCTCAAGTATTTTCAAATGAGCATCTAAAAACCTAATGAAAGATTAAATCTCCACAGCTGGTCAGAGAGTGTAATTACCTTTATTTGCAGTTATTTCTTACGCAGCAGCAGTAAATATATCTGTTTTTTTTTTTTACTTCATTGAATTTTCCTTTTAAAATAGATTTGGATTTAAAAAAATTTCCACCCCCACCCCAATGCTAGTCTGAAATAGACTTGCTCTAAATCATAAAAAAATATGCATGCTTTAGAACATAATGCACATATACAAGCATTTTACATGTATGCACACTCATCCCATATGTAGATCTGTATGCATGAGTATAGGGGCCATCCATTTAGTATGTTTGCAAAGATCTGGCAAAGTTTGACCCCTACTTACCCTCCCCCCCCCCCAACCAGACACATGCATACTTTTATACAAATACCCCCCCCCCCCCACTTTGCCCCCCCCCCCACCCCCATTCTATAGCATGTCCTATATTTAATCCATGCAGAAACGATCAAGGATTAATAATATTAACGTGTTTAATAAAACAGCCCACCGGTGTTTAATGTCTGGCTGCATCAAAGAAATAAGCTGCGTAACTTTAAAAAGTTTGTCTAGTGTCTGCTAAAATTCAAACGCCTGCTGAACACAGTCGAACAGGTTACGTATTGGACAAATTATTTTCGAGGTTTCGCCCCACCCCCCATGATGTCCTGCAAAATTGGTTAATGCAAACACTTTAGAAGCTTCCACTATTGTGAGCAATACATATTTCTTATATTTGTTTCTAAAATCCGTCAAGTTTCATGACTGAGCTAAATTTATTTTGTTGAGTGAATTGTTGGTCCAGGTACCACAGGATATATGACGCACTAAACAAAATGTCCCATATCCTGAAAAGGGCTAGTCTTTTAGCACAAATCTAAAAATCGGACTCAAATACTAAATTTGACATTTCAGTAACCTTATTAAATATGCAGTTTTCAGGTGTGAAGCATATAATTATTGTATATACTTGGATACATGTTCAGTTGGGGCCCCGAGTGGCCGAAAGCGCTCTCCTTTACGGATCACTGCCATCTCACCTCTGTCTGTTTAGGTTCGAGTCTCGGATTTGGCCAGTGTGGGTATACACATAATGTACTGGCAGATCTGGCTCCATGCAGTTAGAAGTAATCAGCACAGTTTTATCAAAGCATACCTTGTGGGGATTAGATTGGTTTGGCACTTTAAGGAGTGTCAACACAAATAAGTTAAAGTGAGGAAGCAGTTGGAGTAAAAAGCCTCATCAAAAGGGCACTCCACAGTAGCTGACCCAAGTTGATCCAGTGGTATGATTTGAACCTGCACCGTTTTTTGTCACAAGATGAGCACACCAACCACAGCCACCCTGGCTCCTTACCTTGAGGGGAGAAAGCCACTGCATATACACCCATTGTCATAGTACTCTACCACCATGCATGCCTGGTGTATTGTTAGTAACTTTGAGGTTTATGTCAGTCTTATTATATGTGTATTATTGGGAAAGAGAACGAACCTCTTCACTGGAGAGCTCCTAACAATGACAAAGAATCGATTCCTCTAACTTGTAGATACATGTAATAATGACTGTGGATGGTAACATCAGTGTATACTTATGATGATGAACTTTGACCTCAGGAAATTTAGTTGTATTATAATTATCTAAGTGTGCTGTGTCTGTTTTACATTAAATATGGTAGCTTAAATACTAAAGACATCAAACCTGTTTACAAAAGTCCCTCTTAATGGTAGAAGTGTTAAAGCTTTCTACTTCACCCGAGTACGAAAATGTTTGTTTGCTTTACTCGTGCAAACACACTGCATATACTAATATGTAAGTTAGATAGCATCAGCACTGATCTGCTGTTGCATAATGTGCTGTGGATCAGGGTGAGTCTTTGTTCTACTGACTAGTCATAGCAACACGATAGACCCAGATTTGTCATTGCATTTTGTGCTGGTAGATCGAGGTCAATGTTCTGATGACTAGCCTGAGCAAACAACATGGAACATAGATTCTGATCTAGTGTTACATAGTATGCTGGTAGATTGGGGTCAGTGTTGTTTGTTCTAATGACTAGTCCTAGTGAACAACATGCACAGATTTATCATTATGTAAGGTGCTGGTAGATTGGGGTCATTGGGGTATGTTCTAATGGCTAGTCCAAGCAAACAACATAGATCCTGATCTAATGTTGCATCAGTGATATTTGTTATAATGGCTAGTCCTAGAAAACGACAGATTTACCATTATATAAGGTTTTGATAGATTGGGGTCAGCGTTTGTTCTAATGACTAGTCCTAGCAAACAACATACACAGATTTACCTTTACATAAGGTGCTGGTAGATTTGGGTCAGTGTTGTTTGTTCTAATGACTAGTCCAAGCAAACAGTGTTGACACACATTTTCAGGCACATGTTGACAAGTCAGGGTATGTGCATTTTTCTGTTGGGTTTGACTTGAACAGAAGTATATATAGTAAATTCGTTGCTTTGATATTTATGGCTCTTGACAGATTTAAAATGTTACTGCATGTGCAAAGTTTTGTCAACCTAGTTAAACCAGCCAGTTGTATTGCCCCCCCCACCCCAATTTGTATCATAAACAAGGAATGGCAACGAAATGCTTCAGAAGATAATTCAGGAAATGTCCTCAGAAAGTGTCATTTCGTTATAAATGTTTCATCATAGATACATGTATCTTAGTCGGAATCTGAATAAATATTAATTTACCAGTCAAGGAAAAAACTTAATGCATACCATTACTTAAGTATGAACAAATTTTTACCAAGTTTATTGGGGCCCCAAGTGGTCTAAAGTGCTCACCATCATGGATCATTGCCATCTCACCTCTGTCTGTGTGGGTTCGAATCTCTGGTTTGGCCAATGTGGGAATGTGAAAAAGTTTGCCAGTAACTTCTCTTGGGTTGGTAGTTCTTTCCAGGGTTTTCCCAGGTTCTTCCTCCACCATTTATACTGGCCGCCATGTATAGCCTATCTTATGCTGAAAAATGGCGTTAAAACCTACAGCAACAACCAAGTTTATTCTTAGCTTAAATCTCAATTGTACAGTTGTTGAATGTTTAATGCTGTGGTTTGACATTTTCAGAATTTTCAACATTGTTTTTGTGACCTTTCTATACCAAGATTTCTGCTTATTTAAAAACAAACAATAACTTGTGTAGAACTTGAGACTTTTAGAATGACAGCTATATTGGATTGTTTTTTGATGTGGAGATTCAGTCTGTACAGTATTTTGTGTCCTATCATTTACATGCTTATGACATAATGTTTACAATGAAAATTAAAACACTAAGCAAGATATAGGAGAATTATTGTTGATTGTGACTAATTTGTAAAATATGTTTGTAAGTATTAAGTTGCCATCATTTACATATGTTCAATAAATAAATTTTCTTAAAGAATTTAACTATGAGTTCATCCTTCATTTCAGGTTCAACTTTCTTCTTGCCAATCAAAGTTCACATTACTAAATATTTCCTTCCAAGTATTTATTTCAAAAGCAGAAAATTAAAGGGTTTTGGGGGTGGTGATGGAATTAACTGTACTGGTTAAAGATCTTGTGTGATAGCCTTTTATCCATGGTCTGTTGGTCAAGTTTTTGCCACTACTAAACAACCAGGAGGATTGCAACCAAAATTTACAGACATTTTCAGTTTTAGGTCTGGTTGATTCTAAATTAAAACAGTACACCTTGGATATC
Source organism: Sinohyriopsis cumingii (assembly GCA_028554795.2). NCBI lineage: Eukaryota > Metazoa > Mollusca > Bivalvia > Unionida > Unionidae > Sinohyriopsis > Sinohyriopsis cumingii. The sequence continues at coordinate 106,991,862 of CM068830.1, forward strand.
CAATATGGCCACAACAGCAGCCTTTGTTAAAATTGGGGGTTTCACTGAAAGACTTTTTATGTCTATTGGTCCTTAAAGACAGCGTTTACCTTAGATATGGAAGATTATACTGATAATGGATTTTCACTAAATGTCATGTGATGTCTTGTTGGTTTTAACTTAAAGTGGTGCTGAATCAGCATCCAGTGTGGTGTTGATTTTTAAAACCTTGTCACTACTTCTCCTGAAGATAGGGGTTTCATAAAAGACTTTTTATGATATATACATGGTACTTGATGAAAATGGTGCAGATCCAAGATGGTCACCATGGTGGCAATTTTGAAAATCTTGTTATTGATACTCCTGAACATGTTGTCAAATTGGCATGAAGTAGTCATAAAAAGGCTTCTTGTAAAGTTAGTTTGGCCCTAAATGAAAATGGAGCTGGTCTGACCATGGCAGCCATCTTTAAATTACACCTTCTAAATAGATGGTCACAAAAGCATTAGAGTTTTCACCGAAATACTTGTGATGATCTCTTGTTGACCCCTAGTCATGTCATTGCTACACCTGAATGGAAGGTGATATTGACATGGGTGTTTCACCTTTTTATGTTTACTTGGTCCTAAATAAAAATATTTTGATCTTATTTCCAATGTGGCCACCAAATGGTTTCAACACTGCAATTACAATAGAAACTGTCTTGGATTCATTTTTGGCCAGCCAGGTATCAGGCCCTTCAATGGAGTTATGTTTTCTTGACAAGGTCTGTATGAGTACAGCATATCTATAGGGTGGTATACAACTTGTACAACTTGATAATAAACCACTAAAAATGAATGATCAATCCATCAATATATATTTTTGTTACCCTTTAGTCACTCAGGAATTACTTTTGCGCAACTATTCTTTTTCACTCATTAATGATATTAAGTATTTATATATTTATTTGTCTGCTTACTGAAAATCACTTTAAATTTTTGGAGTACAATCTTCATGGCTAAGCTAGACCATGAATTTAAAGTCGCAATGAAATATGAACCAAGCTGATATTCAAGGTTCCACCACCACAAGAACTGCTCATGTCTTAACAACATCAGTGTATGTAGTGCTGAGAATGCAACAGCTATGAATGATGGGAAATACTGTAATGGTAAGAACAAAACCAATGAGATAAAACCATGGCAGCTTTCACAGAATGGAAGTTTAATAATTTCTTCCCTACTATGTTCCTTACTGTGAGACATATTCATCTTTATTAGACAATCAGAAAGTGCTTCATATACGATGATTCTGCACATATTTTTGATTTTAATAGGAAAACTAGTACGAATAGTTGCAACGGTTAGAAAGGAAAGAACTTAGAACATTTACCATCTGAGTACACGTTTAAATTTAGATAGGCATGTACACATAATTCTGTACGATTCATGTTCATTTAGACATCGGTGTTACACATGTAACACTAGCTACCTATCTGAATGCATATACGGTGTTAATTGGAATACTTGGTCTTGTTATCTGACTGGCCTGGATTAGTAGAAAGTGAGATCAGTGGAAATGGCATCAGTGTTAAGATTCTGCATTGATATTTCTGCAACTTGTATACAGGAATAGTACATGCTATTGCTGTTCAAACAAGAGACAGCATTTGACAGAAGTTAGATTGTTCTGTAAGTTCTGTATTCAAGGCCTTCCGAGTCAAATTCATGGTGGCATACAATAATACAATGTAATCGGTGAACATAAGAAAACCAATGCAAAAAGAAAATCATTGACCATAAGAACATCAGAGCTACAGTAACTTGTTTGGCAGCGCACTGGACTGTAATCCAAGAGCCACAGGTACAATATCCACCCAGCCCAGCCTGATTTGGCTGCCTCAGCGCTTATTGTCTTGGAATAATGTAGCCAAAGATGTGTTAAAAGTATCATTACATTACAACAAACAAAATAAAAGTGTCCAATGAATCTGGTTTGTAAGCAAGGGAATTGCATATGATACCTCCCTAATCATCAAACTCCTTTACCAGATTCAGACTAAAAATATGGCTGGAAAAGTGTGAAAAACTTGAAACTCCCTACAGTGCTTTATTTATGAATTATTTATTTAATATATATTTTGGGATAAGCTCCTAGGTGTCTGTTCCATAAGTTTCACACAAGTGTATGAACCAATCCCAGGACTCCAAAGACGCAAACAAAGGGGTTTAACCTCTGAGCTGTCCTGTACCAGAACTAAATATAGAGGGTTTTATCCATTATTCAGAACTGAGGGCTGTTCCAGTGAAACATATACCACCCACCCCGGGACTGCACTTCAAAAAAACTTCTGTAGGAGGTTGTGTTTTGAACTATTTTGATTCTGACAGTGGAAGGTTGGTTAGGAAAATCACTTCTGTTGTGGGTTGTGCTAAGAAAATGAGAAATCGCTGGTGGGGTTGTCAGAAAGAAGAAAAAAACCCCACAAATATATATTTAAAATTGCATCTACCCCACTCCAAGCGGTCTAACGTGAATAAAACATTGGGTCAGAAAATGATGCCAGTACATGCGAGTGCACGTAATTTGTACGAATTTGCGTACTTTTAAAGCAGTGATACGCGTTCGGAAAATTACGTCAACGCCGCGGATATAAAAAATGTGCGTTGCACAGTATGCAATTTTTATTATACTTTTAACTTTAACTTTAAAAGTGCATTTCGCGACATAATTCGCACTGCCGCAGCTGTCTCACAGCATTTGATGCAACATCCAGATATCTGGATACTTCAGTTTGACATGAATGGCTGTTAAACTAAATTTGATTTGTTCATTGGCCCTGGAAAAAGCATTTTATGGAGTTTTAGCCTTACTTTCATCGTGGAAGTTTTACAAATGCGTGTTTCCAATAAGGGCCACACAGGAAACCAAAATTATATCATTATTTCTGTATATTCCTATTAGTATTTTCCCAGTGGTAGTAATTTTCTGATCTGATGTTCATTTCTTGTGCAATTTTTTACACATCAAGAATTTTCACTGTATCATTAAAAAACAATGTAATGTGCACCAAATTGAGTTGTTTGAGAAGAAATTAATTTTTTTTAACCCAAAAATCACTGAAGCTACGAGTTCTTGCCTTAAAGTCTCACATTAAATAACATTTGAAGTAGCCACGATAGTTTAGGATGCAACTGTACCAATTTCACCTTTGGTATATCCAAATCTTGAATGTGATGGAGGAACATAGCTCCAAAATAAACACATCAATTTTAGAACCTGTTCATTGACTATGAATCAAGTATCAGAGTCCAACTGAATTGCTAGAAATTTTTGAATTCTTTTGACAACATCATAATTAGCTGTCAAATATGGAGTAAGCCTATAGTCTATGCCATCCCAACCAAGACCCCACCACAACCACGTGACCATGCCCAATGACATCACAGTAATAATCGCTATACAACTAGAGATGACATCTCCTCGAGAATTTTGATTTCAGTAGAGCTGTAACAGAGTGGAACAGTAAGAAAGAGTGACAGATATTTAAGTGTCAGGGAGATATTTAACAATGGCTATTCCCACCACCACCACTTCCTCATTGGAGATCACACACACACAAAACTTGGAGTACATCCTGAAATCCTGGCAGCATGCCTGCAGAGGAGATAATCTGACTATTCAATTTTATTGGTCTCTGGTTATCCCATGGTATTTCTGTTACTTGAACATTATCTTACAGTGTGTCCATTCAGCATGGTTGAAAAAGGCTTACAACCATTGAGAGTTGTTCAAGGACTCACATTTATGATTACTACAGATGTGAAAGAACGAGAACCATACTATAAATCAGTGAAGATAAAATAGAGTATATATGGGTTTGACTGTCCCTGATTGGTTGATAATGAAAGTAAGTTTTAGTAAAAACAATCTTTTGAGAGCTTGTCCTACTTGTAACTGAAGAAAGTGAGGGACATTGTTTTATTAACATAATTTCCATCCCTTTACAGACCCGAGTTTGGACGACTCATTACTGAAATCAGCAGCTGACTCTTTGGTGCAGTATTGAAAGCACACATTTAAAATTTGTATAGATCCAGAAAATGGTGCGACTGTTATGTGTCTATACTGATATAAATTTGATCGTGAGCACTCAAAATTTTTAGTTACTGAATTTTAATATTGTGGTGTTTGCACAAATTTACAGTGGGAACTGAATTAGTGCAGAGTCCTGAACTCTTGAGTTTTGTGCAGAAATATGGAATCCAAGCAGAATAAATCCAGAAATGTAGAAGTTTTCAATCTTGGATTTAGTCTCCCCATTGTGTTTCACACTGATTTGCATATTCACAGAACATTTGTATAGTAGTAGGAAAAGTTAGTGAGAAATTTAGATACATATCATAAACAAGACAAACAGTACGTGGGGGGAGAAAATCATAAGAACAGGCTGGAATGGAGAAGTATAATAAAAACAATGAGTAGAAGTGTGCCTCTTTTTTATGTGTGCAACATTATTTTCTTAGCTTCAGTAAGAAATTTCATCAAAAGGAAGACAATAAAGGGTGTACAGTTAACTAAACCAATATGAATTTAGCTACTTAAAAGCTGTATCAAATTGCTTTTAACCTTCTGGTCTGTTTCTGTCCATTCTGGTGATATGTCCACTGAATCAATATGGTTTGAAAAAATATTTGGCAAATTTAAAAAATTTAAAATCTTTTGGCAGATTATGATAATACCCTACTTCTGCCTGAGAGATGTGAATAATTTTATTTCTTGGTTTGTTGGTTGATTCAGTGTGGTTTGAGTTTGGATTTTTTGGTGATTTTTTTTACAATATATTAGGTGGAGGAAGAACCCCGAAAGACCACCAACTTAAATTAGTTGATCTGTGACACAAACTCACTCTGTGAGATGTTTAAGTGATGTAAAAGCAAGCACCTTAGTACACTTGGGAACATGGAGCCTCTGTTGATTTGACGTTTATCTCCAACAGCTGAAGTCATTTAGACATGAGATCTCAGGGTTTCAGTAGATCATTATGGCCTTTACACCATTTTCAGATGAAGAGAATCTATATATGGCAGCCAGTTTTACTGCTGAAGAAAATCCAAGTCCTTTTGAGACACCAAACACCACTTATGTAGAACCACTGACCTTCCACAAGTAACTGGCAACATTCTCATTTACATATTGGAGGCACGTAATGACATGACAAGCATCTTGTACCACTGCCATGGAAGCCCCTCAGATCTGTATCACAAGACAAGCATCTTATACCACTCTGCCATGAAAGCCCCTCAGGCCATAGGTATTAAGTCTCATATGAAAGACTAGAAGTGGGAGACAGAACCTGTGACAACTGGATTGAAAGTGCAGAATGTTACTGCTAGGCCATCAGTGATGATTATGATGCTGTTGACAATACAGTTAACTGCAATGACATTGATTTTATGAGTACTCTGGGAAAAATGATTCCTTAACTTTCATCCATTTTTTAAAATCTATGATATAAAAATGTTTGACTTGCTATATTTTTTTATAACTTTATATTAGTCTTGCAACAAGGCGTAAAAATAAGACATCGGTAACTGAAAAAGTTGTTCTTACAAGAAATGATATAGTGTAAAAGTAGACAAATGATGCAACATCACTTCCACAGGCATGTTTTTTTTCCTGACAAATCATATAAGTTTACCAAAACATTTATTGGAAAAAATAATAACAATGAATCATAGAATTTGACCACACATTTAAAGCAATACAAGATTTAACTTTTATTCTAATCAAAAGCAGCATGCATGAGAACAAAGAAAAATAGCAAGACATATTGATCACTTTAGGAAACACAGAGTTTAGTAAGAATATAAATTCATAATTTCTGTATTAGAATAGAAATATCTATTATAAAATCTGTATTCATGGATGTTAAATTAGTAGGTATTAAGGGACTGATCAATGACATCTACAAATAATAAACCACCATAAAAATCTGTGATTTCACAGTATCAGAGACATACTTGGCTGACAGACAAACAAACAAAAGGACAAAAGACTGATTATAATGAATGAATACAAATAAAAATATGCAGTAGATTATATGATGTATATGAATTCAGTAGATTACCTCCAGCCAGCTGTCATTTAAATTGCTTCTGTCCCCAACCCAATATTAAAATCGCTTCTACCGCCCACTAACCCATAGCCAGAAATTATGTTAAAAAATATACTTCTGTAGGGGGGAGTGTTTTTCGATTAAAACGCATCTGACAGTGGATCATAATTTTTTTTAATTGCTTCTGTTGTGGGTTGGTTGAATTTGAAAGTGCCTTCCCCCTGGGGGGTATATGTTTTACTGGAAAAGCCCTGAAGTGAATTTATTAAACTATTTTTCAATCTAGCACACAACCAGTTTGCCCGTTACATCTTCATAATTTCAGGAGTGTACTGACCCATCTCCAGCACTCCTAACCAGGAGACGAGATGCATACCATTTGATAACACAGAATGTAACATCTGTGTTAATATGTCATATTATGTATATATACAGCACACTTACTTAATGGTGAAATGATGCACTCCTGTCACATATCGATACAATTATTGATAAACATATCAAATTTCATGGTCTTTTCATCTTTAAAAGGTATGTCATTGCTGGGATGGTGTCATTTTTATGTTTGGCAAGATGTCAAAGACTACCTGTTAGGTGTCTATGATTTTTATTCAACTGTTTAGGCCATTTCATGCTGGTCCATTTGGTCAGGTGCTAGACTCATCTGACGTGGATACTGTAAATGTTCTGCACTGCATTAATGTTTTTAAAACATCTTGGCACCATATTTATGTCTTCACTTAAATCTGGAATTCAGTACTCTGCTATCTTCAAAACAACTTCCTTTTGTAAAGGAAATTGTATCTTGAACAAGTATGAGTGTGGGTAAGCAGATGACTAAGAATCAGTGTGGGTAAGTGGATGACTAAGAATCAGTGTGGGTAAGCGGATGACTAAGAATCAGTGTGGGTAAGCGGATGACTAAGAATCAGTGTGGGTAAGCAGATGACTAAGAATCAGTGTGGGTAAGCGGATGACTAAGAATCAGTGTGGGTAAGCGGATGACTAAGAATCAGTGTGGGTAAGCGGATGACTAAGAATCAGTGTGGGTAAGCGGATGACTAAGAATCAGTGTGGGTAAGCGGATGACTAAGAATCACCTCCTTCACATAGTACTTCCTGCGTATGTAAATAAATGCCACAGCCACAAACACTCTTGTTTTCCAGTGAAAAGGAAATTGTTGAATTAGCAAATGGAAATGTAGCTTTCAGAAAGCGAATCAAATCGTTTGGCACACGGTGATACTCTTCAGCTCTACTGTTCAGTCTCCCAAACTCGAAGATATAAGACTTTATCTGATTGCTTGATAAAATTAACGATTATGTTACTAACACAGGTCATTAGAACATGATCTCCCATTCGGTTGCTGTCATAGCTACACGTAGGACAGCAGAGATCTGATTTTAATCAGAATGATGAACACTGTGACTATAACTTGCGCAGTTTGAAATCGGGTCCCATGCCAGTTCTTTGCTAATTTATTTTATCCCATCAGCACATTCAGTCACTGATTACATATATCTCTGTAAAAGGAGAGATTCCCAACTTGTTCCAGATGTACAATTAAAGTATGTTACAGCCACTTATGTACAAAGTTTTCTCTTTTGCTTTGTCAAGTTTGGATGTCAACATGTCCAGTATGTTATGCAGGAAATATGCCACAGTTGGTTCTGATTGGTGGCTATTGTTTTACTCTGTACTTGAATAATCGATAACCACCAATCAGAATTAAATGTGACATGTTTCTTTGCTTGACACACCGGAAGCATAAACCTCAAATTCAAAGCAAGTAGACAAGATGCAATGCAACAAAGAAAGTTTGTAATGTGGTTATTAAATAATCAGTAAATTACAAAAGTCATACATGGGGAACAAATGTGGAATGTGTTATTTACACTGATATGTTATCAGTGGCCAAGCATGCTTTAGATATAAAATAATCAGCAGGAATGGGATGTAGAGATGTATTTCAATCCATGTGAGTAAGCCACCTTGTGTCTGTCAATTTCTTGAAGACAAGTGTTGTCAAAAACTAGTTTTTCTGAAGAAATGTCACCTGCTATGGCTGTATCAAATGAATTGTCAATTTAACGAATAAAAATAACTGATAACAACTGATAACAATCCATGACTGCGAAGATTGAATTAACTTGTACAAGGTGAGTATCATTTTGCATCGATCCTTCACCTCTTATTTTGGCATGGAGAAGTATCGATATATCGATTAAATGCCTAACATGCATACACACACTAACCAAATTATCCTGCTCAGGCAAAATTAGGCATCATTTTCCTGTTGGTGTTTTTGTTTTGGGAATAGTTGTCAATGCTATTTTCCTGCATTTAGGGTTTGGGGACTACAATCTATAACACAATGTCATAAAAAGCAGGAAATGTTGAATACTTTTAAAGCACCAGTGTTATTTATACATGTAGCTTTTACATTTAGGTAAATTTTTCAGACACAATTGCATGCAAAGTTGAAACTTCATCTTAAGGGTATGACTAACTGCTCCAGTGGCCTAGTGGTTAGAGCGTCCACCTTGGATGCAGGAGGTCGTGGATTCGATCCCTAGCTGAGTTATATCAAAGACTTACAAAAATGGTACTAACAGCTGCCTTGCTTGGCGCTCAGCGTTAAGAGGTTAGTGTTCAGCCTGGTTGGCCTGGTCTCAGGGTAATGTGACTGGGTGGGACATCATGCTACATGTCTGCGGCATGATGCCCCAGTGCTAGACATCACTATAAACTGTTACACTGCAGACATCATAGCGTTATGACTGAAAAATTGTTAAAGTTACGTTAAAAATCCAAATCACAACACAACAACACATTAGAGTATAACTAAATACACGTAAAATGAATATCATAGTGACCTAATTTTCTTCCTCTCCTGAGTTTGTTAGGTTTTGGGATGTCTATCCACAGCATTTCACGTAACTGTTAATTTGTGGATATTATTTTTTACAAACAAAAACAATCTACTTGTTACAAAAATGGGTTTAGCATATTATTTAGTTTTTGCTCGTCTTAAACTGAGGAAGGAGAACATGTATCATCTTCTGGAGAGAAATTCTCCAGCAGTATGGTCATTTTCACCAACTTGCTCCAAATTCTTCAAGCAAGTGTTCCACATAAAAGCCTTATTGGCATGATTCATTCATGTGTTCCACATAAAGGCCTTATTGGCATGATTCATGCATGTGTTCCACATAAGGGCCTTATTGGCATGATTCATGCATGTGTTCCACATAAAGGACTTACTGGCATGATTCATGCAAGTGTTCCACATAAAGCCCTTACTGGCCTGATTCATGCATGTGTTCCACATAAAGGACTTACTGGCATGATTCATGCAAGTGTTCCACATAAAGGCCTTACTGGCATGATTCATGCATGTGTTCCACATAAGGGCCTTATTGGCATGATTCATGCATGTGTTCCACATAAAGGACTTACTGGCATGATTCATGCAAGTGTTCCACATAAAGCCCTTACTGGCCTGATTCATGCATGTGTTCCACATAAAGGCCTTATTGGCATGATTCATACATGTGTTCCACATAAAGGCCTTATTGGCATGATTCATGCATGTGTTCCACATAAGGGCCTTATTGGCATGATTCATGCATGTGTTCCACATAAAGGACTTACTGGCATGATTCATGCAAGTGTTCCACATAAAGCCCTTACTGGCCTGATTCATGCATGTGTTCCACATAAAGGACTTACTGGCATGATTCATGCAAGTGTTCCACATAAAGGCCTTACTGGCATGATTCATGCAAGTGTTCCACATAAGGGCCTTACGGCATGATTCATGCATGAAAGTGATCATAAAATGCACAGACAGGACCACCAATTACTAAATGCACTTTTGCTATGTTGATATGACTGAGAGGAACTTTGGGGTTATGAATACGAACACAGACAAAAATAATTTGGGAAATTCACTGAGATTGATACTAGGCATTATAGTTATCACCTCTTCTGTCCATCTGTATGTCCATTTAGATTCTCCAGTGTAAAACAAAAATTTCTCTTAATATAAATTTTCCCAAATATCTAAGAATGCTGATCAACCTGTTGCAGATTTCTTTTGTTATCTCCATACCATTCTACCAAAATCATACATGAGAAGGGTGGGGTGGGTCATATTAAAGCAATCCTTGGTTTGGGATTATATAAAAAAATTAAATGGTACAAAATGAATGGCAGCATAATGAATATATTGTAAATCTATTATTTTTACATAACTCAATTTAAAAAGCAAAACAATGATCTGGTAATAAGTTTCAACCAAACAGTAAATAGTTAGCACAGTGGTTGAGAAAATTAATAGTAAGCGCTCCCTCATTATCACAGTACCTGTTATAAGGTGAGAACAATCATGGATCCCATTTCATTGAATGGTCATTAAATTATATGCATTAAAACTTCAGTATAAGGTAGACTCACTATAAGGCTCATCATTATAACACAGTTCCCGTTATAAGGTGAGAACAATCATGGATCCCATTTCATTGAATGGTCATTAAATTATATGCATTATAACTTCATTATAAGGCTCATCATTATAACACAGTTCTTGTTATAAGGTAAGAACAATCATGGATCCCATTTCATTAAATGGTCATTAAATTATATGCATTAAAACTTCATTATAAGGTAGACTCACTATAAGGCTCATCATTATAACACAGTTCCCGTTACAAGGTGAGAATAATCATCGATCCCATTTCATTAAAATATAGTTTAATCATATGCATTATAAGGTAGTCTCACTATAATGCAGTACACTATATGGCTTCTGTTATAGTGTTGTAAAGATACAGTATCATAACATAATAAAAATGTAGTAGTGAAACATTATTAATATTAAAAACATAAAAAATAACTAAATTAACAGGAAAAACCTTCTCATATGGTATATGATTTATATGTTATTGAACAAATAAAACCAGGAAATACTTGTTACAAGAAATGTCTTAAAAACATAGCTGAAAAACATATAAAATTAAAGGCTTGCACCTGTTTCTGTATAGTTACACTGATTTCATGCAAGTCAAGACTTAAAAGAATAAAAAGCCTAAAATACAAAATTAAATCAGTGGACTTGCAGTTGAAATCATTATTTCTAATGAAATTATGACCAGATAATAATGAATATTCAAGTGTATGGACACACTGTATAAACAGTCCAAATATTTGAACTTAAATAGGTATGTTCAAATTTTATACTTGAGATTGCCCTGATGAACTACGAGTTAAAAAGTTGACTACCATATATATTCACTAATAAACTGAGTCCAACTGCAAACAACACAGACCCTGATCTGCTGCTTCAAAATACACCAGCAGATCTGGGGTTTTATTTGTTCTACTGATTACTCCTAATAAATTGTACATACCCAGATCTGGCATAAATGTGCCAGCAGATCAGTGTTTGTGCAGTATGGAGTGGGACTTTTATGTGCATATAAATAGTAAAACCTCGGTTTAATAATTTTTCAAAGCTGATGATACAATGATTACTTAAAACAATGATTACTTAAAACAATGATTACTTAAAACAACGGCATTTGATTTTTTTTACATGTCTACTTTGCATTACAGCAGAAACTGTCCTGACAGACAAAAATCTGCCAAAAATTAATGGTCAATCAAGACAGGTGGTTTCCCAAGGCAGTTGTTTTTCAAGACAGGTTTTACTGTATTTAAAAAATTCTAACACCTTCCTGCACTTTCAGGAGAACAAAATACAAAATATCAACTGATACATAGTATCAATGCTAAATATACACTGTAGTATCAATGCTAAATATACATCATAGTATCAATGCTAAATATACAACATAGTATCAATGCTAAATATACATCATAGTATCAATGCTAAATATACATCATAGTATCAATGCTAAATATACATCATAGTATCAATGCTAAATATACATCATAGTATCAATGCTAAATATACAACATAGTATCAATGCTAAATATACATCATAGTATCAATGCTAAATATACATTATAGTATCAATGCTAAATATACATCAGTAAACATGAATCATCCACAAAATACAATATATGTATATAGAGCTATCAAAAGAGTAGGCATCTTAGCAGTAGATATATTTGTGTAAATTTTAAATATTAGCCAACATTAGCTTCCTACATACAGTAGGTCTTCTCCTGAATGAGTCTATTCTGACATTCGTGTTTCCATCAAAGTCAAGGAAAAATACAAAATCTTTCTCAAGAAAATGAAATGGGAAAATGTGTATCACATTTTGTTACACATTTCTGGCATTATGCCTCATTTAGACCCGAGGTCAGGCTATCTTAATTGAGAATCCATCCTGGAATGTATATGCTAAACAGTGTGTCTCTTGTACCTGGGTTAACTATGTATAATCATACACTAGCTGTCAGTAACTGATACAGAGTCGAATGTTTAGCAGGTTTTAACATCCTGCAATTCTAATTTTCTTATAACTTAAAATGGTGCAAATTTTAAAACCTTTTGCATGCTGTTAAATGTCAACAGATCAGGTTCCTCAATCAAGGATATGTATCACCTTCACTCCCCTCCCTTCCTCCCTATGGTCAAGATACATGTACCAAGCAAACACATAATACAGTCACCCAGTTCCATGCTCTATAAACAGTGCTAACCCAAACTAAATAGACTGGTAGATAGAATCCCATTTTTGAAGTAAGACAAGTAAACATTTCCAAGGCACTAGTTTGGGACAAGTACTTTTTTTCCTATTTTAAACCAAGCTGCCCAAGTTTGATACTTTAATCACTTTATATACTTTTCTCTGGCCATTCATGTCCTCTGGGCATATTGGGAGCTTGAATCTACCTCCCTATATGTTCATTCACATTTTGTAATATATCTACCATAAATGGTCATTGATAACTGTCGCATGTGTGCATGTTCTATTACTGCTAGACCGGAAATGGGTTAAAGAACAAATTATCAACCAATCAAACACTTCAAATAAATCTGGTATAATGGTTAATTAGCATTGTTTTAAACAAACTTTTGCTACGTTTTGTTTACTCAACCCAGATAATCACAGCCTGATATCCCTTTGAAATCAATCCAACAAGTCAATGCAGTTCAATTTCCTTTATGAACTGATTAAATGACAATAATGATTCTTTAATTTCTGTCACAGATTTATAGACAGTATTAACTTTAACATGTGACACTGCATTTTAATCAGAACAATTAGGCTAATTAAGGAGCCATCTGTGTTTGCATTAAACAACAAAATTCATGTTATGATCACTTTATAATTCGTTGTCAAATGAGGTGGTCTTTTCTATTTGGATAAGATGAGTTTAGAAAATTATTTTCACAAAGAAGGGTATAAACAAGTTTCAAAGAAGGAAAATTCATGTGAAAGTGGAAGGATAAAATCTAAAGCTGCCATTGTGTTTGAGGTAACAATTTCTCCACAAGAGACATAAATCTGACTGGTGGCATAAAATGTAAAATTTGACACAAAAGATATAAACCTTTTCAACTACACCAGGATGAAATTATCCATGGCTTTAATTTACTGATTCTGAATGAAAAATGTTTTGCAGTTATTGCAAACAATATTCCAAATAGGCTCAGGCTGGAAATCTAGCCAGTGTATTCGTCAGTGAAACTGAACAATTCAGGACTTAATCAATCAAGTCTGATGACAGTTTTGGACCTCACAAAGTCTATGCATCACAATATATGCATGACACTAGCTGCATATGCAAATAATTCCTGACGTTGGAGTTGCTGACACTCCACCTGGAAAGGCCATTTTACAACTACATGAGAATTAAACGAAGAAAGAAAAGCCAACTAACTTTCCCAATGCAGAAAAACATTTTCTAATATGAAAATGCACTCCTGGACAAGAATGGTGATGAACTTAGAGCTAATTATAAAAACTGATTCAGGGCATGAGAGTTTGTTCTCTCAACTGACAAAGTCTTGAGAATACATGCTAGGGAAAGATTCTACCCTATGCTACTCTATGGGGCAATAAATAGTATAGATTTATAAGACAGTCATCACGATGGCTGCCATACTGAATGCATGATTGGCACTATTTTCATCTAGGACCAACTAGGTATCATAAAAAGTCTACTAGTGAAAACACCATGTTGATATATCACTGACTTGGAAAGCAGCAGAAAATTTTAAGATACTACCTTCCATTCAGGAGGAGTAGTAGAAACAAGATCTTCAAGGTGACTGCTGTGGCAACCACTTTAAATGTCAAATCAGCATCATTTAAAACAAACTGGACATCACAAGAAGTCCTCTGGTGAAAACCCATCATCGATATGACTTTCTGGTCAAACAGAGTTGTTATAAGATCATGGCCATAATGGATCTCAGAGTGGCACCATTCAGGAACAATGATATGATTTTCAAGATGGCTAAAATGGCAGCCATATTGGATGTCTGATTGACACCATTTTAAGTTTTTTTTAGAGAAAACCCCATTCTGACATGGTCATCCATTCAGAATAAGATTTTCAATACAGCAGCCATGGTGGCCATGTTGGACATCAGATTGGCACCATTTTCATTTAGGACCAACTAAACATCACAAGAAGTCTTTTAGTGAAAACCCCATGTAGATATGGCTATCTATGAAGGAGTAGTCATAACAAAATCAAGATGGTCACTGTAGTGGCCATGCTGTATGTAAGATTAGCACCATTTTAATTCAGGAACAACCCAACTTTATGAAAACTATTTTAGTACAACCCCATGTTCATGTGACCATACAGAAGTAGCAATAATAAGATTTTCAAGATGACTGCCATGGTGGCCATTTCAGACACCTAATCAGCACCATTTCATATTTAGGACCCACTAGAAATCATAAGAAGTATTTTAGTGAAACCCCCATGTTGATATGACCATTCATGAAGGAAGAGTAGTGATTAAAAAAAATTCAAGAGGAGAAATGATAAGATTTTCAAGATGGATGCCGTGGAGTTCAAACTGGGTGTCAAATTGGCACCATTTTTATTTAGGACTAACTAGACATCATAAGTCTTTTTGTGAAAACCTCATGTTGAAATGACCATCAATGTTGGAGGTGTAACCCCAATTTTTTTATGAAGATGGTCACTCTGATGGCAATATTGGATCCAGAACCACACCATTTTCATTTAGAACAAACCAAACATTATAAGAAGTATTTCAGTGAAAACTCCATGCTGATAAGAAAATCCATTCAGAAGGAGTAGCACTACCAAGATTTTCAAGATGGCAGCAATGTTGGCCATTTTGGATATCTAATCAATTTTAGGACCAACATATCATAAGAAGTCTTTTAGGGAAAAACCCCATGTTGATATCACCATCCAGCCAGGAGGAGTAGCAATAAAACAAATCAAGATGGCCACTGTGACAGCCATACTGGATGTCTGAACACCACCATGTTCACTTATGACCAACTAAACCATGGGATGAATAGGTGTATAAAGTTTCATGGCAATCCTTTAAGTAGTTTAGTTTATGATGGACAGACAGACAATAGACAATAGATCATCCCAAAAGCTCTTCTGGTCTATGACCAGTACAGCTAATCACGTAAAAGACAAACCGATTTGGCAAGTGTACCAACTCAAAGAGTAATTTTTTTTAATGGATTTTACTACTTGTACCACATGTACTCCCGTATAAGTCCAAGTGCAAACTACAAAGACAAAGATCTCATGCTGTATAATGCACTGGCAATTCTGGGTATATGCAGTTTGTTAGGAGTAACAATTAGAACAAACAAAATAGACCTTGATCTGCCAGTGCAGTATGCGATCTCAGATCCAGGTCTATGTTGTTGGACTCGACCTCTAAGTCAACATATATGAAACATTACATTTCATCCATACTGCTCATATCAGAAACTAAATAAAAATGCCAGGAGACAAGTTTTTGCCCTTTCCATTTTGATTAATTTCATAGTCAAATAAACTGAATAATATACCATGTTATGAATGCTGTTTGTGAACATGGAGAACTAACACACACACACACACACACACACAGAGAATTATCCCAACATCCTGTGATATCTTGACACCTGAGATCCTTTAGTGTTAATTCAGCATTGTCGCTGTTGAAAAAACTACAGATATCATCTCCCAATATGACTGATGTGACCCTGTAAATAGAAATAATAATATAAATATGATCTCTCTATACAACAGATATGACTATACGGAAATATTAATACTGTCAATGTTGTCTCTATATGACTGATATGACTGTCTAACACTGCCAATATTGTCTCTACATGACTGATATGACTGTCTTTGGAAATATTAATACTGTCAATATTGTCTCTATGTATGATTGATATGACTGTCTAACACTGCCAATATTGTCTCTGCATGACTGATATGACTGTCTTTGGAAATATTAATACTGTCAATATTGTCTCTATATGACTGATATGACTGTCTAACACTGCAAATATTGTCTGTACATGACTGATATGACTATCTCTGAAAATATTAATACTGTCAATATTGTCTCTATATGACTGATATGACTGTCTAATACTGCCAATATTGTCTCTGCATGACTGATATGACTGTCTTTGGAAATATTAATACTGTCAATATTGTCTCTATGTATGACTGATATGAATGTATATGGAAATCTTAATACCATCAATATCATCTCCGTATATGACTATTGTTGTTGTATAGTTTAAAGGCATTTATCAGAGCAAGATAGGCTACACATCGTGGCCAGTATAGCTGGTGGAGGAAGAACTCTGGAAAACCCCAGGAAGAACCACCAACCCACCAGAAGCTACTGGCAGGCTTTCTCACATAGCCACGCTAGGCAAGCTTGAGACTTGAATCCACACAGACAGAGGTGAGATAGCAGTGATCCGGAATGGTGAGTGCTTTAGATAGTATTAACTGGGAAAGTAACAACTTTAAATCAGCTATTTGTCTAAAATCCCAACCCCCATTTGTATTTGCTTTCTTC
The DNA here is from genome assembly GCA_028554795.2 of Sinohyriopsis cumingii. NCBI lineage: Eukaryota > Metazoa > Mollusca > Bivalvia > Unionida > Unionidae > Sinohyriopsis > Sinohyriopsis cumingii. Next base: position 107,008,959 of record CM068830.1, read on the forward strand.
ATATACTTCATATACACAAGGCAATTATTTATTCATTACAATAATCAAGCATTATGAGCTTCAAGACAAATTTTCAGCTCTTATTTGATAAATTTCTGATTTAATGATTGGTAATAAAAAAAATTAAGAAATATGACTTATTTAGCCTTTATTGTCTAAAGTAGATTTGGATGTCCGTGGTACCATAGCTATCTTAAAACAACATTCATATAAAAGTTCACATTTTGAATTACATTTATAGTATCTAAACTTAAGTTATTTACCATGTCAGAACTGGTTAAAACAAAATTTTGTAGGTGAAAACATAATGAGAGCTCTTGCTGTTTGTGCCAACTACTCCAAGATCAAAGCAAAGCTGATTATAACTACATACATGTATTTATTTTGTGTTAAATATCATGCAAAAATATACTTTCCACTATAAATAAAAGCCACATCTTTACAATTGTTTAAGTCAGTAATAAATGTGAAATTTAAACTTATGTAGCCACTCCGTGTTTTGTATTTTTTAAAAATTTGTTTATCCAAAGGAAAAAGATACTTGGTGACATTACGGAATGCATGACATGTACATTTGTCTTTGACATTTTCTGTGTTTTTACATTTTAATTTCACATCTAAAGCAATCTGTAAAGGTTCTAATTCATGATAACTTCCCAGCCAAAATGCTGTCGTGAAAATTCAAAATGCATTCAAATTTATTAAAATCTGGATTTGGACAAGAACAATGAAGAATATAAGAAAACGAAATAAATCAGTCAATATTATTTCCCACGACAAAATTTTAACAGGGTTTAATTTAACTGGATTAATATCATGAGCCACCATCTGGTTATAATTCTAGTGTACATGTACTGTAGTATTATTCATAGTTATAACTCTGGTGAACTGTACTATTATTATTCCTGGTTAAAACTCTGGTGAACTGTACTATTATTATTCCTGGTTATAACTCTGGTGAACTGTACTATTGTGTACTGTACCATTACCCATGGTTATAAAGTCTGGTGTACTGTACTGTTGATGGTTGTAACTATGGTGTATAGTACTATTATTCATAGTTATAACTCTGGTGTTCTTTACTATTCATGGTTATAACTGATGTACTGTACTTTCATGGTTATAACTGATGTATTGTACTATTTCATGGTTATAACTTTGGTGCACTGTACTATTTATTCATAATTATAGTTCTGGTGTACTGTATATGTACTGTAGTATTATTCATGGTTACAACTATTGTGTACTGTACCATTACCCATGGTTATAAAGTCTGGTGTACTGTACTGTTGATGGTTGTAACTAGTGAACTGTACTATTTATTATTCATGGTTATAACTGGTGTACTGTACTATTCATGGTTATAACTGGTGTACTGTACTATTTCATGGTTATAACTGGTGTACTGAACTATTCATGGTTATAACTGGTGTACTGTACTATTCATGGTTATAACTGGTGTACTGTACTATTTCATGGTTATAACTGGTGTACTGTACTATTCATGGTTATAAACTGGTGTACTGTACTGTTGATGGTTGTAACTAGTGAACTGTACTATTTATTATTCATGGTTAATACTGGTGTACTGTACTATTCATGGGTATAACTGGCATACTGTACTATTCATGGTTATAACTAGTGTACTGTACTATTCATGGTTATAATTGGTGTACTGTACTATTCATGGCTATAACTGGTGTACTGTAAATTATTCATGGTTATAACTCTGGTAGACTCTACTGCTCAAACACTTTCAACACCATTATGTCTAATAAACAAAAGTTTGTGATTCAGTTTATGACATGACTGTACAGACATTGCATAGTTCAACAATGCTGTTCTCTCATTTGCTGTGTGTTATGCCACAGCATAATACTATATAAGCTTGCTATATACACCGCTCCGGTGGCCTAGTGGTTAGAGCGTCCGCCTCGGATGCGGGAGGTTGTGGGTTAGATCCCCGGTCGCATCATACCAGAGACTTAAAAAAAAAATGATACTAACAGCTGCCTCGCTTGGTGTTCAGCATTAAGAGGTTAGTGTTAGGACTGGTCGGCCTGGTGTCAGGATAATGTGAATGGGTGGGACATCATGCTACATGTCTGCGGCATGATGCCCCAGTGCTATACATCACTATAAAATGCCACAATGCAGAGTAGCGATATGACTGAAAAATTGTTAAAGCTACATTAAAAATCAAAATCACATCACAAGCTTGCCATAAAAGTCAAATCCAATTGCAAACTGCAAAGACCAAGATCTGTTGTGACCTAAAGCTCAAGATCTGTTGTGACATAAAGCTCAAGATCGGAGTCTATGTAGTTAGGAGTAATCATTAGAACAAACAAAACACACCCTGATCTGCCAGTGTATTATATAATGGAAGATTAGGTCTATGTAGTTAGGAGTAATCATTAGAACAAACAAAACACACCCAGTGTATTATACAATGGAAGATTAGGGTCTATGTAGTTAGAAGTAATCATTAGAACAAACAAAACACACCCTGATCTGCCAGTGTATTATATAATGGAAGAGTAGGGTTTATGTAGTTAGGAGTAATCATTAGAACAAACAAAACATGCCCAGTGTATTATACAATGGAAGATTAGGGTCTATGTAGTTAAAAGTAATCATTAGAACAAATAAAACACACCCTGATCTGCCAGTGTATTATATAATGGAAGATTAGGTCTATGTAGTTAGGAGTAATCATTAGAACAAACAAAACACACCCAGTGTATTATACAATGGAAGATTAGGGTCTATGTAGTTAGAAGTAATCATTAGAACAAACAAAACACACCCTGATCTGCCAGTGTATTATATAATGGAAGAGTAGGGTTTATGTAGTTAGGAGTAATCATTAGAACAAACAAAACACGCCCAGTGTATTATACAATGGAAGATTAGGGTCTATGTAGTTAAAAGTAATCATTAGAACAAACAAAACACACCCTGATCTGCCAGTGTATTATACAATGGAAGATTAGGGTCTATGTTGTTAGGAGTAATCATTAGAACAAACAAAACACACCCAGATCTGCCAGTGTATTATACAATGGAAGATTAGGGTGTATGCTGTTTACAGTTGGAAGTAGAGATGGTAAGTTATACTGCTGCCATGATGTTTAAGATATTCTGAATATGCATGTTATGCAATGGATGTGCAGACAGACTCACAGGCTGACCAGCTGCACATTGTGGACACTGTCTATTCCCTTGTCTTGATACAGCTTTCTCTACCAGTCCCACACCTCCTACACCTTGATTTCTGTTCATGTTAAATGACGGACATAAAGGAGTGACCTGTAATTTCAAGAATATCTCTTTTCAAAAATATTCTCTCAATGAAAAAATGGTTTCTGAAATTACACATGCAATTTGCATGCTTTTCCTTACAACTTACCTTCGATTATTTCAAGAAACACTGAATATGAATTTAAGGAACAGACACTGAAACTACTCTAATCTGGCAATAATCTTTTTCTGTCTATGATATATAGGTTATCAGTTTACTCTGAAGGTTCATTGAGTTGTTAGAATGACCAGTCTGCAAACGAGAAAGGATTATCTAAAAAAGGGACATCTGATTATTTTTGCATTTCCCAATGAGTAGATGTGTTTCAAAAATCTGAAACTGAAATATTATTTCCCCTGCACTAGATATTTAAATGATTCACGAACAAAACTGTTGCAGATATAGTACCAACAAAATAAATATTATTGTTGTACCAGTAGCTAATGAAATTAGACACATGTGCTGCGTATTGCTACGATTCATAATACCTGCCTACACAATGATACATTATTTATGCAAATACTAATTTTTTGGTCTTTTCATCTTTCTTGGTCTGCGAGTGGTAAGGTAGTGCTGTTTTATGTGTTGATATCTTGATTATATTTCAGTATGCAGATTACAGATATACATAGAGTTAACATCTGCTCATGTGCCATTCTCATCCCTGATAGGATAAAATAAAAATACTTCCAAAACAGACTACCAGTACCTGTTAGTTGTCACTGATTTTTCAGGCTGCTCCACGTTATCAGATGCAGTTCTCAGCTTTGTCACCAAACCCTTTGTTTCTGCACTGCGTGAACGCTTTACAAACATTTTATTTCATGTCATAACTTAAATTTGGAGGGCATTACGTGTTTTTCAAAACAAAAAATGGTGCATTTTCCTCCAAAAGGAAAACTGTACCTAGAACAAGTCTGAATGTGGGAGCAAAAATGTCTAACAACCAAATCCATCTCACTGTACTTACTGCAGATGCAAAACAACTGATGCAGACACATGCAATCAACCCCTACTTCCCTTCTACAAATTAAGACAAGGTCACAAGAACTAATGTGAAATGGAATCTGCTCCTTCACCAATTCTGTGATAATGTTTGTTTCATCCCAACGCTGAATTCAATCACTGATTACAAATATCAACAAAGAAGGAGACATTCCAAACTTGTTCCACATGTACAACCTAAGTACTTTACAGATCATTTGCACAAAGATTCTTTTGCTTCGCACCTATTTGGATTAAGTTTTGATGCAATGCTTACTATGTCATGCAGTGAATAAGCTGCAATGAGTTCTGATTGGTGGATATTGTTTTATCCATGATTTTATCAAACAATAACCACCAATCAGAACTGAATCTAACATACTTCACTGCATGACTCATCAGAAGTGTAGCCTTCATATTCAATCCAAGTAGACAAGATAGGAAGCAACTGTGAAGCTTCGTATAAAAGTGGTCATTCAATGCCCAGTAAAATGTTTAAATCATACATGAAGAACAAGTCTGGAATGTCTCCTTTATATTTATATGGTTATCAGTAGCTGAACATACTGACAGGATAAAATAATTGGCATGGAATTGGTACCTTGTGTTTATTTTTTTTCTTAAAACTGAAGCAATTGAATGAATATGCCTGCAACAGCAGTCTCAAATGAATTCTCAAATTAAAGAATGAAATGGCAAACAACTAATACTTATGCATAACAGGTGAAGATTAAAGAAACTTGTATAGGGTTAGTATTATTTTGTAGATTCTTCACCTCTTGCATGAAAAAGTATTAATATCTCAACTAATTGTTTGAGCCCTAGCAGCTATACTGGAATCACTGAACATGTGGTCATGTTTTCTTACCTGTTTTCAAATTTGTATATCATACAACTTGCAACAACTAACATATGGAAAAACCAGTTTAAACCATAAGTTGTTATTGTTATTGTTGTGGGGTTTAACGCCATTTTTCAGCACACGATAGGCTATACATGGCGGCCAGTATTATTGGTGGAGGAAGAACCCAGGAAAACCCCGGAAAGAACCACCGACCCACGAGAAGCTACTGGCAAGCTTTCTCACATACCCACATTGGCTGAAAACCATAAGTTGATGGTGGATGCTGGAAAATACAAAATGGTCTGTTATATGTACTAGACACTTACATCCATTCAGTGTAAACTCGTCTAAAACTTTAGCTAGGGCACTTACAGCCATTCAGTGTAAACTTATCTAAAATGTTAGCTAGGGCACTTACATCCATTCAGTGTAAACTTGTCTAAAATGTTAGCTAGGGCACTTACATCCATTCAGTGTAAACTCGTCTAAAACTTTAGCTAAGGCACTTACATCCATTCAGTGTAAACTCGTCTAAAACTTTAGCTAGGGCACTTACATCCATTCAGTGTAAACTCGTCTAAAACTTCAGCTAGTTCAAATACTTTGTGTACATTCACCTTTACCTGCAAGCATAAATCAGAGGTATTTGAAGAACTGATGCCAGAACCATGATGCTCCCAGTCCATTCTGTCTGTTGGCACTTCCCCGATTTGAGATTCCATGAATTTTGGAATGAGGTCTGGAGTTCCAAAGCATTTCTGACGTTTCTGGATTATAGAAAGTATTGATAGATAATAACCTTGTAGTGGTCAGGGTAGATCAGATTTACCTGTCCTTAATTTCCATGTACATACAGTAATTAAAACTAAATACTAATATATATGGTGAAAACAAAATTATGTAAAGGGCATCTGCTTGGATATTTTTCAGGACATGAAACCCATATATATATATCTAAAATGGTCAGAGAAGAAAAGCAGAGGGTCGAAGGATCACTCAACAGAAGACTCAAAATATTATACAGTCAAATATGTTGTTTCAAATGAAAAACCCATCGGAACATGTATCACAAATCCCACATGACACCGTTCTTAATAGCTAATCTTCACATGTATTTGTTTATGCTGAAAGGATGCTGTCTGGCATGATAGTGATTATTTTTGGCATAATGCCAAATTTACTTGTACTTTAGTCATTGAAACCAGTCTGTCATGTATTTAACCTCTACATATGGTTTACTTCTGAGCTAATAATCTGCTAAATACTAGACACCATTTGTTGCCAAACATGGTACCTAGGAGAACTAGTCCTACAATGTAAGACATAGCACATGTTTTTGTTTTAGTGCTGACACATCACCCCACTGAACAAAAAATATCGGGTGATGTGTCTTACGTTGTAGGACTACTAGGAGAATATAAGGTTTAGGGTTAATAAGGTCAATAATTGCCATTAATAAAAATTTCATTAATCGTCATTAATAAAAATTTCAATAATCATCATTAATAAAAATTTCAATAATCATCATTAATAAAAATTTCAATAATCATCATTAATAAAAATTTCACTAATCGTCATTAATAAAAATTTCAACAATTGCCATTAATAAAAATTTCATTAATCATCATTAATAAAAATTTCAATAATAGTCATTAATAAAATATCAATAACTGCCATTAATAAAAATTTCATTAATTGTCATTAATACAAATTTCAATAATTTCAATAATCGCCATTAATAAAAATTTCAATAGTCGTCATTAATAAAATTTCAATAATTGCCATTAATAAAAATTTCAATAATCGTCATTAATAAAAATTTCATTAATTGTCATTAATACAAATTTAAATAATCATCATTAATAAAACTTTCAATAATCATCATTAATAAAAATTTAAATAATTGGTTAGAATATAATAATACTGCACAAGATTTATGCAGCAAACTTTCAAATTTCTGGACAACATGCATGCATTTTCTAAATGGATAACTGTATATACATATAAAGTATACACACTGTATATGTACATATGGGACATATGTATAGAGTTTGTTGTTGTTGTTGTAGGGTTTAAAACCATTTTTCAGCACACGATAATGGTGGAGGAAGAACCCGGGAAAACCCCGGAAAGAACCACTGACCCAGGAGAAGCTACTGGCAAGCTTTCTCACATACCCACATTGGCAGAATCCGAGACTCGAACCCACACAGACAGAGATGAGATGGCACTGATCCATAACAGAGAGCGCTTTAGACCACTCGGCCACTCAGGGCCCCTGTATTTGTGGCAGTTGACTATATAGTGCCAAATAAGTTTACATATCCACAAAATACAAAATAAAGACAAAAAGTGGTAAAATTGTTAAAATACAAATGAAAAGTAATATTCTCAATTTCAACTTAAAATGTTCAAAATCGTCTCTGCATAAATACATAATGGGGCAAAAAGGCTGCATTCGCTAGTTCACCTCTTATGTAATGCAGGTTGGTGCATCAAACCTATATTCTAAATCCCTGAACCAGCATGGGTGGGTGTGCAAATTATGTGAATAAATTAGTCATACTTAGGAAATATGGAAACCGAGTTTAAAGCCTTTTGCTCACGTATTAATCTGGACACCACCTGAATTTTTGTCTGAATCTATATGATGGACTATTTTACACGAAAGTAAATCAAATATTTAGAACAGTTCGCCTGTTAAACTTTAAAATCATCTTACGCATAACTACCAATGCTCGGAAACCAAATTTACATAATGTTTTTGCTATGCAGTCTGCATAAGCCTACTGTTTCTCTTTCTGTACAATGCCGCTCCAAGCATATATGTCGGTCTTGATGTCTACAGAAAGGATATATTTTTGATCTTGGGATAAATTATTTTAATTCTGGATGAACTCTGTGCTAAAATTTAAAGTAGATAACGCCGGTGTCGGTGATCTAAATAAGAGTATACTTTTCTATACTGTGGCTGTTGGCTTTTTATGAAATTAGATTTAATACCAGTACTGTATATAGCAAGTCTTCTGAATCTGTTGGTTGTTTCCTTTTAGTGGAATCTGGCCAGAATGCTGTATTTTCAAACATGCTTTTAAAAATAAGCATTAGTTTAAATTTTGTTTTCGCTGACCTCAATAATCCCGCGAACCAGAGCGAGAGATTCCGGATGTGATGTGTTGCCTCCGGAAGAAAAAAAAAAAAAAAAATCCGATTCATCTGTGTATTTCATATATCTCCAGGTCAGTACGCACATCTTGGATGACATCAGCGCTACTTTATTAGACTCTGCACCATCGCTTCTATGTAAGCGTCTGTGCAATCTGGCATTTTAATACCTGATTTTGGATATTATCCCAACGTTAACAAGCTCAAATGATATGTTAAGATTAATAAATTAATTTTAAACACTTGACTGCAGTACCTGCTAAGCGTAGAGTAATATCAATCCTACAGATCAACAACATTGCGAAACTTTATTTGTAAACTGTCCAATCTGTCCAACTTGTAATAAATCAAGCAGCAGGGAGAGTGACCAGACCATTTCGGGGAGGGTCTATTTATGAAAAATAAAGCATTCTACGAAAATGAAAATTACAAGGTTAATAACGCCAAACCTAAGCCTCTAACCGACCGGGATTTTCTCTAATTGGGTTAGCTCATTTTGTTACTTTATCTTTGTCGTTCGTGTTTTTAAATATGTATGCGTGTTCGTTTAACCACCCGGCTACTCATTGTTGGTCGCACCCTCCCTGTTGATGTAGTGTGTGCGTAATAAAATCATTAATGATATAAAATAATAATGAGTAATTGTACGCCAAGTATGGAATCTCGCACAGCTAGATTAGCTCTAGGATTAGCTCGAGAACGATTAGAGACAATTAAACAATATATTCCAGTCCGTGATTCTGTCAAGCAATAACTACAAGCGCGTCAGGATTATCAGGTGGAATTTGCAGAACATACAGAACAGGTATTTAAACCAATTGTCGAACCAACAAAGAAAATTGTTACAACAACTGAGGCGACTCAAAAAGCTCTTGAGACATTACTTGTTAATATTGTTGTCCGTATTCAAGCAGCTCAACCAACACCCCAGCAACCTCCTCAACCACAACCTGAAGTTCACCACAACCTCTGCCAAGAGTCAAACTAAACATCATAAATAAATTCACGCCTGAAGGCATTACCGCTGTCAAAGACCCAAACCAAGTATATAATATTGCCGCGTTTAGATATCATGATAGAGATAAGTATGTAAAACCCGAATAGGTTAAAACTCTAAAAAAGCTGCAGATTGGGGCAGGAATATATATTGCATCGCTGCTGATACTCCGCAAATCAGATCTGGGCAACATATTAATAGTTTTGACTTCTTCAACAATACAGTATATGAGTATATTGAACAAGTAAAGCAAGAAAGGAGACTAAAAGAAGAAAAAATGAAGCAGCAACTTGAAAAAGTAAAAACAGAAAGGAAATCAGCCTTAAGAGCATGGAAGAAAAAAGCAGATAAAACAAAAAGTGAGGAAGAAGGAGCAACTGAAAGTGTTCTTGTTACTCGAGGAAGTGGTATTATTACTCCATGTCACAATAATGTCCTTGCCGATGTTGAACGATTAGAAATTCTGATTGGCGGAAGACGAGCAGGTAATAATAGCCAATAAATTATTAACGAAGCAGCTGATATTTGTCAACGATTATTTACAGGCGGTATCATGGACATAATGTTTAATGGTCCCTCATTGATGAAACCGTTGATGATTTCCGCAGTTGTTGAGGGTATGCACTTAGATCAGTGACACGAAAATAAGATGATCTTACATGATGTTCAACGTGGACCGATCATGGTCAGGGTGATAAATTCGCGATTACCAGCATATAAAGTTACCTACGGAGATGTACTCGGCGATGTTGTTCAGGGTTTATTTAGAAGGATAGCCCGAAAAGCAATACCGATTGCAAAGCAATTATCAATGAAAGCTATTGACGTTGTTCGGGATAAAGGAAATGGTGCAGTTGGTAATGTTGCCGGTAAAGCATTCTCAGCAATCAGGGATAGACTAGCATGCATATTGCGACGAAAACCGCAGTCAGTAAAATTACCCAGCACTGAAGTGATGCCTGCAAATGTTACTAAAATAATAAATCAAGTTGCAAATCAAAAACTAGCAAAGTTGGCTGGTATACCACTATCAGAAAAAGAAAATAATATAACTGCTAGTCTGATATAGTAGGAAGTGGTCTTCGTGTTAGACGATAACAATTATACTAAAATGTTCAAACGTATATCTGCTCCAGCATTTGACATGGATGCACCAGTTCTCAAAGATGAATCTGTGCGCGATTATCAATATTATTCTTATGAAGCACGAGAGCCAAATCAGCATGGACGAATCGAACTTCAAGTTCAGGATACAAGCAGATATTTCTTGCCCGCCGAGGCATTCATTGAAGTTCAGGTTAGACTGGTAAAAACCGATGGTAATCCCTATGCGGATGCGCAGGGTGGATTTGTTAATAAAGGAATTATGGCATTATTTAACAGTGCATGATATATTACTGATGGTCGGGAAATTGAGGTTTGTCATAATGATGTTGATGTTGCTACGAAAATATTGGGGTTATCCCGATACAGCGATGATTATTCACGGTAAAAATCAAATTGATGCTCAGGGAAGATTTAGTTGTGCAATACCACTGTCATAAATCTTTGGCTTCTGCAGAAATGTTCGAAAAGTTATCTTCAGGGCAAAACATACAGTTGTTCTTCTTCGAAAATCCACGGACGACGATGCTATCTGGCACGCTGAAGGAATTGATGGTCCTACAACCGTGGCACTTCATGGAAATGACACTGACAAAACATTCGTTGTGAATGCCAGTAATGTCATCATCACTCGCTGAAGAACAACGACTGTTCTCTTTTATGAACATCAGCGTCAAATCAACGCTATCATGGAACTACTACAGACTCGATCACGAGTAAACGTGTTGGCAGATTTGTTCAAAAATTTCGTATGAGCACACTTATTTTTCCAGATAAAAAGAATTAATCCTTTTGAATCCAAATAATTTGAACTAACTCCAAACAACACAGCAGACACTTTCCAATGTAAGAGCCCAGCTGAGATTATTTCTCTAAAACAAAAGTTATATCGTATTCTAAAACCCAGTTTCGAAAATCCCCAAGTTGCGAAATCTAAAAAAGGGGATGTCACGTGATCGTGTTTATATCACGTACGCCTAACATGACCCTGACGAAAACCAATCATTTTACTCAAAAAAAATAAAATTAAAAAAAAATTTTTTACATCTTAAATCACGTAGTTCCATCATGACCTCGACAACAACCAATCATTTTAAAATAAAAACAAACTTATTTACGTGTCTGCTACTAATTTTTAATCAAGGTCCGGAACTAGGTCAACATTTTGGTGTTTACGAAAGAATGGTTCAGGTCAACTGATTTTCTGGAAAAATATCATCTACAGTGAATTAATTTACATTAAAATAGCATGTAATGAGAAATATACAAACAAATAAAATAAAATAAATATATCTTAAATCAGATATAATGAAATCAAATATACATAACAGTATAACCACCCACCATCGATTTAAATAGATCTTAAAGCATAATGGTATATATTTACGGAAGATCTTCTTTAAGTTTTACTCAGAGTAAAACTCAGCAAGGCGACTTGTCTAAATATACAACTCTTGACGAGAGAAAGGATGAACTCGCTAATCTTTTGAGTCGCACAAATATGGACCAAAATGAAGTTATTTTTCAGAATAAACCAGGACGATTAAAGACGAGTAGTATCCCTTTGACATATTATTATACGGCTTCCAGATGCGACCGAAGATAACTTAGTGGTGTTACTAAAATATTAAAATTAAACATCAGAGGAATAATTTTTTATCAGTCATGGGAGAAAGTGCTGGACCCATTAGAACAATCGGAGATATTATGTATGGCGAACTCAACATGAATAAAAATACAATTAATGTGAAAGAACCAAAATCAGACGATGATATGGTAACAAAACAATATGTAGACAGCAACAACAACACGATCAGAACTGAGATCAATGATCGTTTATTAACGCAGGTGATACAATCACTGGTTCTCTCAATATATTTGATAATACAATTACTAGTCTTGGAAAACTAGAATCAAGCGATGACGCTGCAACGAATAAATGCGTCGATGATAGAAACATTCCGATGATGAACTCGTTAATGAAAATGATGGAAAGACCGCATTTAGATCTGAATATTCTAATAATGTACAAACGCTTTTAAATTTGCGTAGAAACATAAATAGAACCATTAATGGATTTGTTTTCGTCATCGCAAGAATTACTGCAACATATCGTCGCTAATACAACTCCGTAAAAAACCACGATGATATCAGCAGGCTCGACCAACCCTCAGATCAGCGTTAACTTTCCAACTGCGATTCCAGCGAAAGAAATAACACTAGCACATTTACGAGTATATCATAACTGGCCAAATATTAGATCAAAATCATTCGGTATGTTGCACGCAAATAAGTCTCTGGTATTTGCGTATATTAAAAAAAACCCAGATGGAACCCCCGATTGTCAAGTTGTTGGTATTCCCACAAGTAATATCAAATTAAACAAATCAATAATGTTGTTGTTGTTGTTGATGTGGGGTTTAACGCCATTTTCAGCACACGATAGGCTATGCATGGAGGTTAGTATTAATGGTGGAGGAAGAACCCGGGAAAACCCCGGCAAGAACCACGGATACACGAAAAGCTACTGGCAAGCGTTCTCACATACCCACATTGGCCGAATCCTAGACTAGAACCCACGCAGAGTTGAGATGGCAGTGATCCGTAACGGAGATCGCTTTAGACCACTCGACCACTCGAGGACCCCAAATTAATAATGAATTTCAGCGCAAAATCAGATCTATCAGAGGAATATAATTGAAAATAGCTATCAATGTTCACTAACCAAAATTATCAGCCGAGATATAAGTAAGCTTTCTAGATTATGCTGTTGATATATATCAATCGTCAAACCGAACTGTATTAGGATGGCCTGAAATACCACCTGTTTATCAAGGACCGTTAGAGCCTAAACTTTGGCAAATATAAAAAAAAAAATATTTTTAAAACTTCCAAAATATCAAGTCTGCTATTTTAAAATTTTATGCTTTTCATGGTGAATTACTTGCTAACAGGATCATATATATATATATATATATATATATATATATATATATATATATATATATATATATATATATATATATATATATATATATATATATATATATATATATACATATATAGAATGCGAATGCATTTGGAGACTTACAACATTTTTTTCCAATATTGCACAATATTACAATAAGGACGTATAACAACATTTTATTGAAATGATAGAACATTTATACAGAGTACATAAGATCTTAAAAATATTAACAAAGCTATCATTGAAACGGTGATTAGATATGATGTACTTTTCACCGAAATCTATATAAAGAATCTTAGACGGTTGTTTCTCAATCATTATAAAATAACCGAAACAGAATTGCCAGCATTTAAATTACCAGGATTTAATTACAACGAGCTAACAAAAACAGTCAACGATATAATCGATGGATATTTTCCAAAAGTACTTGAAGCATGGAGAAAAATAGCCACACCAGCAGCTATTCTGAAGTATAACAATGACCCATACGGCGGAGGTCGTCATATTTTACCAGGAATTGTAAATATAATATCAACGATCGCAGTCAATCTTGTATGTGATGCAATTGATGGCAGCTATCAAGAATATCTTGAAAAATCCAGCCAGGCTCAACAGGGATATATTTTATATACATTTAAACCTCAAGTACCTCCTGGATATTTGATCGTACAAGAACCCATTAATCCGGTTTATCTGCGATGTCATAATCCGCTATGATCAAGGATACATTTCAAACTTACTGACCAGACAGGACACATTCTTGATTTGCGACATGAAGTTTTGACTTTAAATCTGTATGTAAGATCATAGATCTTTTTGTAGATCTTCACGCTCGTGACAGAGTCAGGGAAAGTAAAACAAAAAATAGATTTCTGAGTCGAAACTGGCGTTTTACAAATAATGAGTTCTTCATTAAATCAAAGGGGTATTATATAATGCATCAACACGTAAGAGTTTTTATATACAAGAAAGAGATACTTGAATGCGCCGTCAGAACAATATTGACACTCTCCTGCCTTGACTTTATCAAAGCAGAAAAATTTAGTGTTAATATAATTATTGATGAATACGGCGATGACGAACTTTTGTTAATGGAAGAACAATTAAATAGCTGGAGAGAGAGAGAGAGAGAGAGAGAGAGAGAGAGCATATTATTACGAGTATGTGCGATACAGATCAGATTCTGAATTATGCACATTCTTGCATTGAATTTGATCAGCTTAAAAATGTATTATCTGATTCTGAATAAATATAATCCTTGACAAAGTCAAGTCAGAATAAAAACAAATATAAATGATAAAATCATTGAATCTGATTCAGAATAAAACTCTAATTTAATCAAATTTACGGGTATATTGCCCATAATGTTTCAGAGTATCAAACAATTTCATCAAATTGATGGGTTTATTATCATTAATGACGTTATTTTCAATGATTTTATCAATGATTTTAAAATGAATTTATTGTTATTAATATTATTTCAGATTAATGGTTAATTTCACAGATTTGACGGGTACATTATCCAGATGAAATCATATTATTATACAAATTCATCAAATGGACGGGTATATTACCCAAATTAAATCAGATTATCAAACAATTTCATCGAATTGATGGGGTAAATGGCACTTAAAATAATACAAATCTCATCGAAAACAGAACAAATACACAATGATAAAAATTTCACCCATGACTTTGTCAAGAAACAAATAAATATATTATAATATAATTTGTTTGTACTGATTCTTGTCCATATTTCAATATAAATGATGCTCAACCTTGATGAAGTCAAGGCAGTCAGATTTGATAATTTGATGGGGTAAACGGTACTCAACAGTAAAAATCTTACTGAAAACAGAAAATTACATAATAAATATTATTATTAGTATAAAGAAATATTATAATCTGAAACAATATTATAATCCGAATAAATATTATAATCTGAATAAAAATAAAAAATATTATTTGCTGATTACAAATTTGATAGGGTGAATGGTACTCAAAATTGTGAAAATCAGTTAGATTTTATAACTTGATGGGGTAGACGGTACTCAAAGTAATAATTGTAGGACTTATTTCATAATTTGCTGGAGTAAATGGTACTACAAAATAATGCAAATCCTACTGAAAACAGAAAAATACATCATAATAATAAATATCATAATGATAATAATAATAAGAAGAATCATTTTATATAAAAAAAAACCATTTCTGAATAAAAATAAATAATTTTATCAAAATTAAAAAATCTGAAACAGAATAAATATTATAATCTGAATAAGATCAGAATGAATATTACATGTACTATTATTTGTTGACATGTTCACTTTCACAGTCACTAGTGACTTTGTCATTGTTTTCATTACAATCCGTTAATCCAGATAAGATGAAACTCTCGCTGTTGCCATAATTTACACTTTCACAATCCCCTTTAGTGACGTTTTCACTACTTCACTTTCACAATCACTAGTGACTTTGTCACTGTTTTCATTTTCACTTTTACAATGGATCGTTTCACGATCTGACATAATCTTTCTCAACTCTCTTACGCGTGTATTCACAATCTTTTTTGTTTCGTATTTGTGAGATAATTCTGATCAAATTTTTTCACTCGCGCTTTAGCTAGTAACGAATTTTTTAACCTCTGTGTCTTTGATTGTCGCCAAGGATTGTAACATAGATGGTTGAATCAGCTTAATGAATCGGTATTCTACAGGTAATATATACCTATTTTCAAATTTTCGTTGTTGTAATGATTCAAAATCACAAGTAATTTTAATTATTTCAAATTACGCTACTCCAAAGACAGTAATTGCTACATAGGTGGTTATTAATGTATAATACTTACGATCACCAAAAAATAACGCTGAGGTCATTACGCATTAACAAGCTTGGTAACTATTTATTACACTACCGGAGAGATCTTTGCTTGAGTTATCTCCCTTCATCTGTTTGTATTTAATACAATCGGGAGATACTAAAATATGATTTTTTGTTTATATTTCTTCGAAAACACCGATCTTGGAATATTATCTGCAACACATTGTACATAACGCATTGAAATACCAAACTATTTTGCAGCTGCTTTCATTGATTGTAATATTATTTCTTCACCAGTCTCTGTATTAACAGATTTAATTGCCCTCCATGCAAATTTACATTGTTTACTAATACCACCAAATTTGCTATTTTGACTTTGATAGCTCGTAAATTACCCAAGGAATTATCGAGTTTCCTGCCGTTGATATGATAAATCACAAGTCCATTTTTGATTAATCCATGAAAACATTCGTACACGAATTTATGACAAAGGTATATGTTATTTCCACCCCACCCCCCGTATTGAATATGAGATAACTAGTATTATTAACAAAACGGACTGGGTTTTATTCGACAGTTCCTGATTACACCATCTCGAGACGCTTTATAATTCTTGATGATGGGATGTTTCACATATTCATTTTGCTCTATTTATATATAAATTTTTGTCTAAATAATTTTCTTGAAAATCTGGCTAGATAGTCTTCAGCGTTTTTATGAGATATTCATTGGCATTATATTTTGTATCATAATATCTTTTTAGCTCTCTATATTTTTAGCACCACATTGCACACACAACTGCTTTACCCCTCTAACCCCAACACCAAACTTCAAACACGGTTTTGGTCCTTGACTCCCTGTTCTAACGCTTTGTAGGTGAAATACACATAATTCGTTTACGCAGGCTTTCTTACAGGGAGTTAAAGAACCTATCATTAACCATTTACAGTTATTCTTTGTTTGAATCATTATGTATATATTAATATTTCAATTTATATATATATATATATATATATATATATATATATATATATATATATATATATATATATATATATATATATATATATATATATATATATATATATATATATGCCTTAATTATAATATGGAAGAGTTTAAGAGATTATCTACAATCAATCTTCACAGAAGAACCCCTGACTTGCGGAGGCGAGCTCAGGTTGATCCGACGGAAACCTGGAAAGAATTTCGCAACGAAGGTGCAGCTCATGTCTGGTCAACATTCAGAATTATACGCGACACCGAAGGTGTTGTCTATGCTTCAATGAATGACCAACGAGCGGCGACGATTATTAATTATCACGACAATCAAAGATATTTTTTTAGAATAAATTTTTTGTAGCGGTAGATATCGTAAAACCAGATACTTGCATTATGCGTGACAAACGTGACCATGTCCGTCTTCCTGGAAATACTGTTACGTTAAATAAAAATTCCAAACGAGGAATGTTGACTGGTATTGATAAACCGTATTATAAACGAGCGTATGATGTGACTGCAGTTTTTTTTTGTAATATATCCGCTGGATAATAAACCTAGCGTTGGTGATCTCAAAACGATGAAATATTCGACGCAGAATTGTGTAGCCGAACGAATTACAGAACATTTCACAAACACGATACGTGGAAACGGTTTAGCAGATCTAAGACGTAAAAAAAGAAATGAGTGGGCAGAAACAGTTAAAGGTACCGGAGCATCTATCAAAGACGTTGCTGAACTGGGAAAGAAACTAAAATGTTCAATAAAAGTAAAAACAATAACCGAAGAGTTCTTGCACGAATCGAAATATAAATCTAAAGGAGCTCCGATAAATATTATTGATCATAATGCGCATGCGTGGACATCGGTGGTGACAATATTTCTACGAAATCGAACTGTTAAGTTCCATCAAGGTGGTATGTTTATCAAAAATATCAGTAAAAGCGATCCTGTATCAATGTAGCTATTTCAAAGTTCCAATGATGGAAACTGTGATCAGTTTGTACGACCTAATGGAGATATTTATCGTACAAAATCTCTCCACGAAGAAATGAAACATTTGCCTTGAAATATAACCATGACGATGCTGAACAATTACTGAGTAATTGTTTTACCATTCTGTATGCTGCTGCTCATTTTGCTCAGAAAGAAAATTCATGGAAACCAACACGTTTGGAATTTCTTGAAGAAATACAACACAGTTGTGTTGAATATGGACACTGTGGATTGTGGAATACCAGATACAAGTATAAGGATATTATCTCGGTTGATATGTTTGCATTTTATCCTGGAAGTTTGCTTGGAATGGGAGAGTATTCTAAATACTTTGGATTTGGATATCCAACACACGAGATGACCAGAGTCGCGATAAACGGACCGTTACCATATAAATATCTTACAGTCACATTAATTATTACTTGTTGTTTTAAGAAGGAGTCATTTCGTAGTATTGGTATATGTTTTCTTGTGATCGCATTGATAGGTTTCATAGAAATTGCACGAGTAATTTTATTATTTATCGCAGCTCTTACACTTGGTAGTCTTGCAACCCATTCACGAGAATTCTTGTCTTTCTGCATTATTTCCTTCTCATACTGATATCCAAACAATCGCTTAGCAAGTGTTTGATTATATCGTTCAACAATTGTCTGATTTTGACTTTTATTTTCTCCATCAGAGAAGATGCTGCATCAAGAAATTCCTTGCCAGGATCAACCTGTAGCAACTGTGGCCACCGTACACCATCTTGTGGTCCGGATCCTCGTTGATAAAATCGTTCAAACGCAGATGCAACTTCACTTGATGTTTTGGTCGATAGTGGTTCTGTTTCTTTATACCGACTAGCAACGTCAACGATAGTTAACGCATATTTGAATGTGCGCGATTGACGTCTACCAGTTTAACAGTATTGTGTTGTAAAAAAGAAAATATCTGCCTGATTAACTTCATTTGGAGTGCTGACATCAAAATGTGAGTACTGAAGTTTTTAGGTGGTTAAGTATATATTTGCCATATTGCCTGTCGTGCTAACCAGTTTTCAGCAACATAACCTGTACCATTTGCTGCATCATCAATTTTACTAAATCGATTCCATAATAATGATCGGTTGATAAATTACTATAGCACTAGTTTGCCTATCGCAGATTTTACTAGGACGCTAGCAAGTTTTCTCTGAATGATTTATTTTTTTTTATGGAATTTAACGAGTGAATCAACTTCACATCTACAATATGTCGTTGTTGTAAATCCTTATTTTTATACGCTACATCATGAACGTGACATGCTTGATCAATCGCATTTATTTGATACTCTCCAGGTTTTGGTTGATCTCGTTCGTCAAGTCCGATATCAAAATGTTTTTCTCCTGGATACTTAGCCCATGGAGCTCCTGGTAATTTTCCCAGTGAAGCAGCGATATCACCAGGAGACACTTTGTGTCCTGACTATGTCAGCAAGATAAATTTGTATTTGCTTGTACTACATTATACACACTTACCTGTAAGGGCACGCTTATTTTTTTATTTTTTTTTTCTTTGTTATTATTGTTGTCAATCCACTGGTGGCGATGGGTGCTCTGCATCGAACAAAATATAAATCCATATTATTTATTATATTTGCACAACATGTATATCATTGATTTTCCAGCGACATGGAAGCAAGAACCAGTGAAACATCATCCAGCGCTAGCAAATTCTATCAGAGAAACTTGTCAAAGGTTCATCTGGGTCTGGTAAGACGCAGTTGTTGCTTAATCTGATAATGAGATATCTCAAGTGGGATAAATTATATTTAGTGTCACCATCTATAGAAGATCAGCAATGCCACAATGTGCTCAAAGATTTTAATGAAAACGCAAAATTGTTGGACGAGGACGGCAATGATATTTTTGATTTTATAACCGATATTGATGAAACCGCATCTTTAGATGACCTCGGTTGATTTATTAATAATCTCTTAGTATACGATAATGTGATGCTGGATAAACAATCAAATCCAGCTCGGATATTTTCTCGAGGCAGACAAAAATATACAGACGTGATTTAAGTTACTCAGCGATATTCACAAATACCAAAAGTGATCAGAGATAAATGTATTATTTAAGTTGTGTTCCATGGAGTCGATACAGATACTCTGCGAAACATTCGTCAAACTTGGTGTTCAGGGGATATGGATATGATTAAGTTCAAAACCTTCTTTTCAAAAGCACAAGCAACACCACACGGATTTATCACGATAAATTTATATGATCCTCGGTCGCGATATCGTGTAGGGCTTGATAAAAAATTTCGTTTTACAAACAGCAGCAGGGAGGGTGCGACCAACAATGAGCGTCACCAAAATACCAACGGGCTCATATCCCAAACAATAAACAGTTTCTTGAAATCATTACCAAGAATACATAAAACTTACTCATGTATTAGCACCTCGATGAGAAGAAGAAAATGCTCTTAAATAGACTGGAAATACAGATGTCGGTGCTGACCCGGAAGGGATAAACGCGATCTGAGTCCACCTTTTCGACTTACGAATCATGGGTTGACTGAGGATTTGGACTCGGGACACTATCATTGCCAGTTCAGTACCAGCGAATGAAGTCCTTGTCTATTTTTAGAGCAATTTTGTTTCTCTTTACTTTTAGGCATTCTTGGTATTGATTAAAGATAACTGATCATTCTTTAAAACTGTAGCATTCAGGTGTAATAGTCTGTCTCTATTTCGGAGACAGTGCACAGTGAGTAATGAGGCATTGGTGCTGTTCTGGAAACTAAATCTCAGACCCATTGCACGGTGCTTTTGTTTACAGTCCTGCCTCTACCGCACCGGTAGCCTTGTGGTTAAAGCGTCTGCCTCGGAAGCGGGAGGTCGTGGGTTCTAAACCCGGCCGAGTCGTACCAAAGACTTACAAAAATGGTACTAACAGCTGCTTCGCTTGGCGCTCAGCATTAAGAGGTTAGTGTTAGGACTGGTCGGCCTAGTGTCAGTATAATGTGATTGGGTGGGACATCATGCTACATGTCTGCGGTATGATGCCCTAGTGCTAGACATCACTATAAACTGCCATACTGCAGATATCGTAGTGATATGACTGAAAAATTGTTTAAGCTACATTAAAAATCCCAATCACACACATACACAGTCCTGCCTCTAAAAAATGCAGGATAACATATGACAAGAACTTCACCGTGAATTCATGTTTAAAGGTATGTTAAATTAAGACAAGATTTAAGACATGAATGTTGAATTACCTCTATCCTACCGTGACTGATATTTCTTTATAAATGAATTAAGGAAATTACGCGCTGTTTAAAGCAGACATCTGATTGAAATGGCTCCTCCCATTGCTCTAGGAATGAACTCGAAAAAGACAAAATTATACTAACATCGTTAGTTATTAAAATATAGAAAATTAATGTTGCCAGAGTAAACAATACTAACTTCTGTTAGCGCAATACACGACATATAAAATATCAACAAAAAAGATCAAAACGTGTATCGGCTAGTTGGGGGTTGGTGGGGCATATTTTGTATTTACTTCCAGAAACTGATCAAATGGGGCTACCATTAATTTTTTTTAAGGTGCACATCAGAAGGAAGGCCAGGCTGTATACTCTATATCGCTAATTACATCATACAATCGTACACCAAAAAAAGGGAATTAAAGTTGTTTTATTTTTACAGCAACCATGATAACTATCACGTTTGCTCAGCCGCAGTTTATATATAAGTCGTGTATAAACTAAGATATTATTAATGCAAGCCAGAGTTAATCTCTTACGCAAGGTTACCGTGACCGGAGAGAGGATCCGACACTTGGATCGGCACAGGCTTTATATCGAGCGACTTCCCACCTCGGTGTTACAGCTTTGTCCAAGATCAGAGGAACCGCGAGGAACCGGGGCGTGTTCTAAATCCGTCCCCACGTGGACAGACAGCGAGAAGGACATTGTGCACTAAGTATGATTGGATCAGATCAAAGAGACATCCAGCCGGAATTGATACGGAGGGTGTGGTAACAATTTCGATCCGAATTATAACTTCTAACTAGCAAGCGAAAATTTAGTTCTCCTGGGATGATTGCTGAGCAAATAGGATTACTCCGAGAAAGCCACTCGTAATTTGGCGGGAGATTCTAAGGCAAGATAAAGCTTCGTAAAAGTCAGTAAGTTATTTGCTCGATTTTGCAGAATATTATGGCATTGTAATTTTAATTATGTGTAGTATGCATACTTAATTACTAGGATTGTTTAATACGCAGAATTAGCTTTCTAATGTTTAATTACATACGTATTTGAGAAATGACCTTGAGTTATATGTAGAGAATTATATAGAATTATGTAGATTGTTAGCTTGTGGTCGAAATTAATTTTGTAATTCGCTGTTAGGTTACTTCGTTGTAAACTAGTACATTTATTCATGTGGTATACTAGAATTTACAGATGCTTGAATTGTGAATTTGGAAAATGGTTCAAGTGTGTAAGCCATGATGTAACTTAATATTGATGTATGGATATATCAGAGCATAGATATTTGAATATTTGTGTACTTTGTATAAGATTTAATGTAAAGAAATGCGTCTGATCGTTGTGATATTGTTTAGTATAATCGGATTAGGAATCGGTACTGATGTGAAGCAGTATATATATGAGAAGTAATTGATACCGTGCTTTTATTACGACGTTGTTAACCATACAAGAAGGTATGAGTATTTCGATATGAATGAATGCGTGACCGAAGAAATTTAATAGCCTTTATATGATGAGAGGCTGTGTGTAGTGTGCGATGAGAGGACTTAGGAAAATATTGTAAACATCAGGATCATTCTAGAAGGTTATTTTCCATTAGGTAATGTTTTCTTATTTCTGAAAAATGCTAATTGTGACTTGAAGTCAAGTAGAAAACTATATAATTTTGTACTTGTTAGGACTTATTCATGCGTGCTTTCACATATAGTACTTTCAGGTTGTATTTGTAGGTTACTGCATTTGTATAGGAAAATATGAACGAGTTTTTTGGATGGAATACTGCACGACCTTGGGAGTGCAGTATATCCTTCCGACAAAACGAGTTAATATTTTCCCATACAAATGCAGTAACCTTTTTATTATATGCTCATTTGTTTTTAATTCTACCTAAGACTTAATTATATAAACAAAATACACTACAAGAAACAACGTAAATGAATGTATACCGCATTACAAACTAAATACACAAGCGCATATTCATCATTACACAAATCAACATTATTATGCGCACATAACTCCGCCCAGATAAATTTGAACTTAGTCGCGCGCTCGACATAACCTTCGAAAGAAAATGGCGTGTCTAGTTAAAATTGAAATTTGGAGTCATATTGTGAATAAATGTGCATTGCAACAACTTTTCCATTTGATCTGGAATGAATAGAATTTGGTATTTTTCTCGATTCTAGGAAATTTCGTGATTATGGACTGGATTCGTATGTGACAATTCCACATGAAATACATGAGATTAACGAAGCTATGGAGAAGCTTTTTATACATCTGCAAATATGTTTCTGTTTCTGTCACTGAATGTTTGAAATCATAATGTGGGAAAAATATGAAGTCTTTCAACTGCCATTATCAAAAAGACGCTATAGAATTTAATGCTTATTTCATTTTGAGTGGAGTAAGGAGGATGTTATTGCACTTATCATCGAAATTACAGTACAATTTCGAAATGTGTAATCCAGACTGAGAACCTATGACATGGCTCATGTAATTCGGATTTGCAGAATTAAGAAAATACATTTTGAGGAAATTCAGGATGTAAAACTGTAAGTATATTTTATTTTGCCATTCTTATCTCCAGTTAAAGAAGAGAGTATATGACTTGTCATTTGTATGTTATTTGTAAGGACCTTATCTTGCGTCTGTTATATACTGTATCTAGCCTAAATCCAAAACATTGTATCAACGCGGAATGTGCGAAAGCAGCTGGTATGTGGCAGTCCACGAAACATCTGTTTTAGTTCATTCAGAAACAATTTTAAACAACCACAACGTAAAGAGCCTCTTACGCGAGTGTACATGATTTGTGTACAAATCAAAAGTGCTGGCGTCTGCGTCCATTTTTTCTTTACAATAGAAAGTAGTTTCGTTATGCACGTGAATGCTATATGTGTATTGTCGAGCGGGTTCAATATTGGGTAATAATGCACGATTCTGACAACGTAAAGTTAACGGGGAAAAAATGAGCATATGATAATATGTTGTAACCAGTTGGTCTGAATTTTATTTTCTTCAAATTATTGAATTCAAGTGATTATTTTCTCTGGAAATACAAAAGTACTCTGATAAAATTCTTGAATAAAGACAGTCACTAAAATTTATACTTAACTCAGACCTGGAATTATATTACTGTGATTCACTAAAAAGACCGTTGACACATCAACACTCTATAAGCTTTAACAGACACGTCATCACATTCCGTTTTTGGATTTCTTCTGGACTTGTACCGGTTTTTATTCAGGTCTTTAAATTTCCAGACTTGTGTCTGTAATTCTTGGATTATTTTGGGATTGAATTCGCAATACCGTAAGTTCTTTTTTCTCATTTTCACATTGTATTCTAGGGGAAAAATTATTTCTTACATTTTACAAATACCATGATATCTCGACGAAAGTGATCGATTAAAAAGGTAAACAACAACAACTACAACAGAAAAACCGAACTTAGGTCTGTGTTATAAATGAACCATTATAATCTTTTTTTTTCTTCACTCTTTTCTGTTACTTATTTTAAGCGCGTGGACTCATAACTACTTTTTGCACGTTTTCAAGCTCTTCAGTTTCGGAGGCAAGCAAATCGTGCATGTAGTCCGCAGTCCCATGATATCTCGACGAAAGTGAACGATTAAAAAGGTAAACAACAACAACAACAGAAAAACCGAACTATAGTCTGTGTTATAAATGAACCATTATAATCTTCTTCTTTTTTTTAAATTGATGTCAAGCCCGCTTCGTGTGTAGTGTACATAGTAGAAAGACAATCAATAGTCTTTTATTTCCACAGACATCAGTATAAAAGCATTTCCAGGTCTAACTGAAAACAGTAAAACCATACTACAAAACTGGGGCGTCATATGACTATTTTACTTGAGTTATGTTCTATTAGAAACTGGGGAAACCTTTTTGCATTAAACACAATCTTAGTTTCACGATTTTTCGACTTCCTGAAACAGACATAAAAGTACAATACAACTTTATTAAACGGTGTTCCTTGAAGTGTCGCCTCCCATTTTGGCTGCTAACATTAATGATGAAAATGTACGCAAATCTATATTGAACCGCCCATATGAAGTGTCTGACTTCAAGGGTAGATGGGGGCGGGGGACAAACGCCCCCACCACCCCTAAAATAAGCGTGAAATAACCGGAATTTTATTCCTGGAATACGCTTCCTTTGCAGCTAGGTGGTTTAAATGCAGGGACCTTCCGGGTCTTTTCCGTCTCACATATCTTACAACTACCTGTTTACGCCCCCACCCCAATAATATTTCTGAATCCACCCCTCGTTTGCGCAGACACTATTAAATCTACATCTGACTGAAGAAGGGGGTCCGTGGAACCGTGGAAAGCAGCTTGCTGTTAGTTTTATCTCAGAGAATGCATTTTGCTTTTCAACCGATGTTTTCTACGTTTATAAAAACAAATAATAGCAAAATAATTGGCAATACATTTCTGTGTCCTGGTCATAACGGAAATAAAATTAAAGCGATTGTTATTAATAAAATAAATGGAGAAAAACAGGGAAAACAGACAAAACATCAGCTTTGTCTGAAACATACATGCGTGAAAATGGGCAAGGTCAACAACACTGAAATGATTGATAACTCTCGAATAGCCAGTGCTTTCCTCCTGACATACAGAATTTTAATGGCCATGTCTCCACAAGAAGACAAAGTTAAAATTAATTGGTTTGTGTGTGTGTGTGTGTGTGTGTGTGAATAACCAACTGTTTTACTACTTCAATTATTACAATATTTCACAAGAATATTGAAGATGAAACGTTGTATGTGTAGTACTGCTATTTTGTACAGGCATTCAGGTTACCATATATTAGAATTAAATATACACAGAATATGCGCGTCAAAATCACGAATATATTCAAACAAGACTAGAAAAAAGTAGAGAATGAGGACTTAGTTGATGTGTGATCCAGAAAATTGTGTAACACACATTTATAAAAACGCAGTATCTCAGAGCAATACACAGCTATTAGGCCAAAAGGATGAAAAAGAGACATGTACCAGCCTATTAATATATTCTAAATTTCTAGGTCAATCTTGGAATTTTTGTTTGTTTGTTTTGTTTTGGTTTTTTATATTTCCATTCTGATCACTATGGTTATTTGCGCAGTAAAGATTGTTCTAGAAGCTGCAAATAATCGAACTGTTTTCCTTTGTAGCATTTTGGTCAATCCTACAGTCAAACAAATCGCAGAAATAGCCAAGGTACTCAGAAAAAACTAATGGCTTCTTCTATGTTTTTTTTTTTTTTGGGGGGGGGGTGCGGGTTGCAGAGATATTTCCAGAGAACAAAATGTATGATTTTTCTGTAAATTACTGCGCCCAAAAACATCGGATGTATATTTTAGTCTCGTTCAAATAGCTAAAGTTCTTCCGAATCCCTATTGATAAATTCTTTAAAATTTCCCATTATTTTTCTACCGAAAGTTATGTTTGAATCGGTATCATGTGTTTTAGTGAAATCTTTCATTAGTTTTTTAATAAACATCTTATTCTACTATAGGATGGAGAATGTAAATATTCTTCAGAAATTAACTTTATGTTCAAACAGTCGGTTTAGCGAAAATACGTCATTTAAATTATCCAGGTTAGAATAATGGATTTCTATAGCATACAGATTACAGAGTAATTACATAATTAATTATTTGTGATAGGCAAACATTATTCTTTGGTTTAATAGTTTTAAAAATGTACAGAAATTATTGATCTGTTCTGTGACTGGTTTTTAGTGTTTACACATTTCATATAATATGATGCATGAATCATAATAAAAAACATTTTATCTGACGTTTACAACCAGCTGGAAGCAATTTAAATTAAACCTCAATGCCTATATAGGAAATCAATGAATCATGTATCTATGTTTGGTGCACCAACTCCTCAGCGAAGACTGTCACCGGATATTTACTAAACAGAGAATGCAGATGGACCTTCGCCACATTTTGAAATAAACTTTCAATGGCTAATGATAACAGTCCAATAGGATAATCTCTTTTAATTTAAAATTTCAACATTTAATAGTTTGAGATTTTTAATAAAATTGCTTTAAGACTGAATAATGATTATACATACATGATATGTTTGGTTTTCTTTAACGTTGAATGTATTAGCTGCATTTCATAAATTGAAGTTCCAGAGACCGTTTCCTATTTAGCAATACTTTAGGTAAATTCCTTTTTTTCTTTCATTTTTTTTTCTTTTGATTCATTATACGGAGATTTAGTAAATCGAAGGTCTTTTACCCACAACAGCACGTGGATTATATTTAAAGTGTTTAAAAAAACAAAATTACTATAAATCTAGAAATTGCTTTCCGGTCTCCAAGGATCACGTGATGCTTATCATCATGCAAACTGTGTAACTAAAACAAATGAAACTTCAAATTAAAATCCATGGGTAGCTTGCGTTACTGCGCGATGAAAGTTATTTTCATGTTCTGTTACGATTCTGGAGACATTCAAAATTGCTGCGTGAGTAACTACAACCGAGATCCAGCGCGTTATTACAGTGCACCGTATCAAGCAAAGGACGCGAGTCTGAAAAGAGTAATGTAGACTTAGCACTTCATGCCGATTATGATGTATTCCTGTTATAAAATCGGTGATTACACGAAAAATTAGCATAACACCACAAAGAAATGCTATAACAGATCTCGCTAATTAATGATGGAAGAAAATATATGTTTATGGATAATGCAAACAGTCAGATTCAAGGTCATTCATTAGGTACCTCGACTCCGATGATCTTAATTTATTGTCCATGAGCCGATGAATGCCTGTCAAGAACTTTTATTTTGTAACCAAACGTTGAAATTACTCAGCATTCCATCTATTGACTTTTATTATTATATATGGCAAAATTTTACAAAACCAAATTACATTAGGGATAATGCTTTAGACCTGAAATAAATATCCATGAGGCCATGCATTCGTTCAGAACCGGCTGTTTCTGTAACGGGTGTCGTTTTTTAACATTTAATCACACATACCTCTAAATGGCGATTATTCACTTTATTTTTATCATCATGCATCCGTATTCCTTTGGAAGGTCATTATTTACACTCACTAAGAAACGCTTACGGCAAAACGCAATGCTAAAGTTTACATCCGACTTGCTCCTTTGTTGAGCCATTGAGTGCCTGGACACCATTCTAAAAGTCCACAGCGATCAATAATTTTAGTTTGGAAGTTTATCGATGACAGTTAAGCTGCAGAGCATTCTATAATCAGGATCGAATAGGCATTGGTTATAATATATCAGGATCGAATATGCATTGGTTATAATATATCAGGATCGACTAGGCATTGGTTATAATATATCAGGATCGAATATGCATTGGTTATAATATATCAGGATCGAATAGGCATTGGTTATAATATCTCAAGATCGAATAGGCATTGGTTATAATATATCAAGATCGAATATGCATTGGTTATAATATATCAGGATCGAATAGGCATTGGTTATAATATATCAGGATCGAATGTGCATTGGTTATAATATATTAGATTAATATTTAGAACACAAATTAATATTTAATTTAAGACGAGTAAATGCGCTTACAATAACCACACTGATATTTAGTTATTACTAATGTTTAACATCATCTTCTGTGCTTTGTTTTCCTATGTAGACCTTTTTCTAAATGAAAGATGGTTGAATACTGTCAAGTTGGGACTTTAAGCTGATAGATGTAATTTCAAACGAAAATGATAAAAGAACAGGGTTAGTATAGTCTATCACTTGCTGTGATGCAGTCTCAGTCAACTATGTTATAATAAGCAACCAATTAATTTAAATGTACTCATCAAAGAAGTTACTACAAGTATAAAGACATCTTTCAATGACTTGGGATCGTTCAGCTGAAATTCATTTGGCAAAGATTTCATAGGGTTTTCTTCTTGATTTATTTGTTACACATTATTTTTTCTACATCATTGTCAGTTAATGTTTTGCCAGTAATCTCTTTGAAGGTTCTATTTGCTGAATTTTTTCTCAAGTCGTATTTGTATCCAGTTGAATAAATTTTGTAAGGATATTTGTTTATTCAATGTTTATGTTTATTACCGCTGTAATTATGATTTTAGTCGCTTTTTGCTATTATCCCTTCACCATCATATCGATCATCGCACATGCATATTTATAGTCATCGTTGCCGTCGTTGTTCATTTGCACTCTCGTGGTGGTGCAATGGTTAGAGTGCCGAAATCGCTTCCTAAAGGGTTAAATCCTTCCAAAGTATCATCCTGGGTCGTCTTGTGCTGCTATGTGTATTTAATTTGTATTGTTTGTTATTTTTTATTGTAGTTTTTTTTTTATAGTTTTTTTATGCCATTGAAATGTAACATTTTATGTTGGACTTAATCTTGTCCATAGTAAAGTAGATTTTCTACTTGATCTGAAATTTTGTGTGTGTGTTAAAATTCTGCAAACAACAAATACATATCTAAAATATTTTCTATGTGTAAGGGTTTAATATCAGGATCATTATTAATATAGGTACACATGTTTATTTGAGTTTTGGCTATTGGAAATTTCCAACAATGTACTTGGTCTACCTGACATAGTCCTGGTTATATATTATAAATTTATTAAAAGACTTTCTAATAACTAACATTTTATTTTGTAAACATTAAGAGCTTTCTAGAAGGTGATTTTACATTAGCTAATGTGCAAGACTATATAATCTTGTTACTGGAAAGATAATTAATTAGTGCTTTAAGATCTAGCAGAATCAATTTTGTATTATTGTTGCGTCAAGATGTTCATTTGGGCTGGAATTTATTTCTTCAAATTATTTAGTTCAGTGATTATTTTCTCTCTAAATACCGCATGCACATAAAAAATAATATTCTTGGATAGAGACATTCACTGGAATTTATAGTTGATTCAAGCTTGGAATTGTTTTACTGTGTGTCAACAATAGATTGTTGG
This sequence comes from Sinohyriopsis cumingii, assembly GCA_028554795.2. Taxonomy (NCBI): domain Eukaryota; kingdom Metazoa; phylum Mollusca; class Bivalvia; order Unionida; family Unionidae; genus Sinohyriopsis; species Sinohyriopsis cumingii. The sequence continues at coordinate 107,039,346 of CM068830.1, forward strand.
TACAACAACACGATACATGCCGCCACATCAACACCTACAGCGTTGGACTTAATTTGGATTTCCAATAAAATATATTCAGAACTTTTTTATTTAGGAGTTGTGTCTTTAATTCTGATTATTTCTTGATTTAATTCGCATTAATAATAATAATAATAATAATAATAATAATAATAATAATAATAATAATGATAATAACAAGGACTTTGCATAGCGCCTAATCTTTAGAAGCTCTAAGCACTTTACAACATTAGACAACACCTATAAGATAAAAAAACAGATAATGATATGATTACAAAAACAAACACCATGAAATTAGAAAACAATACAGTACGTTCTTTTTTATTTTTATCTTATATTCTAGAGAAATAAATTATTTCTTGAATTTTACAAAGCTTGTTGTTTTTAATTCTTTTCTGTTACTTATTTTAAGAGCATAACTCGTAACAATGTACTTGAGCAACTATTTACTCTATTGCTTCTTACAGTAAAACCTGTCTTGAAACACCACTGCTATGAGAGACAACCTGTCTTGGGAGACCACTGCTATGAGAGACAACCTGTCTTGGGAGACCATATTCTCAATGCTTGGTTTTATTCATTATATAATTTTATGACCTGTCATGAGAGACCACCTGTATTATTTGGCAGAAGGAGTGATCTTTTAAGACAGGCTCTACTGTACTAAATAACCTACTTGTATTAAACGTGACTAATGTTTTCCCTCGTCACCACCACCGTCCTGAACCAATCAATCTCCGTCAACAACCAGCGCCTAACTACCTTGATTGCAAAATACATTGCTTCTCCGCAATAAATCACCGCACGCTATAGTCATTGCCTATTACCTGACCGTTTGTCACTTCAATCGATCTTTACAAAGATCAAGTTTTTGAGCAATAACATCTTTGCTTTCCCTTAACTAGTATAAGCCTACTCGATTGTGAAGGTCGTCTTCACCATGCGTATTTCCTGTATGTTTATTTTTAAAAACAAAAATCTTATTCAAATTTATATCCTATTCTTCAGCAACTCAAAACGTGCTTTTTGGAGGAATTACATTCGAGTTTATGCTTAAGGTTCTTTAGCGGAGCGGAGAACAATGCCTTTGGGTGGGCAGTCATTTTTCGGCAGTCTGTACAAAAGTTTCCACCCCCACCCTTGAGAATGGCTAGTGTTAGCAGGGTTTAGTCAAACACGACAATTTAATGTATGTCAAAACTCTGTTTAAGAGAAAGTTTCGTAATATTAAAAATGCTTGCCATGTCAGTTCAACTAGTTTGCTTCTGGTTTGCAAATATCACTTCCAAGCATCAAATCTTCAAATTATGGAGCGGTACTGTATCGATTTCTTGCCGAAAGAAGGAATGGTAAAAACTACATGCTATTATCTTCGCTAGCCCAGGTTCCTATATCTTAACCCTATCTACACCCTGGCAGATATGTTAGTACTTTGTCCTAGCGACATCTATTGGATTTCATGAGTTACTTCCCTCAGTATACAATGCCAACCCAACTAATCAATATCGTGTAGCAGAGGTGCATTGTACATCGGCCGATAACGGTGGAGGTAACTGACTTAAAAACTACACTTTACAAGTTTAACATCGAAAGTTTGACTACGTGCCAGAGATAAGCCATTACATGTTTATTTGAGTGAATGGTATTTGTAAACACACAGACCGGCTATGGAAAAAGCATATTTATCAGTCCATTCAAGTTGTGTCCCCTTGTCTCGATCATGTAGGAACAGTGTTTAAATTTGAACAACTTGATTTTGATTGGATGAAATGGCTTGCCACCACAGACAATAAAATCCACAGACCCGAAGCACTTAACTATCTATCCGATCCGCCAAAGTGTAGATATCATTAAGATATCGTACCCTTGGATAGCGATGATAGCTTGCTATTGCAAACGTAGCCTCTAAACTGTCACTCTTTGACAAGGCTTACTGCATAAACGGTTCTTCTCGCATCAACACTTTAATCGCTCTAATTTAATGGGGCGCCAGTGCTATTTGCCTTTGTTAGTTTGTGATTATATTTCATAAAGTAAATTATTGGATAAACATACTGAAGGAGTGTTAGAGTGCGCAAGGGATTGGGGATAAGGCAGTAGCAAAGCTTACCGATAGGACCATGCCTAATATGAGGTGGGTTAATAAAAAAAATCATGGGCCTTATGCTTTGCATACTCTTGCTATATTATAGCCACGTCTCTGGGGTAAGATAGCTATATTACCGAGTTGATGATAAATGATAACTTCAGCTTCAAAAATGTCTAAGAGCCGTTTGTACTACAAATAGTAACGAGTTAACTCTTCTTTGCTTTTCTTTTGTTTTTAGTCTTGGATACCTACTTGTATTTCTTTGAAAACACCCAGACAATTACGTGCTGCAGACAGCCAAACTCATTAAAGTTTTATCTGATAATGCAATACACTTGTTAAATATTAGATTTTGTTATCAAAGTTTTGTACTCTGTCAGTTTCAATGCTGGATGTTAGTAGTGAAGTGGGTCACCCTAGGGACAATGGGACTTTAATGTTAAAAAACGGTGTATTCACTCTGAAGACAATGGGACTTTAACATGGGAAATTTAATATGGGAAATACAGGACCGACACTTGGGGGACAATGGGAAAATGCATTACAGAACCCCCTGAGTAAGTCTGGGGACAAGGGGAATTTAACATGGAATCTATATATCATGCATACTGGGCCTGTTTATGGACAAGGCAAAGTTGGGTCTGTATAGCGTCTGGGAGATTGGTAACAATGTTGTTTAGGGAGCAAAGAGCGGGTGAGCTGGTGTGCATCGGGCTGACCTCAATCAGGAATAAAGAGTGGGACTTAGATTTATATAACACATAAAACATACAGCATACAGTCACAAACACTTATACAACTGACTAAATAATGTACAGGCAAGAAAGCAACTCTTTTCGAGGCATCTGAGTGGCCCTGAAAAGGGCCTTTAATGCTTTGTTAACATCATTCCGTTAACACAGAAGGCAACGCATAAGTCTTTTTCTCTTCCTCAAACTTATTCTGACTTATGGTCCGTCTATAAGGACTCTCGTCAAACAGCCTTGTCTCTCCACATCAATTCTTATTTTCCAAACGCTCGTATCCGTGATCCTGATAATTGTCCATGATGATCTGACATAAATGGGTAAGTCTGTACGGAACAGCATTGATGATACGAGAGTATACTATTCTACGTTTGTTCACATCTTCTGACGAGAATAGGTGAAGGGAATGCAGTGAACTGCGGTTCGGATCGAAACGGATTGAGTTTATTCACCAATCCAAACATGCGTTACAAAATTCACTCACAATATGGAATCGGTCTTCCAATCCGAAGAGAGCAGTCTGTGACGGCACATTGGCTATATAGATGTGCTAGCGTCTATGCGCAGTCAATCCATGCGACACAGTTTTCAAACATGACGGAAAATAAAAGACAATGGATTGGGGTGTACCGGCTGTGGAGACGAGAAGTGATGATACAGTAGTGGCTACCAAGGTTAACACAGCTCTACTTCCAGAAGAGGTCGATTTTAATTGGGATTTAGTCGATTTTCTTTCTTCGCAAGAATTTATTCTGGTACCAGTACCTTCGCCACCTTCTCCCTATTTACCACATGTCGACGATTTTGAACAGATACAGAAAGAAGAATTGGATAATTTTTACAGCAGCAGAATAAAACAGAACAAGCTTTTCTCCTTCAAAGCAACAGCAAGAAGAAGAGGCAAGAAGGAAACGACAGGAAGAAGCAGCAGAGAATAAACAAGGTCTAAGAGAGAAGGAAGACAGTGAAAGTCAAACGGTAACCGTACTCTTAGACATTTTAGCAGAGTTAAGGAGTCTGAAACAAATGTAAGAGACTTCTTTATTACCACCCAAGAGAAAAATACCTTCTCGAGCCAAACAACCCAGCTCTGTTGCTACGCTTACCATACCACCCCTAGTGATTTCTACCAAATCAGCATCGAATGGAACCAGTCCAGAAGTAGGCCTTGATCGTGGCAAAGGCTTAAGGCAGCTAAAGATGAATACGTCCCGTTCCTGAGTTGTATTTTTTAAACAAACACATACCTAACGTTCCTTTTCAGGGCCACCCAATTCTTTCGAAAAGAGAGAGCATTTCAATTGCCAAAATCAATTAAAACTCAAATGTCCTATTTTACCCACGATATACGTATGTGAGTGAGTGAGTGAGTATAGGTATTAATGAAAAAAATCAAAACTAAGAGACACGTTTTCTGTCTGGTCTATCCTGGTACAAATTTTACAATCCAATTCAGAATACAATACTTAAAAAAGTTAATAGACTTCTTCTGTGTCTTTGTTCACTTTCTCTCTTTTTTGAATTTCTTCACTTTCACACTTTTTCCTCCTCTTCCTTCTCTTCGTCTTCTTTTTATCTCTTTTTTCTTTCTTTTTTCTCTTTCTGCACGTATCATGGGTTCTTTCTTTGGGGAGGGTACCTCTTCTTCTTCCTGTTGGGAGCCCTTCTATTCTTCTTTCTCCTGTTGTTTCTTAGAGCATTCTGAAGACCAATATCCTTCCTCGTGAGAATGATAGCAGGTATCTTGACTTTTGTCTCTTCTGGCACCTGTTTTGTTTTTTGGACGGCCTAGACACTCTGAAGACCAATGGCATTTCTTCTTACAGATATAACAAGTGTCTTGACTTTTATTTCGAAAGGAGGGCGAGTAGTCTGTCGGCGTGTCTGAAGAATATTTTCTTATGACACCTCGCAAAGCTCTGATCGTAAGTTCGATCTGTATGGGCTCTTCCATCGTTCTGCTCAGTTTGAGAGTGAAATGAATATTGGAAGGGAAGACACACACCCGTTATATATACCCTAGTCTGCCATGGATATAAAGTGACCCATGGCGTTTAAAATGTAGTCATTTGACTTTTTGCAGTCAAGATGAAATTCGTGGAGAAAGGAGAAGGAGACAAAAACGTCATTTATCGCCTCATACAGTAGCTGAAGTCTTGGCATAAATTCAAGCCAGTGATTTTGAAGATGCATGAGTGAGCCCGAATCCAAACCCAGAGATGCTACAAACAACCAAAGTTCACCACGATTAGTAAACCCTGAAAAGTACTACCACATTCGAGAGACAGAAAAGCGCTCCTCTAAAAAATTTAGAACCACAAGTTACACGTACACGGTGAAGTTTAAAGATTTCAAGTCTGACGTACCGTTGTAGAAAGCAGATGGGTTCATCATTGAAGCGTGGACTTCTTTGTTAACCACACTGAAACGGCAATGTCAAGCGAAAGAAGACGATCGCTTGAGACTTTCCTTCATCACCACGGTTTGAAGTCCCCGTTTGGATCGAGTTTAGCAGCCCAGCAGAACTGACACCTTCTAAAGTCACCGACATGATTCAACACGTGCAACAATCCAACAAGTTTCACATCACCGATGGTAAAGTGACACTGTTCATGACCCAAGAGTCTCTTCCCCATGGAACAGGAAGCAAAAAGGTGTTATTGATCGACGATCTTCGTAACACCAAAACAAGTCTCGTCCAAATTAACAACCCTCAAGACCAGATGGGCTATCGTGGTGGGACGAACGTATGCCGACGAAAACGGCAAGGCAGAATGGAAAAGAGCCTGAGAGAACATTCGCAAATTGAACCGTCTCAAACAACGAAGCGAACCAGAACTCCTGTTACAGAAAGCAGGGCTATCCAAAGACACACCCAGTGGCATTCATGAAATGCAAAAATTGCAAGATGTCTTTTCACCACGCTACACCTTAAAAGTGCACCTTCAAGAAGTACGTGGACCTCTGTTATTTGGAAGCAATGACTTGAAAGACGGCAAATATATTCACGTCTTTCATCACAATGAACGTTTCGATACCATTACCAGTATCACTGGATTCCTGGAATACATATATTATTGTGAGAAATGTGACTATGGCTATAACAATGGAGAGCAACACAAGCATTGTTGATCGAAATGATCAGGATGTTTGGTCTCTCAACCCTGTCTAGACAAACGACAACAACAAGAGCATTGCCCAGCGCACTTTTGTCAGCCCGACCTGCTACCAGCAACATCTGAAGACTCAAGGTTCACAACAGAAAAGTGCTTGTCAACTCCTGAGATTGTGCCCTACTCGCGGCAAGGCATACGTACGAATAATGTCAAGACACGCGTATTTTCAGGAAAGAAACGTTGTCATATATGTCACCGAATCGTGGAATTGGAACATCAATGCTACATTAAAAAAACATTCTAAACATCAAGAGGAAGGCAATGACCAGAAGAAAGAGATTTTCATCTTTTTCGATTTCAAATTCATGCAAGAGAATGGCATTCACATTCCTAATTTCTGTGTGGCTCATCGAGCGTATGAGAAGTGCATTCAAGAGCCTATCTTTAGTCATTGCTCTCACTGCAGTAAAATTCCAGGAGGACGTGAAAAAATATTTCGGGGACCAAACATGCTAGCCGATTTCGCCCAATGGATGTTAGACCCCATCGACGAGACGTGGAGCCAAGAGGACATCGAACGTTACGGAAATAGTCATGTCCATGCGACGGTAATGGCTCACAATTTCTCGGGATACGATGAACAGTTTCTTTTGAGATAATATACGGTACAAGGCACCTAAGAATCCGTCACTGAGGACAGTCACTCCCTTCAGGACAGGACTGTTATGGACATTCCCGAAAGACCATTTGGGGAGGACACCTGTGTGAGATTACCCCATGTAGAGACTGTAAGAACATTACACACTGTCCATATGACACCTTGGTTATCAAAACATGTTGTACAGAGACTTGTTTATTTTCCAATATGATCGTTTTGATGTGTTTTATATCGTTGTACTTAACCATTTGGCTTTTATGTATTTTTGTGTTTCGTGTTGTTCCATTTTAACTTGCAATAAATGTGTCCTGAAAAAGGTATTAAAGCTCTTGTCTTGTTTGTCTTCGTGTCAAAAGTGACATTCCTTGCACAAAGGCTACCTCTGCTGTCTCTGCTCCCTCTTCCTCCACTTTCAAAGTCATCGACGAGCACTTAGATTGTGCCAGTTGGGAGGCCTTGTAACTTCGCCATCTCTCTAACATGTTAATTGATGGACCTAGCGGTTTAGGCAAAACCGAATTTGCCAAACGTTTGATCGAACATAAACATCATTTGACCGATCGTCCACCTCAACGAATCATGTGGTGTTACAGAGAGTGGCAATCGGTGTGCAGCCTCTTGCGAGAAAGTCAAGGTAAGTCCATCGTATTTGTGGAAGGCATTCCTAGCGAAGACAACGGAATCGTGTCTGACCCCAGTCAAACCCATCTGGTCATCTTTGACGAAATGTTAAGAGAAGACAAAGAAGAAATTAAACTGTGGTTTACGCGCAAAGGGCATCATCGTAATGCCAGTGTTATTTACATTACTCAAAATTTGTTTCAACAAAGTAAAGCCCATCGCACCATCAGTCTCAACTCTCATTACGTAGTATTGTTTAAAAGTCCTAGAGATAAATCGCAAGTGCAAGTCTTAGCCAAGCAGTTAGGAATGCCTTAGCTAACTCATCGGTTTGAAACCCACCACTCCCGAATATTTGCGATTTCGTACCCATTTGTTTCATCATTGCTGTCAAGATGGAGGGCCTGTCCTGTACAAGTCTCCGTTGTCGACTTAAGCAAACAAATCTATAAAAAAAACTCGGACACTCTGGGTCTGTCTCACACATAGTCAGCATTACGTCCCTTCAGTCTCATCTTCCCGTCAAATTGATTTGTGCCTTGTACGGTATTAGTCGCGAAAAAAAATCCACAAATACTTGCTCATGTCTTAGAAGCAAGTCTCAAAGAAGTCTTACGATGGTTTACGGTGACAGCACGTCAATTACTGCAAGGCATGATTCAGATTCCTCATTAAACCAAACGCTTTTTTGACAGAAACAAAGTAGCCTTGACACAACTGGCCGATTTCCGCATCAACACTCAAACCAAAAAGCAAATCATTTTGAAACCTGGTGGGAGCGGTTCTCCCTTGATGAAAAGTCCACCACCATCACTGCAACCACCAGTGGTCAAGACACACGCAACCCCACGAATGCCTGAGGAAGAAGAGGCACGAGAAACTTTCAAACACCGACAGCAGCTCCCATTCCTAGTAAGATTTCAGCGTCCTTGTTGATCCCTTCCCCCGCACCTCAATGAGAAGAAATGAAAGCTTGGCTTAAACATATGATGTACACTCCTCCTTCGACAGAAGTGAAAAAGAAGGGAAACCAGAAGTGAAAAAAGAAAAGACGACCAAAGTAATTCCACGACCACCTCCATCACGACCTTCGACTTCTACTCCCGTGGTCCATCGGACACGTAAATCCGTTTCAGAACCACCCTTTCGCCCCGTCCAAAGTAGCATCAGCAAGAGTGGGTAACTTATTAAAAATGGAGAAGGTGTTAGCCGGCATTTACTACGATCCATCCCATCCTGTAGGTTACGGAGGAGATCAGAAATTGTATCGTGCTGCCAAAACCCATTCGACAAGTCTCCATTTACCTCAAATACAACGATGGTTACAGGAACAAGCCACGTACACTTTACACAAATCCATTCGTCGAAAATTTTCCAAACGTCTCACTCGAGTGGAGGAAATCGATCATCAATGACAAGCCGATTTAGCCGATGTCTCTCATTTGGCCACCTACAATCGTGGCTACAAATATTTGTTTTGTGTTATCGACGCCTTTTACAAATTTGCCTGGGTCGTACCATTGACTTCCAAATCGAGCAGTGAATTAGTGCAATCCCTACAACTGGTGTTGAAACAAAGCGGTATTCACCCTCTTCGATGGCAAACTGACAAAGGTACCGAATTTCTTAACCAAACTTTCCAAAAAGAACTAAAGAAACGTGACATTCACTCTTTCACCACCGAGAATCCAGAAACCAAAGCCAGCATCGTGAAAGGTTTTCAACGCACCTTGAAAGAACACATGTGGAAATATTTTACGCATCACCACACTCTCGAGTACATCGACGTCATACCGCACCTGGTTCAAGCGCACAACCAATCTTACCATCGAAGCATTAGACGACCCCCCCCCCAAGAAGTGATTATCGACAACGAAGTGACCGTTTCTGAACGCTGTTGGCAGTAGGAGATTGGGTGCGCATTGACAAAACCAAACGCACATTCGACAAAGGTTACTCATCCAACTGGACCACCGAATTGTTTCTTGTCACTGGTCGAGTTCATTGTCGTCATCCTGCCGTCTATAAATTGGAAGACATAAACGGGGGAGCGTTAAAAGGAAAGATTTACTTGCCCGAGTTACAACGTGTCACCAAAAAAGAAGACGTGTACGACATCGAAAGCATTCTCGAACGCAGAACCCGTCAAGTGGAAAAACGACGTGTCAAAGAAGTCAAAGTGCGTTGGAAAGGATATCCTCCCAGTTTTGATTCTTGGATCGACGCTTCGAAAGTCATCGACTATAAAAGAAGTGACCATCATACCCTTCCACACAGCCTCATCTACCGCTACCACTACAGCGACAACTCTTTCACCTAAGTCTTCTCTGCAAGATTAACAAAAGCAATCATTTTGGGTGTAGTGTGGAGAACGTGTGCCTAAAACACAAATCGTCTTTTTCTGCCAAATCTTTGTGGTGTATTGTATCATCGGTCTGGCCATCGCCAATTTGAGTTTGCAACAAGGAGACAAAAATTGTGGACTATTTTACTAAGCAGTTGCATCGGTTACCTTCTTCCCAATCCTTCCCTGAAATACTCCTCGAACGGAAACGAGAGCCTTTCGTCTAACGACAGTCACCACTCCAACAACAACCACATTTTGGGCGAATAAACTCCTCTGACTTGGAATGACCCCTCGGACAGCCACATAACTGTGGAATTATGAACAACAGCAACCAATTTTACTTAACCGTACTCAGTGACAGTTCCATGGAGGTGTTTCCCCATAACACTTTGTGTTGTTACACGGCCAAATTACCTCAGGCCATCCAATTAGATCACGAAGCCCATTGGGAAGTGGCTTTAGTGGAAATGATTTACCCTACACAAATAAAAAAATCACTGAAAAGCAAACCATTTTCCAGGTCGAAATCCTGAAAGCATAATTGCAAGAAGAAATAAATATTGTCGGATTTTCAGATGACACAAAGTCAGCAAGCAATCCATCATTTAGCATCTACACGTTGAAAATTTCGTCAGACTATCATTTTAGTGTTGAACATTTGGTGGCCACCATTGCGGACAGGTTCGAATTAGCCTTTGGTAAAGCCCTGAACAGAGCCAAAAGAAGTGTTAAGATTGAGTATAGTAAAATGGCTCGTCGCCTAATGATACAATTTCAGGATTCCGACAAATTGTCCCTCAAGTTTAATGGTAGTTTGTTTAAACTTTTGGGTAGACATCCACAGACTCAGACGTTTTTGATTATTAAATCATAGAAACAAAAATGATGTACCGAGAGTCTTGCGCCTGTTCCAAGTCGGAACTGGATCTGTTTACCATGATGCCTACTAAGAATCCCAATGGGTCGAATTTCATCCCATCTTTTCTGTCAAATACTCAGGGTCAGCCCCCATCGCGTTTGAAATCAAAGGACAACCCGAAAATTGCATCGATCTGAATAACAGTTACTTGTACTTGAAAGTGAAAGTGATTGACACGTCAACAGACGGTCCCGGTATAAAGAACGATGATAAATCGCCCCCCCCCCTCCTCTTTCAACAATTTCATGCATTCCTTGTTCAGTGAAGTGGACTTGTATTTGAATAACAAACTGGTCAGTAGCAGCATGGACACTTACCCTTACCAAGCGTACCTGGAAAATATCTTGACGTACGGAAAAGAAGCTAAGAACACCCCTCTGAATGGTTGTGTGGTATGGAAACCTGACACAGCGGGCAAGTTTGACGATACCGACTTGATTACAGATAAAGACCCCAACCACGATTTGGGATTCAATGCCCGACGAAACAAAATCAAAGGTCCCAATAGAAATTTAGAACTGATGGATCGTTTGAATTTAGAGATGTGGTTGCAAAATAAGTATTTGCTAAATGGGGTGGATGTCCGACTCAGACTGAATCGTAGCAGTGCCGCTTTTCATTTGATAAGTGATGCTGTCTATTACAAAACCATCATCTAACGACCGCCAAGTATCCGATACGACGCGTGGAATTGAAAACTGTCACCATTCCAGCTGGACATCAATCCATGATCGAAGATCATCTGTTCCAAGGGCAGTTACCCATACGTTTGATCCTTGGTATCGTCAAAAATACAGCCTTCAAAGGAGCCTTTGATGAAAATCCTTTTGAGTTTCAGCACTACAATGTGTCCAAGATCGAAGTCAGTTAGATGGCAAAACCTTGTGTACCAGACCTTTCGAACCTGACTTTAGTGACGAGAAGAAGAATTACTTGACCCTGTACGAAGCCACATGCCAGTTATGAGCCAACACCAGTCACGGCATTACGTACGAGGATTATGGAAAAATGGTTACACTTTGTGGGCTTTTGATTTCACCCCAGACCAAGGCAGCGTCGAGGGACATTTCCACCCATTAAAATCAGGACAGATTCGTGTGGAACTTCAGTTTCCAAAGCCAATACCCGTAAACAACACGGTGATCGTCATCCTGTATGCCGAATTTGATAATACCATAGAAATCAACAGTTTGAGAGAGGTCATTCCAGACTATTAGAAGTAATGGAAGACTGTTATCCCTCTTTGAATAGTGGAGAATCTATGGACATGGCATAGGAGGAGACAGTGGAAGTAGAACCCCAAGAAAAAAGACGAAAAGGACATAGTGATGAACTCCAGATGGCCAGAACAAGAACAACATTTAGTCTCCTGTTTTGCCAAACACTTGGAGCTCGAAGAATGGTGGCCACAACATCCCCGGGTGTAACATAGGAGAGGAACGAGAAAACAACTGAAGTTTAAAAAAACCCAGCCCTTTTCAGTGCTAACCAAATCTTTAGAAAAGAGACTATTCAAGTTGCCAATTTGTATGAGTGTGAGTAGTGTGATTATAAACAATCATTTACTGCTGTGATAGTGAGAGAGAGAGAGAGAGAGAGACAGAGACAGAGAGAGAGAGAGAGAGACAGAGAGAGAGACAGAGAGAGTGTGTGTGTCTGTGTGCGTGTTTGTGTGTGTGTTTGTTGGTATGAGCTCGCGTTCGTTTGTGTGGATAATAGAAAATGGGTTGTTTTCTTGTGTGCTCCTTCCCATGTGTGGATTGTATATATGTAGTTAGTTTTTCTTCTTCGCGTGTGTAGATATTATATTTGGGGTTTATTTTTTCTTCTTCGCATGTGTAGAGAGTATATTTGGGGTTTGTTTTTGCTCCTCCCCGTGTGTGGATAGTATATTTAGGGTTTGTTTTGTTGCTCCTCACCTCTGTGTGGATAGTTTAGTTGTGGTTAGTTTTCTTCTTCGCGTGTATGGATAGTATATTTGTGTTTAGTTTTTGCTCCTTCCCTTGTGCGGATAATATCTTTGGGGTTTCATTTTGCTCCTTCAAATGTGTGGATAGTATATTTGTAGTTAGTTCTTTTTTCTTCGCATGTGTAGATATTATATTTGGGTTTGTTTTCTTTTTTCTTTGCGTGTGTAGAGAGTATATTTGGGTTTTGGTTTTTGCTCCTTCCCGTGTGTAGATAATATATTTCGGGTTTGTTTTTGCTCCTTTCCATGTGTGGATAGTATATTTGTGGTTAATTTTCTTCTTCGCGTGTATGGATATTATATTTGTGTTTAGTTTTGCTCCTTCCCGTCTGTGGATAGTATATTTGGGGTTTGCTTTTGCTCTTCACCTCTGTGTAGATAGTATATTTGTGGGTAGTTTTCTTCTTCGCGTCTGTGGATATTATATTTTGTGGTTAGACTTTCTTCTTCACGTGTTTGTGTTGTATGTTGTATGTATTATATCAATCTAAGTCAACTATTTATTCCCGATTGAGGTCAGCCCGGTGCACACCAGCACACCCGCTCTTTGCTCCCTATTGACGTCACCTCACATTGTTACCAATTTTCAGTACTGTGACGTCACCTCACCTGTTCCTACATTGTTGCAACATTGTTACCAATCTCCCGTACCGTGACGTCAGACACTATACAGACCCAAATTTCCCTTGTCCGTAAACAGGCCCAATAGACATAATATATAGATTCCATGTTAAATTCCCCTTAGTAGTAAGGTGGGCCACTATACGTACAATGGAAATTAGCATTACGGAGACCCCTGGGCCACTATACGTACAATGGAAATTTAACATGGCGAAAAATCGTGGGTCAATATACGTACAAGGGGATTTAACATGGCGAAAAATCGTGGGTTAATATACGTACAAGGGGAATTAACATGGGAAAAAAATTGTGGGCCGATATACGTACAAGGGGAATTTAACATGGGGGAATAGAGTTTGGGGATTGTTTAGGGACAAAGGGGAATTGAATATGGGATTTTTTTTTTTTAAATTTTTTTTTAAAAAAGGGGTAGGCAATGGAAAGGCTATCTCTTTTCGAGAAATATGGCTGGCCCTGAAAAGGGCCTTTGGGTTTTCTTCTGCTTCTAGTTTCTTCTTTTTCTCCACCAAGTTCTTATTTTATCTCCAACACTCTTTCTCTTCTTTTCTTTCTTTTTTTTTTCTCCTGCTCTTCTTTCTTCTTCTCTTCCTCCTCTTCTTTCTTCCTCTTCTCATTTTCTTCTTCTTTTTCAATCTTTTCGTTCCATTTGCTTATTCTTATTCTTTCCTCTTCATCCTCCTTCTCCTCCTTTATCTCTTTCATGACACCACTAATCTTGTCCTTTACCTTTTTTAAGTTATTAATTTCCATCTTTACACGATGGGGACTATAGGAATAATGGTCTTCAACCAGTCTTATCAACATCTGCTCCATCATTCCTAAGTTGTCTAAAACGTCTTGTAATGTTTGTATTTTGTCCATTTGGTTAGAAGCCATCTTCTTTTTTATTCTTTGCAGAATGGTTTGAACGACGAATACTGTGGGTTCTTATACTTAAGGCGCGTACGTGAAGGAAAACATCCCCCTAAAACGTAAAATTGATCTTACCTAGATAATGACCAAACAACGCGCGGACGTGAAGGAAAACATCCCCTACTTTTTCATTTCATATAATAAAACCCAAACTATACTCTCCACATACGCTAAGAAACAATAAACAAATCCATAATCTACTATCCACACAATCGTACGTGAGCGGGTACAAACACAAACACACAAACACATACGCTAAGAAACAATAAACAAAATCCATAATCTACTATCCTCGCAATCGTACGTGAGCGCTTACAAAACCCGAACTATACTCTCCACATACGCTAAGAAACAATAAACAAATCCATAATCTACTATCCACACAATCGTACGTGAGCGGGTACAAACACAAACACACAAACACATACGCTAAGAAACAATAAACAAAATCCATAATCTACTATCCTCGCAATCGTACGTGAGCGCTTACAAAACCCAAACTATACTCTCCACATACGCTAAGAAAGAATAAACAAATCCATAATCTACTATCCACACAATCGTACGTGAGCGGGTACAAACACAAACACACAAACACAAACACACAAACACACAAACACATACGCTAAGAAACAATAAACAAATCCATAATCTACTATCCACACAATCGTACGTGAGCGGGTACAAACACAAACACACAAACACATACGCTAAGAAACAATAAACAAAATCCATAATCTACTATCCACACAATCTTACGTGAGCGCTTACAAAACCCAAACTATACTCTTCACATACGCTAAGAACAATAAACAAATCCATAATCTACTATTCACACAATCGTACGTGAGCGGGTACAAACACAAACACACAAACACATACCCTCACACTATCTTAAAAAAGAGTTAGTGTTTATATTCACACTACTCTACCTACACATTGGCAAATTGATGGTTATTTCTTTTCTAGAGTATTGGGTAGCCCTGAAAAGGGCTGTTTTTTTTTTTTTTTGGAACTTCATGGACACCTGGTTAATGGTGGCACCTTCCAGGCCTGGCGCCACATACACATCTTATCCCCCAGTTACTTTTTACTTTTTTGGGGGAGAGAGCAGAGGCAGGATATGTCGCTTCAGAATCCCAATTTTCGCTCTCTGGGATTCTGAAATTTATTCTTCTTCTCTTCTTTTCCTTCTCCTCCTCCTCTTCTTTGTTTCTTCTCTCCTCCTCTTTGTATCTTCTTTCCTCTTCTTCTTCTTCTTTATATCTTCTCTCCTCCTCTTCTTTTTTTCTTCTTTCCTCCTCCTCTCTTATCCTTCCCTCCTCCACAATGGCTTCCGCGGCCAGTTCATTCAACAGGCGCCTGGCATATTCCAGATGCACATGAAGTTCCAACAGTTTAGACAGTCTCGTGTTCATTTTTGGTGTTGATCAATCAACAAGGGTAGCTAGACTTCCCAGCGAGTTTCAATTTATAGTGAAAGCGCGGACGTGAAGGAAAACATCCCCTTAAAAAACATAAAATTGATGTTACCTACATCATGACCAAAAACAACAACGCGCGGACCTAAAAGAAACACTCACTCACTTTTTTATGCTACCCATCACTATTTTAAAATTTTTTATAAATCACTTCAATAGACTATCCACATACGCAAAGCAATCCAATCTAACCTCAAATCTACACCTCAAACACCAAATAAAGACATCATTTTAATCTACTATCCACACCAATGTACTTGATCACTTACAAACACACAAACTCACAAACACATACCCTCACATTTTTTTTAAAAAGAGTTAGTGTTTATTTTCACACTACTCTACCTACACACATTGGCAAATCGATCGTTATTTCTTTTCTAGAGTATTGGGGGGTAGCCCTGAAAAGGGCTGTTTTTTTTTGTTTGCTATGGCATTTTTTAGTTTCTAAGAATGCGATGTCCTCTGAGGATAGACTTTCTGGCGATAGGTCTGCTTCTTCGGAAAGAGAAGAAGAACTCTTTGGTGTCGATACGACAATCGACAAAGCCTCTGTCAGCTTCAGGTTGCTGCTGCTGTTGTTGTTGTTGTTGTTGCTGCTGTTGCTGCTGTCTCTGAAGTCTGTACTTCTCTGTCCATTCTTCTTTTTCCCTGTTCATTTCTTCTCTGAAGAGCTCTTCTATCAGGTCTTCAGTGATTTTTAACATTCTCACATTCTCTATTTCTTCTGGCTTCGGTATCAGACTGTGTCTGACCCTATGCAAATTCACGTAGGCTTCGTTGAGTTTAGCTAGTTTGGAGCACATCTTCTTAGGAGGATGAGTCGACAATGGATGGTTAGACTGGAAACAACCCGGTTCTTAAAGTCAAAGCGCGGACGTGAAGGAAAACATCCCCCACACGGTTTTTGAGTCGCAACGTTTAGTGAGTGTCATGAGAGGGATAGTAAGAAATGAAAGAGCATCAATCCAACATTCTTATAGCTAAACAAAAGACAAAGGCATTTTTTTCAAAACACAACATTTTTTATTCAAAAACCACTTAACACTAAACAACAACTCTAACATTTTTAACAATAATCCAACAATATAACATCAAACAATTTTTTCAAAACACAACATTTTTTATTCAAAAATCAGTTAACACTAAACAGCAACAACTCTAACATTTTTTAACAACAATGCAACACTAAAAGTTTCTCCACTAGGTAAAGAGGGATAACAGTCTTCCATGGTTTCTAGTAATCTAGGATGACTTCTCTCAAACTGTTGATTTCTATGGTATTATCGAATTCTGCATACAGGATGACGTTCACCGTTTCATCAGGGTCTCGGTCTTTAAACTGAATTTCCACACGAATCTGGCCGGATTTTATAGGGTGGAAATGTCCCTCGTCGCTGCCTTGGTCTGGAGTGAAATCGAAAGCCCACAAAGCGTAGCCTCCTGCATAATCCTCGTACGTAATACCGTGACTGGTATTGGTTCCTAACTGTCCGGTGGCTTCGTACAGGGACAAGTACGATCTCAAGTAATTCTTCTTGGTAAAGTCAGGTTCGAAAGGTCGGGTACACAAGGTCTTGCCATCGCGACTGACTTCGATTTTGGACACGCCAAAGTGTTGAAAGTAGAAAGGATTTTTT
Source organism: Sinohyriopsis cumingii (assembly GCA_028554795.2). Lineage (NCBI taxonomy): Eukaryota > Metazoa > Mollusca > Bivalvia > Unionida > Unionidae > Sinohyriopsis > Sinohyriopsis cumingii. The sequence goes on from CM068830.1 coordinate 107,056,504, forward strand.
TCGGCAGCTCCGTTGAAGGCTGTATTCTCGACGATACCAACGATCAAACGTTTGGGTAACTGTCCTTGGAACAGATGATCTTCGATCATGGATCGCTGTCCCTTGGGAATGGTGAAGGTTTTCACTTCCACGCGTCGTATGGGATACTTGGCGGTCGTTCTGCTCAACGTCTGACTGATGTCGTTTCCCACTTTAGGTAACACTTCCACACGGCGTACGTAGAGTCTGGCTTCTAGGATTTTGGTTTTGTAACCGTCACTATCAGCCATCAAATGGAAAGCGGCACTGCTACGATTCAGTCTCAGACGGACATCCACCCCGTTCAGCAAATACTTTTCTTGCAACCACATGTCCAAATGCAAACGATCCATCAGTTCTAAACTTGTGTCGGCTCCCGTGATTCTCTTTCTTCGTTCTAGAAATCCATCATTGTTGTCTTTCTTTTCATCAGTTTCCAATATTTCAAACTTGGTAGGTTCGTCAGCTTCCCATACCACACAGGCATTGAGATGAGTGTTCTTGGCATCTATTCCGTACGTCAAGAGATTTTCCAGGTAGGCACGATAAGGGTAAGTATCCATGCTGCTACTGACCAGTTTGTTATTCAAGTACAAGTCCACTCCACTGAACAAGGAATGCATGAAATTGTTGACGGGAGCTACTGCTTCATCGTCTATAGCACCTCCATTCTTATCTAGAATTTTGACTTTCAGGTACAAGTAACTGCTATTCAGATCGATGTAATCTTCGGGCTGTCCTTTGATTTCAAACTCGATGGGAGCGGAATCGGTCAGTGAGGAGACGGGGTGAAATTCCACCCACTGGGATTCTTGCATCGTCATCATCGTGGGGGGCATGGCAAACAGGTCCAGTTCCGTCTTGGAACAAGCGCAAGATTCTCGGTGCATCATTTTTTTGTCTCTTTTCTCAATAATCGAAAACGTCTAAGTCTCGAACGGTTCTTCTTTTCTTGGCCTTTCTCGCTTGAAGTCTGGTGAAAGGGTGTTTTCTTCGTCGTCTCTTTCTGCCTTGTCCTTGCTGAATGCCTGACTCGGTAGCGTGCAGGGCATTTATAGGTGTTTCTCGTTGGCCTAAAATGTCTTTGCCCGTTTGCAGCAAGACATTTTTGCCTGCCCTCATGAAGGCTTCTTTAGGGTTTTGTTTGTCGATGATGACATTTTGGAGAAATTCTTTGCCTTGCGTCAGTGCCGCATCTTTCAAGGCGTGCAATCCACGTGTCACCATCGGTTTCAACACCGGGGCCACCGAACGAAAGGCCGATTTTAACATATCTCCTAAGCCGTGTCCTCGCTGTCGAGCAACCCCTCGGTACACTGGATACATGACTTACTTACGAGTCGTGAGAGAACCGTTTTCGAAAATGGAGTTTCACCGTGACTTTTCCTTTGGTGAATGGAATATTTTGTCCCAGATCTCCTTTTATAGCAATGTTGACCGTGTCCAAATACGACTTACTGACAGGCAAATAGTGAGGATGTAGAAATTCGCGGTGGACGTGGTAAGTGTTTCCACCTTCCTCGTCAGCGCCCGTTGCAGAATCTACTTTGAAAGGAATGACACGCAGTAACGGTACGGAGGTGTGTCCCACCACGTTATACTCCACCACATCGGAGTACACAAACATCAAATTCAGTCCTTGGTTCAGTTCTACCGGGGCACGAAATAACTTGCTAAAAGACTCGTTGTCGTAAACGATGGGTAATTCGTTTTTCTTGATCATGGTCTTTCTCATGTCCATGTCTCCGCCCAACATGTCAAACAATTCAGGACAAAATAAAATGGACATGATTTTACTCCGTTCAAATTTCATCAAGAAGCGACGAGCTGCTTTGTGGTACTCCATGGTGACACTTTTGTTGACATGCTCCAAAGCTTTCAGAAACACGACATTAAACCTGGAGGTTATGGTGCTGAAGAAATGTTGACCACTAAAATAATACCCTGGTGGAATGAACAAGTGATAGGTGGTGTACTTTTGATTTTGTGTACGGGTTTTCTTGTCATATTTGACATTGCTATCCATCCACTGTTGCATTTGCTCGTCATGAACTTCCACATCAAAAAAATTTTGATTGGGAAGGACATTGAGGACTTGGGTCGGGTGAATCATTTCTACTAAAGCCACTTCCCAATGGGCTTCGTGATCTAACTGGATGGCTTGAGGTAATTTGACCGTGTAACAGCACAACGTGTTCTTGGGAAACACCTCCATGGAACTGTCACTGGGTAAGGTTAAGTAAAATTGGTTTTGGTGACTCATAATTCCAGAGTTCTGTGGCTGTCCGAGGGGATATTACTGGACGTCAGAGGCGTGTCTCCGTCTAAAATGGGGTTCTGGTTGTGGTTGAAGTGGTGACTGGCACTGACACTGGACACAAGGTTCCCGGGGTTCCCGTTCGAGGTGAATTTCAGGGAGGGAATAGGAAGCAGGTAACCGATGCAACTGCTCAATAAAATGGTCCACAATTGTTTGTCTCCTTGTTGCAAACTCAAATTGGCAATGGCTGCCCCGATGACACAATACACCACGAAGATTTCGCAGAAAAAGACGATTTGCGTTTTAGGCACACGTTCTCCACACCACACCCACAAGGGTTGTTTTTGTAAATCTTGCACAGAAGAACTAGGTGAAGGAGGAGTGGTCGACGTAGCTGCGTCTGCTGTGTGAAAGGGCATGATGGTCACTTCTTTTTATAGTCGATGACTTGCGAAGCGTCGATCCAAGAATCGAAACTGGGTGGATATCCTTTCCAACGTACTTTGACTTCTTTGACACGTCGTTTGCCCACTTTACGGGTTCTCCGTTCGAGAATGCTTTCGATGTCGTACACGTCGTCTTCTTTTTTGGTGACACGTTGTAACTCGGGCAAATAAAACGTTCCTTTGAGCACTTCTCCGTTCATGTCTTCCAATTTATAGACGGCAGGATGACGGCCATGCACTCGTCCAGTGACGCGAAACAATTCGGTCGTCCAGTTAGGTAAGTAACCTTTGTCGAAAGTGCGTTTGGTTTTGCCAATGCGCACCCAATCTCCTACGGCCAACATTCCACTTTTCTCGGGGACAGCCCTCGTCGTGGACGTACCAAACAGACGCTCAAACACCAACACTTCGTTGTCGGGAGTCACGTCTTGCGGGGCACGTCCGATGCTTCGATGGTAAGATTGGTTGTACGCTTGCACCAGGTGCGGTAAGATGTCGATGTACTTCAGAGTGTGGTGATGCGTAAAATATTTCCACATGCGTTCTTTCAAAGTGCGTTGAAAACGTTCCACGATGCTGGCTTTGGTTTCGGGATTCTCGGTGGTAAAAAAATGAATGTCACGTTTCTTTAATTCTTTTTGGAAAGCTTGGTTCAGAAATTCGGTGCCTTTGTCCGTTTGCCATCGAAGAGGGTGACGACCGCTTTGTTTCAACACCCGTTGCAGGGCTCGCACTAACTCGCTGCTCGATTTGGAAGTCAAGGGCACGATCCAGGCAAATTTGGAAAAGACGTCGATGACACAAAACAAATATTTGTAGCCACGATTGTAGCTGGCCAAATGAGAGACATCGGCTAAATCGGCTTGCCATTGATGATCGATGCCTTCCACTCGGGTGCGACTTCTGGCAAACTTGCGTCGAATGGGTTTGTGTAAAGTGTAGGTAGCTTGTTCTTGTAACCATCGTTGCACTTGAGGTAAACGGAGACTTTTCAGTCGCGTTTTGGCAGCACGATACAATTTTTGAACTCCTGCGTAACCTGCAGGATGGGAGGGATCGTAGTAAATGCTAGCTAAGACTTTTTCCATTTTTTTTTTTGTGTTGGTTGGTGTGTTAATAAGACACCCACTCTTGAAGGATGCTACTCTTTTTCTCTTGGGGTATTTTCTTGGATTGCAATGCTTTGCGTGTGCGGCCAGCAATAGGTGTCGAAGAGGAGAAGGATGTGTGAGCGGGGGATATCTGTTCTTGTTTCACTTCTGTCTTCACTTCTGTCTTCACTTTCTTTTTCTCTTGTGAGGAAGAAGGGGTGGCCATCATCTTTTTAATCCATCCAATTCTGGAGGTAGGTGGTGTTGTTAACTTGCGTACTTTTTCTGGTGGAGTTTGAAACCCTTCCTCTTCTTCTCCTTTTTCTGTCTTGGTCACGGGTACTGGTGGTACTGGTACTGGTACTGGTACTGGTGATGGTGATGGTGCTGGACTTTTCATCAAGGTCTTAAAATCTTTCAGAGTGGGTAGAGCTGTTTCGTCTAAAGCTTTCTGGTGAAAGAGTTGCAGTCGTTGCAAGAGTTGACCGTACTTTTGCGATTTTTCTGTTTCGGACAAATCTTGGCGATCCATCAAGGACTGCAACTCGTGTTGTAACTGGGACATCTCGCTCAAATGGGGATTGGGAGGTAAATGCGGGGTGTGTTGTTCTTGCCACCGATGGTATTCCATCCATCGTTTGTAAGGTACTAAAGCTAGTTTTCGTCCTTCCATGGGGTTGTCAGGGGTCGATTCTGAGATCTCGGAACTTTCGAGGCCTTTTTATCTTGCTCCCACCAGTCCTCCCAACATGGTTCCCAAGACTCCTTTCAGTATGGGGCCTAACAAGAGAGGTAAAATACCTCCACGTTGCACTAACATCTTCTTTTTTTGACGAATGGGAATTTTCTTTTGAACCATTTGGCGAAGAACGTGACGATGTTTGCCTAAGCATTGTTTCTGGTGTTTGGACAAAGGGATCGTGCCTTTCAAAACGTTCAAACAACATTCGCACACGGTATCGATGACCTCTTTGGAGGCTGTTTGAATGAGTTTTTTTCGTAGGGGTGGAGAAGCTTTGGACAGGACAGATAACATGTCCCCATGTTTGGCTAAACGTGGTGGCAGTCCTTTCCTTTTCTTTCCTTGGGGTTTTCTGGAGGGTGACATCTTTGAGTCTTCAGGAGCACCAAAAAAACACTGATACCCGACCTGGTCACAGGCCTTTTTTATACTGGAACGCGTCGCCACTGATTGTCTTTACGTCGTATTAGTTTGAGGACAGGCATGACACGTCGTGCAGGGGTACGTAACGGACTAAATCGACCCAGTTCTTGCTTGGACAAATCCAGCAAACTTTGTAACATGCCCGATCTTTCTTGAACTTTGATTTTGGGAGAAGGTACTTTGTGAGCAGCAGCCACTGCCACTAAATTGGAAGGTCCTGCCACTGGGGAAGTTCTTTTGGGGGTCATCAACGGAGAAGTTCTTGGTGTGATCAACGTCTCCAAGTACTCTTCAGTTCTGGGTGTCATTAACGGAGAAGTGGACAAACGTGAAGCTGCCGAAGACGCAGTCACCGCCGTGGCAGATCGTGGTTTGCGAGTGTAAGGTTGCGTCCTGGCCGAAGTGCCTCTCTTGCGACTAGTTTTCTGTGGACTTTTCTTTTTCTGGGGGCTTCTTTTCTTTTTCCGGGGTGGTGGTGGTGTCTGGTCAGAGGAGGGTCCTGCCACTGGAGAAGTTCTCCTTGGGGACCTGGTCTTTTTCTTCTTGGGGCTTCGTTGGACTTTTGTCTTGGGGATAACTTTGGGGGCATTAGGATCCCATCTTAAGAGTGAGCGAATGATGACCCCTCCTAGAGTACCGCTCCCTCCAGGTTTCAAAATGATTTGTTTTTTGGTTTGAGTGTCGATGCGGGGATCGGCCAGTTGGACCAAAGCGACTTTGTTTCGATCGAAAAAGCGTTTGGTTTGATGAGGAATCTGAATGATTCCTTGGAGTAATTGACGTGCTGTCACCGTGAACCATCGTAAGACTTCTTTGAGACTAGCTTCTAAGACACGAGCTCGTGTTTGTGGATCTTTTTCTCGACTGATGCCATACAAGGCACGAATCAATTTGACGGGAAGATGCGACTGAAGGGACGTCATGTTCACACTGAGAGTGAGACAGACGAAAAAGTGTCTGAGGTTTTTATAGATTTTTTATGGGGAGTGAAATGAAGTCGAGGACGGAGACGTGTACAGGACAGGCCCTCCGTCTTGGCACCAGTGGTGAAACAAGTGGGTACGAAATCGCAAATCCTCGGGAGTCGTAGGTTTCAAATCGACGAGTAAATAGGCGTGTGGAGTTTGAGTGGCATCGTCGTACGCCTGAGTCAACCAAGGCGTTCCTAACTGTTTGGCTAAGACTTGCACTTGCGATTTATCTCGAGGGCTTTTAAACAAGACCACGTAATGCGCATTGAGACTGATGGTGCGATGGGCTTTACTTTGTTGAAACAAATTTTGGGTGATGTAAACGACACTGCCATTACGGTGATGCCCTTTGCGCGTGAACCACAGTTTAATTTCTTCTTCGTCTTCTCCTAACATGTCGTCGAAAATGACCAAATGGGTTAGACGGGAGTCAGAGACGATGCCATCGTCTTCTTTAGGAATGCCTTCCACAAACACGATGGAATCGCCTTGACTTTCCCGCAAGAGGCTGTACGCCGATTGCCACTCTTTGTAACACCACACGATTCGTTGAGGGGGTCGATCGATCAAATGATGTTTATGTTCGATCAAACGTTTGACGAATTCGGTTTTGCCTGAACCGCTAGGTCCAGCAATGAGCATGTTAAAGGGATGGCGAAGATACAAAGCCTCCCAACTGGCACGATCTAAGTGTTCGTCGATGACTTTTGACAGTAGAGGAAGAGGGAGCAGAGACAGCAGAGGTAGCCATGGTGTGAGAAATGTCACTTGTGACACGAAAAACAAACAAGACAAGAGTTTATATACTTTTTCAGAACACGTTTATTGAATGTTTTTTTCAAACATGAATACGAAAGACAAAAAATACATAAAAGCCAAAGGCTTAAGTACAATAATAAAGGGCACATGATAACCATGAACGTGGAATAAACACAAGTGTCTGTACAACATGTTTTGGGTAAAGTTCTAACCAGTTCTATAGTAGGGGTAAGGTCACACAAGTGTCCTCCCGAAAGGGTCTTTCAGGCCTGTCCACGACAGTCCTGTCCTGGGTGACGGGTTCTTCTGGCACCGTCACTAACACAGTTTGAAAAGTAACTTTTTTCCTTGAATAACTCTCGTGCATACTGGGCCACCTCTTGTGTCCAAGCCTCAAAACCCTGGTCTCGGTGATGTCCAACATTTGACTCCTAACCAATCTGGTTTCTTCTTCGTCAACGACATGGTAAGTTACTTCAATGAACAATGAACTATCGATCTTGCCTAGGGTTCCTTTTTATATACAGACCAATACCGACGTGACCGTACGGTAAGGTGAAGTGATTGGGAAGTCGCACTCGCTTCTGGTATACAATTTGATAGACTTTTTCCAAGGGTCGACTGACGATGTGGTGAGTGGGTAAACGTACAATCTTGTTCGGTTGATAGGTGGTCACTTTAAAGTTTCCATCCTCTCCCGATTGCAAGGCTTCTTTCAATACCCCAAAGTTGACCACTCGACTGGTACGATGATTCAGAGTCAGTCCTTTCAATTTGCACGTCGTGTGCACTTCTCCTTGTTTGTCCTGGTATTCGTAGCCGTAATTTTTGGGACCACCACTGACGAAACTTAGAATCTTGTCGTCGGGATGCTCGTCTGTCCAGGCTCCTAAACGGTCTGCTTCGATGTCAGGGTGATGTTGAATCGGGTGATGGATGTAAATGCAACTGTCCGTGTCAAAGTACAGGACGCGTTCTTCTAACAGTTCTAAAGCTTCGTACAATTTTAAGCGAGCATGAGCTGTCACGTAAGCCGCAATGATGACATTTCCAAAAGGGTCGTCTTGTACAAAGTCCAGATCTTCTTCGTAATTGACCAAGATCAAATCCTCTCGAACGACGTCCACGTGTTTCATGTATTTGGTTTTGTCGTGAATCATCTGGAAGTAGCGGGAAGGTTCTGTCAAATATTCCGTCTTGGGTAAACACGGTCGTTGTGCCATTTTACCCCACAAGCAATTTAACATCACTTTGGCAAACGATCGCCTGCCTTCGTTTTTTTCGATGTGGTCTAAAGAGATGCCTTCTTGTGCGTAGTATTTCTCTTTGAATTGTATTTGGTCTTCGGGAGTGTGACACCAGGAAGGATAGCCGCTGGCTTCTTGTTTCAGTTTCAAAAAGGCATCCACGTAGTCGGCGAAAATGCCTTTCTGAGTAGGGTCACCCTTGTTGTACTGTTGTGTCTTGGAAAAGTGGCAAATTTCGTACACTTCTAACAGTTGGTATCCCATGTCCAGAGCTTTGAACAATTCCACGCTGACCCAGGTTCCCGTCAAGGCACGTTCTTCCTGGCTGTGATGGCAAGGTTGGTCCTGGTTGCACGTTTCGGCACAAGTACGGCACAAGGGAAACATCAGTTTGCCTTGACAATGGTGAGGTAAGACGGGATGGTATAGGTTCGTGGGAGGCAAAACTTTACACTTGATCAAGCCTTCGTATTGTCGAATGTTTTTCAGGTCGATGTGTTCCGTGAACAATTGCGGGTGCCCTACAGGAAAGCGACAATATTTGCACACGTAGGGATACAGCGAACACACGTCCAAGTATTTGATTTCTTCTCCTTTCTCTTCGTCGGCTTGGTACAGCAAACAGGTGGCATTGGTCCTTCCTCCGTACAAACTATCCCTCGGGTTCAGCGGGTCCATGAACTGGTAACTTTCCACGAGGCGTTTAAACTCGGGATCGGTTTTCAAACGGTGATCGTACTCGTGTTCCCACATTTCCACCACTTGGTATCCTTGCTGTTCTAGCTTTAAGCGTCGCTGACAAGTGTCCTGGTACAGGTCTTCCATGGTCCGTTGTAAAAACTGATTTTTACTGTCACGGTCAGGGTAGCAGACGGGACATCCGTGAAATAAGCAACCGTTAAACTCGTACACGATCTTGGGGTTTTCTAAGTCTCAGCCATCTACCGAATACGTTCCGATGGTCTTTTCGCCTCCTCCGTTGCGGGCATGCTGAATCCATTTGTCTTCCTTGTCGCACAAGTAATGTAACCAACGTAGGGCTTTGACCGAGTATTGACGCTTGACATAGTGGGTCGTTTGAGGACTGATGACAGCCACGGTGTTTTCAGGCATGAATCGTTGGCGGTACACTAAGGAACACGCTTTGGCAATAGTGCAAGCTTCTTTCAAAGGATCGACCCCTCCGTGTTCCATGAACAGTTCTCGAAATTTTCCACGGCAACGCCGTAAAATGTCCACGTCGGAACGACAATACTTTAACATTTCTTCCTGAAAGTCGAAAGGGTCCGAGGCGTGAGCTTGGTACCAAGCGTAGAAAGCTTCTCGTTGTTCGGTACGCATGTTGTCGGGGTCGAAATAGTGAGCCTCAGGCAAATGGGGTAGAACAGCATGTTGATTGGCTTCCGTATTGAAAAAGTGAGGAAAGTACCCTTTAGCCATTTCTGTCATTCCAAACGTTTTAGGCATTCGGCTCAAAGGCATGGCCAAGTAACTCATCGAATCTTTAAACTGTACTTGTCCCACTTGCATGAAAATGATTTTGGCTCCGTTCAAAGTCACTTTAGGACGTTCGGTGCCTTGTTCCGCATAGTACCTCAAAAGAAACTGTCCATCGTATCCGGAGAAATTGTGAGCCATCACCGTGGCATGACGATGACAATCTCCGTAACGTTCGATGTCCTCTTGGCTCCACGTCTTGTCGACGGGGTCTAAGACCCATTGGGCAAAATCGGCTAACGTGTTTGGTCCCCGAAAGATTTTTTCACGTCCTCCAGGAATCTTGCTGCAGTGAGGGCAATGACTGAAGATAGGTTCTTGAATGCACTTCTCGCACGCTCGATGAGCCACGCAGAAATTAGGAATGTGAATGCCGGTCTCTTGCATGCATTCGAAATCGAAAAAGATGAAATTGCCTTTCTTCTTGTGACCGTCCTCTTTCTCTGGTGGGGGTTGGTATTTTTGCACGTAACATTCGTGTTCCAAGTCCACGATGTGGTGACAAATGTGACATTTTTTCTTTCCTCGACATACGTGTGCCTTGGCATTGTTGGTACGTATGCCTTGTCTACACGTAGGGCACTATCTCAGGAGTTGACAAGCACATTTCTTCTGTGAACCTTGTGTTTTCAAATGTTGTTGGTAACAGGTAGGGCTGACAAACGTGCGCAGACAAGTCGAACAAGGCACTGGTTCTTCGCTCAGACAGGGTGGAGAGGCCAAACATCCTGGGCATTTCCATCCACAATGCTTGTGTTGCTCTCGATTATTATAACCATAGTCACATTTCTCACAGTAATATCTGTATCCCAGGAATCCGGTGATACTGGTAATGGTATCGAAATGGTCATCGTGATGATAAACATGAATGTATTTTCCGTCCTTAAAGTCTTGGCCTCGAAACAACAGAGACCCGCGCATTTCTTGAGGGTGCACTTTCAAGGTGTAGCGTGGAGCAAGGGCATCTTGCAATTTTTGCATCTCAGGAATGCTACAGGGCGTGTCTTTGGACAGGCCAGCTTGTTGCAACAGGAGTTCTGCTTCGTTTCGTTGTTTGGCTCGATCGGATCGTTGAATAGTGTTCCAGGTTCTTTTCCATTCTGTCGTGTCGTTCTTGTTGGCATAGGTTCGTCCCACCACGATGGCACGGGCTAAACACATCTGGTCATGAGGATTGTGAATTTGGACAAGACTACGCTTAATGCTGCGAAGCTCGTTCACCAATAACATCTTTTTGCGTCCTGTCCCTTGAGGAAGAGAGACGTGGGCCATTTTCAGTGTGGCTTTACCATCGGTGATGTCAAACTGGTCATTAGATTGTTGTACGTGTTGAATCTTGTCCATGATTTTGGAAGGGGTTAGTTCTGCAGGTCTGCTAAACTCGATCCAAACAGGGGATTTCAAACCGTCGTGATCTATGGATAGTGTCAAGCGATCGTCTTCTTTGGGTTGACATTGTCGCTTGAGTGCGGTGAGCAAAGAATCCCACATCTCGGTGATGAACCCTTCTGCTTTCTCCAAGGGTACGTCGGCCTTGAAATCTTTAAACTTCACCGTGTAGGTGTAAGCCGTGGTTCTAAATTTTCTAGAGGAGCGCTTTTCCGTCTCTCGAATGGAATAGTATTTTTCAGGGTTGACTAAGGGTGACGAACTTGGTTTAGAGGTTTCAAATTCTGGCTCACTCATGTCCTCTTCAAAATCACTGGCATGAATTTGTGCCAAGATTTCAGCCCTGGTACGAGGCGATAGATCACGTTTCTTCCTCTTACTTTCTTCTTCTTCTTTCTTCTCGAATGAATGGGATCGTTTCATCTTGAGTGCAAAACGTCAAATGACTCAAGTTTAAACACCACAGACTAATTTATAGTCTTGGCAAACCAGCGTATATAAAAAGGGTGTGTGTCTTGTCCTTTCACTATTCATTTCACTCTCAAGCCGAGCACAACGATGGAAGAGACTACCCAGATGGAACGTTTCGTCAGAGCTTTGCGAGGGGTCATTAGAAAATTCTCTTCAGACCAGCCGACGGACTACTCTCCTTCCTTTCGAGATAAGAGTCAAGATACTTGCTATATCTGTCAGAAGAAAGGGCATTGATCTTCAGAGTGTCCAGACCGTCAAAAAAGAACAAAAACAGGGACTAAAAGAGACAAAAGTCAAGATACCTGTTATTATTGTAAAGAAAAAGGACATTGGTCTCCAGATTGCCCAAAAAAGAAACAAGAGGAGTCAGAAGAAAAGAAGGATTCTTCAGAAGAAGAGAGGGATTCTTCGGAAGAAGAGAGGGATTCTTCAGAGGAAGAAGAGGAAGAAAGAAGACAATTCTATTTAAAAGAAGCAAAGAAACAGGAGAAGAAAAGAAGAAGGGAGGAAAATGAGGAAAAAACGGTGAAGAAATTCAAAAAACAGAGAGACTAAACAAGGAGAAAGAAGAAGTCAATGAACTTTTAATTAAAGTGTTCTGTGGTGAATTGTGAATTGGATTGTAAAAAATTGGATAAAAGAATACATGAATGATATAAGGTAAGTGTCTTTGAGTTTTGATTTTAAAATAAGAAGCTACACTCACGCACTCATACACAGACACGTACTATAAGGGTAAAATGGGTGGGGTTTATTTTTGAGTTATTGGCAAATTGAAATTGTATTTCTTTTCGAGAAATGTGGGTGGCCCTGAAAAGGGCCTTTTTATTTTGGTGTAGGGGTGAGTTTAAGCAATCAACTTTAACTGCCTTAAGCCTTTGCCACGGCCAAGGCCTACTTCTGATGATTGGGTTGAAATCACTAAGGGTGGTACGACAGGCTTGGTCACAGGGTTGGCGTGTTTAGCTCGGGAAGGTCGTATTCTCTTCGGTCGTGATAAAGAAGTCTGATACATTTGTTTCAGACTTCTTAACTCCGCTAAAATGTCCAACAGTACCGTAGCCGTTTGATTGTCACCCTCTTGTTTCTTTGCTGCTACTTCTTCTTGCTGTTGTTGCTGTTGTTTTTTTCTTACCTCTTCTTGTTGCTGTTGCTGTTGCTGTAGGAGAAAAGCTTGTTCCGCTTCCTTTTTTGTCGTTGCATAAATTTCTCCAATTCTTCTTTCTGTCTCTGTCTAAAATTCTCCACTTGCGGTAATGAAGAAGGTAACGAAGGTTCCGGAACAAATTCTTGCGAGGTAAGAAAATCCACAAAATCCCAATGTACCTCTTCTGAAAGTAAGTCCGGGTTCCCTTGGGCAGTCTCCCCTGCTGGTGCACCCCAATGGATCGTTTTCTGAGTTTCCGTCATGTTGAATCACTGTCGCATAGATTGACTGCACACAAGCGCTAACGAATCTATATAGACCACGTGACGTCACAGACTGCTCTCTTCGGATTGGATGCGAGCTGACTGAATTTTGTAACGCGTGTTCGGATTGGTGAATGAATTCAATCCGTTTCAATCCTTCCTGTACCTATAAATAAGCGCAGTTCACTGCATTGATTCACTTGTTCTCGTCGCTTCAAGATGTCGACCGATGTGCAATCTTCTACGCTTGTGTCTTCCATGATGTTCCGGACGGACATGCTCATGTATGTCCGATCCAAGTGGACCGTTGTCCACAGGACAAACACCAGCCTGTGGATACGTAGGATCGACGTTGAAAGACAAGGATGCCTGAAAAGAGTGCTGATTTACGGACCAACAGTGAGACGTAGCCTAAGGACAAGAAGAAGACCAATGCGGTACCATTTATGTTAATGAATACATTAACATAAACCCAAAGGCCCTTTTCAGGGCCAGCCATATTTCTCGAAAAGAGATAGCCTTTCCATTGCCTACCCCTTTTTTTAAAAAAAATGTAAAAAAAAAATCCCATATTCAATTCCCCTTTGTCCCTAAACAATCCCCAAACTCTATTCCCCCATGTTAAATTCCCCTTGTACGTATATCGACCCACAATTTTTTTCCCATGTTAATTCCCCTTGTACGTATATTAACCCACGATTTTTCGCCATGTTAAATCCCCTTGTACGTATATTGACCCACGATTTTTCGCCATGTTAAATTTCCATTGTACGTATAGTGGCCCAGGGGTCTCCGTAATGCTACTCCCCTTGTCTCCAGACTTGCCCAGGGGGTTCTGTAATGCATTTTCCCTATTGTCACCCAAGTGTCGGTCCTTATTTCCCATATTCGATTTCCCATGTTAAATTTCCATTGTCCCCAGAGTGAATATACCCTTTATTAACATTCAAGTCCCATTGTCCCTAGGGTGACCCACTTCACTACTGATATTGACGCACATCTATAATCTTTATAAAATAAATTACCCAGTAATACTGTTTTAGTGTTGTCAGTTGTTGTAGTTCTTATGTTGCACTCGGGAACCTATGAACATTCGTTTGCAGCCCATAGTTGATTGATTGATTGTTGAATTAAAGTCGCGTGGGCCCAATTGGGAATGTGAAGTACCCAAACCAAACTGTAGGTAATTTGAAACAACAACAAAAAAACGAACAACAACAACAACAACAACAAAAACTAGTAAGCGCATACCTGGTCCTTGCTTCAATTCATATACAGAAAACGCGTGGTTACTGTCTTTAAAACTGTACATAACTGGAAACTTCCAGATAGAAATAACAAACCAGCACACAAAATGCTCGTACAAAAGGTAACATATGAGAGCTTTCTAAGATATATGTAAGTATTGCAACTATTTTTCATTTTTTCCGAGCATGTTACTCTCGTATTTAGTCGAGCACCTGTATTGACTGTTCATTCCGCGTGGGCAACCATTTGTATTATAAGCGTTTAAAAGAAATTTAAAAAAGGACAACAAGTTTAAGTTTAAGCATTGTAAGACAAACATGTCTGAGTCGCACTTGCAATTCAAGTAAACTTTTTCGGGCTGTGTGTGTGGGGGTGGGTGGATATATTCATGGATGGATGGATAGATACAGAGAAAGACAGTTACGTACAGACCATTGGACAGACATATAGAAAATAAATCAACGGATAGATAGATTGATTGATTGAATGATAAATGGAATGATGGGTGAAGAAGTTTGGTGGAAATTTCTGATTTGAATATGGGGACTTATTTTGGTTCAAATGTTTTTTTTCTTCTTCGTGTTGGTTTCTATCTGAAGAAAATTTATAAACATCAAGAGTACTTAATCGTGATACAATTTTAACAGCTCTGCTGAGTTTCTAAATGCCCACTTATCGATGAATAACGAAATGTCCACCTCTTTTTACTAAGTATGAAATATCTAAATCAAACACAGTCAATTGAAAGGATTAGTATACGAATTCTGTTGGACTTTGTACAGGTTTTGATGTATGAATTCTATTGGACTTTGTACAGACTTCGATGTTCGAATTCTTTTCGACTTTGTTATAAAATATATTTAATTTGCATTGTGTGTTAAGTTTATTTATGCTTTAATTATATGATATGGATAATTGTATTTTGGACTTCACCTTGTTCAAAATCAAATTCATCCTCTACTTGATCTGATCCATATTTTGTTTAAATTCTCTAAACAACTAATACATAGTTAATACTTTCTTTAAGATTATCGGTTAACTATTAGGATTTTTATCTTGTTCTGAGTCAAGGACATTGTGTTTACTGTGTTCTTTATTATAATTTTAGTAATAGATTTTCTCATGATAGCTAAGACTTTATATCGTAAACTTTTGGAACATTACAGACTGAAATTTTCCATTAGGTTATAGTTTGTTTTAGAAAATGTTAATTGCGATCTGAAGTCAAGCAGAGGACTATATAATCTTGTTACTGGAAGAAGAAAAAAAATTTAAGCTCTAAGCAGAATCAATTGTATTATTGTTGTGTCCAGTATTTCATTTAGCCTGGAATTTATTTATCCCAATTATTTATTCACTGGAATTAGAAAGCTCTCATCTAAAATTTATATTCTTGGAAAGAGACATTAACTGTGAATTCGAGTGAAATTCAAATGAGCATATATTCTCGGACTGCATTATTGTGATCCAACAAAAGGCAGATGGCATATCACCACGACACGGGTCAACACAGGCACATCAACACTTCCAGCGTTCGATTTATTTTAGAATACCGCTACAGTTTGTCCAGAGCTTTAATAATTACGACTTGTGTTCGAAATCTATTATTATTTGGTATTTTCCCCCAAAACCATAGGTTTTTTTATTTTTTTAATAAAGTTTTTACTCTGTATTCAATGGAATAATTTTATGGTTGAATTTTAAAAAGCATGTTGCTTCTCACTCTTTCTATTACTTATTTTAAAACCATAGAGTCGTAATATTGTACAGACCTTAACGTATGAATTCTATCGGACTTTGTACAAATTTTAATGTATGAATTATGGTAGACTTGGTGGATAAATTAATGAATGAATTCTGTTCGACTTTGTACAGATTTTAATTTATGAATTATATTGTACTTTACACAGACAGTAATATATGTAGTCTGTTGGACTTTGTACAGACATTAATGTATGAACTCTGTTCGACTTTGTACAGTCTTTCATGTATGAATTCTGTTGGACTTTATACATACATTACTGTATGACTTCTATTGTACTTTGTACATATATTATTACATGAATTCTGTTAAATTTTCTACTGACTTTACTGCTTCTATTAACCGATTAAACATACAGAAGAGATTTTACAAAACAGTGTCCACTAAACGTAACGTAACAGAAAGATTTAGCTGGATCCAAATAGTTTCTGTAACAATTCTTTTTTTTTTAAATGTCGCATTAGCTGGTTTTCTGACAAGCACATAATAAAACTGTATTTACTATAGAAAATGACAGTTTTCATTAGAGTGAAATAGATGACGTACGGTGACTATATTGTGACGTCATTAAAGTTGCGGGTTGATGGGTATGCACGTGTGAGAAGGAAAATAGTGGAGAAGATCGGTTTGGACTTTCAGTGAAAAACTTCAGTAAAACTGCAAAGCCAATTCGCCCAACCTTGACATAGACATAGTTCGAACACGAGGTCACTATTTATCTCATCTGAGAACACGCAACCCAGTCGTCACCGATAAATGATCAGTTTGTGTCATTAGATCTTCCGCAGGGAGAACGACTAATGCGTCAGCTGTTCTCCAACAGAATGCACCCCCCCACCCACCCCGTCAACCAGTTTTCTTACACATACGTTACCCATTACAATGACTGTCTCGGAGGGAATTTACGACGAGGCTTTGATTATTAAATTGCTTCTCAACTTGTATGTCTGGAGTCAAGAAACTATCTGAACACAATATTTGAACCCGGACTCAATACAATAAGATTATGGACCGACCATTTTATGTTCATCGAGGATGGAGAAGGTACTTGTCTTTTAAATCGGGATTATTATCTTTTCCTTTTATGCATGAGCAGGTTTTTTTTCTGCAAATCAGAGCAAGGGTATTTTTGTTCAAGCCGTCAAATGGAAAATCGCAGCCTCTGCTCACCCGCCGAGAATATTTACGATAATTTCGTGCTCAGAAAATTTCCTGACTACTAGGACGAACCGTAAGTTTGAAACAAAACTGAGGTTCAAAGGGACAATCGTATGTGATTGGCTGACATAAAATCTCAATCTCGTAATGAACATAGCATTTTTTATGATGAAATACAGGTTTGACGGACTCTGATGTAAATAATTTTAGTAACATTTCGAAATGGAAGGAAGTATTCCCAGTAAGCAAGATTAGGACAAAGCACACTGTCTAAATTTCGCCAATATATGTTGCTAAGCTCGAAACGTTAGGAAACTGTTTTGCATTCGTGACGTTACCAATATTCATATTTTTGTGTCTTTATATCCTGGGGGAAAGAATACGTGTATAGGTTCAAATTCTGCAGGTTTCATCAGATAATTGAAGTTTTCTCCAGTTGTTATATTACTAACTACCAAATGAAAAATGACAACAATAATTTCTTCATAATTGTCCCAGAAAATAATAAAATAAACAACGTCTAATTCTATTACAAACTTAATGAGATTTTCAATAAATAAGACGGTCAGTTTAAAAAAAATCAACACCGCAATTGAGCATACATGTAGTAAAAAGAATATTTACCGAGTCTTCTCAAGGATGTGTTCTATATCGAAAACATGGTTAAATTCTTTACTTTTTCTTATTTTTCCAAGTTCAAAGCGTGGTAACTCCTTTTAATTTCTCATACATACGTTACATTTACAAGTGCGTGTAGCTAAAAAGATTTCAATTATATATCTTAATTTTACTATTAAATTTCCTTTGCAAATCACATAACTACGGGCACCGTCATGAAGAAGAAAAACGTGTCAGCACATAGTTGTTAGAACAGCAGCATATGTTTTGGATAAGCCAAAATCCAGTTTACTTAGTGTAGAACCTTTCCCTCATGATTTATCTAGTTTTGCAAATTTATGTGCGGATTATATTTATATTTCGAGTCCGTGTTGTCTCTGTTTCTTTGATTCAAGATTGTCTTATTTCCACCTGGTCCATGTCTTATTTCCAAGTGAGAAACTTTAAGCGTCTGTGGGCCATATCTGGGATGGGCTTGAAACAGCCGAATCAAACTGTTGGAGTTTTTTCTCGCATTTCTTTTCGATCGCTGGTTAGTCCCACGCTTAAAACGAAACCTTGCCATGAAAGTATCTCCAGGTTGAAGTAACAAACGTTGACTATTACCATTTCCTAAGTTTAGGTTCATGTTGAAACCGCCTCCATCAACGACATTATTCTGAGGAAAATCATTCTGCAATTGGCTTAATTGGGAGGCATGTTGTGATAACTGGAGGTTCAGGTTTGGGTTGCTCGGGTTGTTGGCGAACCCTACTGAATTCGCCGCTTGCATGTTAGTTGGTTGCCTTTGAAAGACTGGCTGCCACTGTTCGTTGTTGGACATAACCTGGAATGGGAAGGTTGGGGGTTGTGTGAACGTGTCCAATCCTTGGCCATTGCCGGGCATCCCTCGAATGGAACCTTGAACATTTTCCATTGGTATGCCTGCAGCATCCGATTGGATAACGCGAATCTCTGGCTTGGAGAAGGCTGGATTTAATCCGCTGGGTTTAGAAATCATTCCGCCGTGTGTATGTAATTGACCGAAGGGACGTGTGTTTGTCGCATGGTCCACTCTCACGGGACGAATCTGAATGCTTCCTTTGCTGGGCAAGATCCGGGCACTAGCCATATTTCCACCCAACTGATGTAAATGACTCAGGTGGTCTGTAAATGAAATTGAAAAGAACATGTCTTGCAAGCAGAGGCATCCGCGGGAGGAGATTTGGAAAAACTATATTGTTCAGTATCAATCTCATCCTTTGATGTTGGCTTTCCCTCACCCCCAAATACGCCCCGAAAAAAAATTTGCTTTCACCACCACCCCCACCCCCGCCCCATATTACTGCGGACGCCATTGCTTGCACAATGCATTCATGTTTCACATAACAATTTTATTTTAACACACATTTTTACGATACCTTGTTACTTCATAAGTGAACATACTTTGTAATATGTCACCTGAATTTTTAACAGTTCTAACACTAACCTCTTAATGTTGAGCGCCTAGCAAGGCAGCTGTTAGTACCATTTTTTATAAGTCTTTGGTATGACTCGGCCGAGGTTCGAACCCGTGACCTTCCGTATCCAAGGCGGACGCTCTAACCACTAGACCACCGGAGCGGTCAGATGTTTATTGTAAAATGTTGAGAATTTCGCTGAACAAACAACTAGTACTCGAAGCTTGACTGCAACATATTAAGGTAATTTTGACTTAAATGTGCATACTACATTCAAACACAAAATTGTAACACAATATACAGTGTACTGTACTTCGTCCGAAATGGATGACACGGAAACAAGTTTTCTATATCGGCTCCGTTCGAGGTAAATGTATGTTAAATGTTCTCCTGTAACGAATTTCATTTCAAAATCTAGAAAGCTTGCCTATTAGGAAGTAATTGCATTAAAGCCCTGAGATTTTATTTCCAGCATAATCAGTGCCGTCTTAAGGCATGGGCACACTGGGCCGTTGCCCAGGGCTTCACGCTTCTAGCCTTTAATTCATGTGGGTGGGTAGGGCCGGTAGGGGGCCCCAGTGCATTGCTTTGCCCAGAGCCTACAATGTTGTTAAGACGGCTCTGAGCATAATTACTGTCGAATTCTTATAGATTTGAGTAGAATATATGATATACATAATCTAACAACGAATATCGTGGAACTAATCACTGCAGTCCAACGTTTACGAATTCGTGGCACTAATCACTACAGTCCAAAGTTTACGAATTCGTGGAACTGATCTCCGCAGTCCAACGTTTACGAATTCGTTGCACTAATTGCTATAGTCCAACGTCTACAAATTCGTTGCACTAATCGCTACAGTCCAACGTTTACGAATTCGTGGCACTAATCACTACAGTCCAAAGTTTACGAATTCGTGGAACTGATCTCCGCAGTCCAACGTTTACGAATTCGTTGCACTAATCGCTACAGTCCAACGTCTACGAATTCGTGGCCCTAATTACTGCAGCTGAATATTACGAATTTCCCGCACCAATCACTGCAGACAAACATTTTAGATTTTTAATACTCTTTTAGTACCCTGGAGGTTGGTTACAAATGCCTCACATTTGGCGTGCTATTGAGATTTGAATTTAATTATTTACAGAACAGGAATTCAAAGATATTTATCTCGAATTTACACAATCCAGTGGGATGAAAATTCGATTTATCTTTACTACTCCAAGGCAATTTTGGATACAGGATACAAGATATGATAGTTTTAAAGCAAAAGAATGCAAGCCTTTTAACGAAGGAGGCGATTAGTTACTGTTAGTAATAAACCCAGTTGTAGAAATGAAAAATAGTCAGAAGAAGATCAGGCTTTCTGTTTATAAATAGATGGCATCCTAGTTCCTAATATGCATATTGAATAGCTTCGTCATTTGATATCATTTTAGTATCAAAGAGAATAGTCTATGGTAAAAGCCGTCTTATACTTTTTGTCACGATTTATATGACGGAGCGGGCTAAATGTTTTGAACTGACTAACTTCAGCAGCTTTTTGAAGTCATAATATTATTTAAAAAGTTATCAGAACAAATCAGTGTTCTGTACCATCTATTGAAACAGCATATACGAAATAATGTCAAGCCTCAGTGATTAATATTTTTTATTTCTTTTTTATGGTAAAACTTTGATACAGATTAGGATTTCCGTCATGGTCTACATCGGTGGTACATAGGATGAATGAAGACGCGAAATAGAGCGGAATTAAAATGTTCGGATACATTCTATTTGCTCAGATAAAATCAAAATTCGGATAAGTCAGGAATAGCACTGCAAACACATTTATCGAATCATATAAAAATTTTCTACTTTACAAGGTAATACTGTAAACAAAAAGTTTACCAGATATATCGACTGAAGAGTAGTACTTCCTTAATATAAGAGCGCAATCTCAGAACTTTTGAATGTCTAGCTTGATTGTGCTACATACTAAATTACCCTTTTTGCAAGGTCTCAATAAAAGTATCCTCTAATTAACCATTTGTTTCCGCGTGTGTCTGTGATTGTTTGGAAAAGATAAGTCTAAACAAAATTTTAATCAATGAATTAGCAGCAAAGAACATTTTAACACTGGAAACAGCTCCACCCATTATAATTTTTCTGTTAAAAAGTGAAAATGGACAATTTACTCACCAGATACAACTCTTGTTAGTTTGCCCAAGTTCTCGTTTTCAGGTCCATGTGGAAAATGATTGGAAAGGGTTATCGGAGGGACAGAAAATTTGGGATGAATGGTGTAAACGGCTTCCATTCCATTCTGCATATGCTTGGTCACATGACAGTGGAGAAGCCATGTCCCCGCATTATCAGCCAGCATCTCTACTGTTTCGTAGGTTCCCGGAAACACTTCGATAACATCGCCTCTATGGGACCTCGAGGTCTTATGAATATATGAATGACCATGAAAGTGAACTGTATGGAAGTCGTCCTCTGAACCCAATCCAAGAACGTACCAGGCCACCATGTCGTTCTCATTCATGTCCAGTCCTTTCAAATTACCAAATATTAAACCATTTATTGCGTTCATTTCATTACTGGCTTCAAAATTGTCCGGTAATGGTTGGACCTGTTGAGCAAATCTCTCATGAGTCTGTCTTATGTACCAGCTTCTGTTCTCGTTTATTATGTAGAAGACGACAGCAAATTCTCTAATTATATTGTCTTTCCTTTTACCGTTAGCATCCAACGTACCTTTTTTGCATGTAATAAGAGGACCCATCAAACCAGACGATGTATCACGAATCATATTACTGCCTGAATGGTAAATCCATCCGATGCAGGCGGTCTCGTTTGGTTTCGGACCGGATCTCTCCGGAACAGTCCATCTGTACGTGTAAGAGCCACCAGGAGGCACCGCATCATCGAAGGTCTCGCTATCCCGGGAGAAATCCTCATACTTCATGCCCTCATTTGATTTATCATAGAAAACACCATGAGGCTTAATAGAGAATGGATGCGTGGCTTTGTTCATGAATACAACCTCTATGACATCCCCAATTTCAGCCCGGATGAAAGGTCCTAGAAGTTGCAAATGTTCCTCCTCTGGAATCCTCTGCTTTTGGGTGGAGAAGGTTTCGTCAGTGTATTCTCTATACACTGCCTTTCTGTAGATTGGGCCGATATAGCCACTGTCATTTCTCACATACAGATATCCACGACTAGAAGAAACAAAGACATCATTGGTAGATAAGTGATATCAAATGAAGAGTACTTGCTATCGATTTAGAGCAATGTCTGCCTTTGTCAAAAGTGAAATTGAAAATTCCAGTTTACCCTCGCTGCGCTCGTGTGTTGTATAGAACGATTCGGAAGAAGCTTGATTCTGAATGATCGCAAATGATTACAAAATGAGAACGTGCCTCTGTTTGCAACAACTAAAGGGTCTGTATTATATAGATTGCTGATGCTAAGCTAACTACTACATCGAAAAATTTCCTTCTGGTTCATAATACAACTTCAGCAGAAGTAAGTGTGAACAACACACAGACGTCCCTGCAGTAGGATACGAATCTTAACTTCGTTTGCTATTTAAATTAGTTTGGTAATTAGATATGGAGTATAAGCAAAAACTGTCGGTGATGCAATGAAGTACTAGATCAATGTTAAATAATAGATGCAGATACAATTAGTCGTACGAGAGAGAGAGAGAGAGAAAGAGAGAGAACGTATAATATACGTAGACTTAGATTACACAAAAGACATAGACATAATAAAGACTTGTTATTAAGAGTGCAGGCTTTCCCGATAGAGCACCATAACTGATTTTTCAATCCATTGTTAATAGTGAAATGTCAATGGAAATAATGAGATGCAAGAAGTGAAATATGGGGACCTATATTTGGGATTTGGTCGCTCAGTCAAAGCGACATACTTGTATTTTCATTCCTTGCGTGAATATGTATTATTGGGTTTAACGGCAAATCAGCACATTCTGGACTAAGCGAGTTAGTTTAGGTGTCCCGAGAAATGCATACAAATAAAAAATAAAGATAAAAATGGCGAACTGGTTAAAATACAAAGCTGAATGTATCATATAAATCACACACTGATAAAAAGTCAAAGACCTTCCCTGATAGGACACCGTTATGGGCGCCATTACAGTGGAAACATATTTCTATAAATTCGTCTCCTCGAAAGACAGGAGGGCGCATTGGGCCTATTATATGTACCCAAGCCAGCATGAATAGGGTGGGATGAGTGACCGACGGTACAAGAGAATCACTGTGCCAAAGAATGATTAATCGTTTTTGTCAGCCTGCTTGGAGTCAACATGGAGATACAACCCGTCAACGTTGTCGTCGGATTTCTCGTTCAATGCTTTTGCGACCTTAATATTGAATCTACAGTGAATCTTTTGGAGGAGAGGAATCAAAGCGCCACTGTTGGCTTTCTGAAACGTATGATTTGCAAATTGGAAGTATACATAGCGGTTAACGAATTCATCAATGCAATGCAATTCGTTACAGACATAAACTTCGAAAAAAAATGTTTGCTTCAGATTACCTATCTACCTACCTACAGTACAAGTCACATGGGTCATATATGCGCATTTACTCATTTTAAATTATATACAAATTATTCCTTTAAAATTTAACACTAATTTTCTTTAGCCAAAGACTATTCAATTCTGAATTTTGAATGATCTGCACCTTTACTGTCATCAAGAAACATCTTGACGAAAATTATCGATCTCTACGGTCTTTTACAGTGGTTGCCATGTATTAAACTTGGGTCAAAATAAGAGCGCGTCGACTGGAACCGTCACAATCGAGGGTTGTACAAATTCGTTTATCAATACGCGTAGCTTTCATTGTGACATCACGGCGCACGACATTCAGTATTAAGTCCTGATTGTAACGGATCACACCTTTAGGTTCATTTCGTCCGAAAATGTCAAAGTACTTTAACATTGATTTTGCCATATGCACCTCTCGGGGCGTCTAAAAAAATGACCGTTCAAAGGAATATGGATGTATACGAATACAAATGAAGCGAATACTTGTTACTTAAAGGTATGTAGAATCAAGTTCTAAAAAATTACACCCATTACTGAAATAGTCGGTGTTGAATGCCTACATGACCCGTGTGACTTGTACTATAACTACCTACTCACACACGTACCTATCTATCAATTTATCTACCAATCAAATTTACTACGCACATACTAAACAGACCCTGAAACTTGTAGTTTTACCAAATCTGCATTTAGTCTACATTTCATTTGCGGCTAAATTGCATTTCATTTGCGTTCATTCCACATTTTATTTGCGTTCCGTTTGAATTCCATTTACGTTTCCATTTCATCTACCATGTTGTCATATTGTGTTTACTGTTTCTGCAATAATTCAGATTTTATTGGTTCCATCCATAGTTCCTTTCATCTTCATTTATTAAAATGAATATACCACAGTCAGGATTTTCGCTTTCATTAGCATCAAATAGAGAGAATTATCCTATACATGTCTAGCCTATTAAAAGTGTGGTTATTAAGCAACGCATAAAATTCAAAAGTCAGGTCTGAATTTACAATAAATAAAAATACAACCGAACCTGAAATCAATGTTAAAACGTTATATTTGTCATCATATTTATTTCTTATTTCGTGTTTTTTTCTCTCAGTAAAAACTGTACAGATACAACTACTGGTAATATCATCACGGTAATGGCCGTTATTGGAACAACTGAACTGTTTGCAAATGCTGAAAAAATGTTCAGTGTTAAAAATCTGATCCCAGATAATCATGTAAACGAGTTATCGAAAATGGAAATTTACCAGCTGTCCAAAACACGGGGAAACAGGTTTTCAAATCCATCTATGAAATGCATTAGCTTTCATTTTTTTTCTTTTTTCTTTCTCTTCACCAATCATCATGATGCACTATAACTATCGCATTTGCATTCTCCTTTTCCTTGAACTTGCATTATCATTTCGTTTTTTGCTCATTCAGCATTTCAACTGCATTCATCATCTCGTTTGCATTCAGTTTTCTACAATCTGGAAACGTTCTGATAAAGTACTTACGTTGTGGGGTCTTCTAAGCTCTCGTTCTCGATTAGATCTCGCATTGAGGGCGCGTAGTTCCAGTCTATTTCCTCTGCAGCTATGTAATATTTTCTGACGATTCCCGACTGCTTGAACTGGGGAATCTGCTTACTTGCCATGGGACATTTTCTAACAGTGTACTGCGCCGACATTCCCGCCATAAGGTGATGGAATGTGTGACAGAAGACCGCCCATGTACCTGAATTGGAGAAGATTATTGCCAATACAAGTGACAAAATCTATTTGATATAAGTAGTAGCTATACAAGTTACAAGGTCTCTTTCATACAGTTAATGGCTATTCAAGTTACAAAGTCATTTTTATACAATTAATGGCTATACAAGTTACAAAGTCTCTTTGATACAATTAGTAGCTATACAAGTTACAAAGTATCTTTAATAGAAGTAGTAGCTATACAGGTTACAAAGTCTCTTTGATATAAGTAGTAGCTGTACAAATTACAAAGTCTCTTTGATACAATTAGTAGCTATACAAGTTACAAAGTCATTTTTATACAATTAGTAGCTATACAAGTTACAAAGTCTCTTTCATACAATTAGTAGCTATACAAGTTACAAAGTCTCTTTGATAGAAGTAGTGGCTATACAAGTTACAAAGTCTCTGATATAAGTAATAGCTATACAAATTACAAAGTTTCTTTGATACAATTAGTGGCTATACAAATTACAAAGTCTCTTTGATACAATTAGTGGCTTTTCAAGCTACAAAGTCTCCTTGATACAGTTAGTGGCTATTCAAGCTACAAAGTCTCTTTGATACAATTAGTGGCAATACAAGTTACAAAGTCTCTCTGATACAATTAGTGGCAATACAAGTTACAAAGTCTCTTTGATACAATTACTGGCAATACAAGTTACAAAGTCTCTTTGATACAATTAGTGGCTATTCAAGCTACAAAGTCTCTTTGATACAATTAGCGGCAATACAAGTTACAAAGTCTCTTTGATACAGTTAGTGGATATTCAACTTACTGGCAATACAAGTTACAAAGTCTCGTTGATACAATTAGTGGTTATACAAGTTACAAAATCTCTTTGATACAATTAATAACTATACAAATTACAAAGTCTCTTCGATACAGTGAGTGGCTATACAAGTTACAAAGTCGCTTTGATACCATTAGTGGTTATACAAGTTACAAAGTCACTTTGATACAATTATTGGCTATACAAGTTACAAAGTCTCTTTGATACAATTCGTAGCCCTGCAAGTTACAAAGTTCCTTTGATAAAATGAGTGGCTACACACGTTACAAAGTCACTTTGATACACTTGTAGTTCTGTAAGTTACAAAGTTCTCTTGAAACAATTAGTAACTATACATCTTAAATAGTCTTTTTGATAGGATTCGGAACTATACAAATTGCAGTCTCTTTGATAAGATAAGTGAGGATACAAGTTACATAGTCTCTTTGACATTATCAGTTAAAAATACTTTCTCAAGTTCGACATGGGTAATTAAATCTGTGCTATGTTTTTTTTAATACTATTTACCATGCTATATACATTTGCTCTATATCGCCAATTTAACTTCTCTATTTCGTTACAGTGCATCATGTTTGTGCTTACGTGTAGTTTTTAGCGCTGTAAAGAAATGTATTTGAGATAATGGTTGTCAGAAATATGGAATTACAGATCAAGTTAGCTAGTAGGTCTATATACCTTTTTAAGAAAGCAAGACACTAATGCATCACGATATTTCATTTCTCACACATAATAGCTCTTCTAATAGGTACGCCTTCCAAAAATGTTAAGTCTTCTTCGATCTTGCTTTAGGCATAAATTTTCCCTAAACGTTCACGAAGATTTATATCGAATCTTCGACGATACAAGCCAGTTTCTCCCACGTGGTTGTCTGTATCGACAACAAGGCAAAATCTTTCCATAAATAGGTCTGAGATCTAAGAATATGTAAGTTGGAATTAAAGATTGAATTTCCATTCCTAGACAATCAAAAACGACATTTCCAATGTAAAACCTTGTTTGATCGTGACTGACTGATCCAAATTTCGAATCTCATGCTCAGGTTCAGGAGTTATAAAATTTCAAGGCTAGTTCATTGTGTCATAATTTAAATTCTCAAGTGACGGGCTCTTACTTATAATTGTCTGCAATGCCTGTATAAACCTACTTGGATTAATGCCATATGTGATGCATGCAGTCACAAAACGTTTTTGAAAAGGTATACTGGGTGCTTATGAGTTTTTACGTCTTTTGAAACGCTCTGTCTCTTGAATAAATAATATTTTCAATCCAGCAATGCCATCTCTAATATACATTTGCACTGATAAAGATTCGCTGGAGATTAAACATTTACCGGGATTATCAGGGTACATGTAGCCGGTGAAGGATGTACCGGGTACCAACACTATGGTGTCCAGGTCTTGCTTGTTGATTCTCAGAGAGTTGCCTTCAAATGCTATTCCGTGAAGATCGTGACTACCACCAAGGCCAAACACATGCCAAGACACACGGTCTCCCTCACACATATCCAGTCCCTGTAGGTTCCCAAAGACGCGGCCATTTACAGCTGCAATTAGTATTTATAAACAAAAACATTAAAAAAAAAAAAAACATCAGCATTAACCATGATTTATAAGGTTTTTCTTTCCAGGAATTATTTTTAAGGAACTGGTCATGTTGTACTTTACATTCACGTTTAATGATAAATTAATGATAAATTTCCTTCATGATACGTCTCTAAGGGACAAACATGCACACCTATTAGACATTATTAGACAGACGTATTGCACACATCTTCGTTTACTGAACATTTTGTGGAGTCCACTAATACACCGAAATGTACTATTTCGAGTTTCCTCATTTAAGTAGTTATAAATGTAATATTTTCTTGGTGAAAAAATATAAACTTCTGTTATCATTTCTACTCAAAGTAGAATTTAACCCACTCACTGGATATTTTACAAAAACTGGTACTCGGTCGAGTCGCTTCCATCGCGTTTCAAGAACATTACGCTTGAGTTAATACTTTTCTATTTTTATTTTTATAAATCATTCATTTTTTGGGGTAATTCGTAGGTAATACGTTCAGTTTATTTTGACCATAGAAAAATATCAGTCAAGCACCGTTTGCAACAATCAGAAAAAAGACTTTAACCTCCCCCCTCCCCCGACTTCGCTCTAGATCTCACACTCATTCACCATTAAGGCAGACTTGTATTCGCGAAAGGGTGATTCATTAAGCCGATGTCATCTTGCTATGCCGAAAACAAGGTAAATATATTGGTAAGGCTTCTAAGAAGATAAAAAACAACACCCACTTTGCACCTCTACCGTCCCAGGTTCGATGCTTCATTCTTCGGTTTTCTCCATCTCAAAATCAACACACATACATACCCCCCCCCCCCGATATTTGAGCCGTAGTGAGTGCTTTATATACTTTGCGAGAGCTTTTCGAACAACTGATATTTAATAAATAATGTTTAAGTAAACACCATGACTGTTCCAAATCAACTCACAATGCATAAGGTTCCCATGCTTGAAGGCCTCACTCTCTTTATCAACTGCAGAGGCGTTTTTGACGTATAGCTGGATGTTTTCATCCAGATACCAGGAAAAGTTTTCATCAATCACTTGGAAAAGCAGGAAAAACTCTCTATCAACAAACATCTGAAATGCAAGAAGGAGACAAAGTTATGTGTCACTTACCTTTTAAAATAAGACTGATATATGATTCTTCAGAGGTACGTCAGTTAAAAATACGGTACCTGCTTATATTGAGATATAATTCAGTTTTAAGAATTGTTATATTATGACATTATTACAACGTCCTTATAAAAGCGAATTAGATCTATACAGAAGCGATGAACAAATACTGTAGTGCTGAACTGTTAGTACAATATCATTGCAAATAATAAGTAGGATCGTAACTGAAAATATATTATCAAATGCTAGTGTAAACTCCTGTGGGTGACAATTGTGTTCGTATGAGCTTCTAATGTAAGACGAATTGTTCTAAGGAAGCCGCGATATATCATGACGACTTCTTCTAAGGGAACCGCTATATCATTACTTCTTCTAAGGGAGCCGCGATATATCATGACGACTTGTTCTAAGGGAGCCGCGATATATCATGACGACTTCTTCTAAGGAAGATGCGTTATATCAAGACGACTTATTTTAAGAGAGCCGCAGTATTTCAGTTGAAAGAACGTCGGACTCGTAATCCTATCATCGCGGGTTCTATACCAGTCCAGGCCAGCCTGGGAAAAGTACTTCGCTCACATTTCTTTGTGTGATTCAGCCAGTAAAGCGCTGAACATGCAGCTAAAAGGCAAACAAAGCCTATTTTCCCTCTCCTACTTTTGATATTTTCAAAGCTAAATGAAAACTAAATTTGTGGCCCTATGTGGAAAACAAAATTCTGCGGCAGATTTCTCATTCGTTATAACAACAGATTAGACTGTACATTTGAAAAATTCGCAAATAAACGAAAATATCCATCTTGCGCAAAATATCATAGGAATGAATATCGTAAGTTATTATCTTAAGATTATTTTTTTTTAACATTTTACACGGAAAAGACAACTTAAAGTTCAGCCTTTTACTTTACCTTGTTGTGGTTGACAAGTACCTGTTTTCCATTGTTTTCAAGGGACCCAGGCTTGCAAATAAGCAAAGGACCAACGAGCCCCGAATTAACATCCTTCACAATGTCCACAGCCGAGTGGTAAGTGTAGGTCAGACAGTTAGGGTCATCGTTAGTTGGGGCCACTTCTCGGGGCACCGTAAAGCGGTACACACTTCGTCTGCCAGGCAAAGTGTACGCACCAAAAATCACGTTGGCTGGAAAGACATATGCATGCGTGTGTAGAAAGGACAGCAAATACGAGGTTAAATAATCTGAAAGCACAATACGAATTTTCAGGATCATAAAAGTATCCCTGCGAGAGAAAAAAAAGCTCAAAGGAAGAATTCTCGTTATACAATATAGTTACTGATTTATTTTAATTCCAAATAACATTACGTTAGGGGACCGTAACACAATGACCAGTATGCTTTTGTTAGCAACTGGCAATATATGTAAGTGCATTCGAATCCGTCTCCAGCAGCCACCGCTTTGAAATTAGAAAATTGGCTTATACAAATATGTGAGTTGCATAAGAATTCCTTGCTGCAATAATTAAGTTGAAGGACCTTGAAAGGTTGCTGCTTCTGATAGGTTATTGCTCGATACAGATGATCGTTGAGACAAGTGCGAGTGTTTTTTAAGCGCCTGATATGCATTGCTTTTGCAAACTTAAAAGACTTTGACACCAGAATTGTTTGGGTAATTTTTGGAGTGAACTGATTGAATGGTATTTTTATATATAAAAGTTTGCTATTCTTATTATCCAGCCTCTATGCGTGGATATAAAGGAATCTTCGTGACCGTCAATCCGACCGTCCTTATCTCTGTTATACAATCTTGTTATAGCAGCTAGTCCCATGGGTTTTATAGTTTGCCATGAAAATTGATCAATACTGTGGACATTGCTAGACGATTCGTATATCGAACAATCACTTAACTGACGTAAATTTATTATATAAGAGTTTGTCCTGTTTTTACTTGCAGCTGAGTGCAGTCTATGGAAAATTTTGTGAATGTAAATAGTTCCATAGTTTTCGTTGGATCACTTTTCACTTGGTATATGTGGCGCTCTACAGTTTAGCATTTTCGATAAGGGTTACATATCTATTAAAAAAATAATTTTCCCGGTTTTCCTCACTGGTTATACTGGCTATTAAAAAATAAAGACCCTGCATATCTTAGGCATCGTTAAAAGAACATTTTTCCCCTTTACTTTGGTGTATGATTGATGGGAGTAATTTGGGTTAGAGAGTACGCAGCTTGACCTTATTTCAGATGTGTACCTGTAAAAAATGCTAGCTCTGCTTGGTCATTTTCACTTGCTGTACTTCAGAGGTCAATTGTAAAGAAAGCCGATAATATTTATTTATATGGTAATTCATTCATTGCCCTTTCAGAAGTTAGTATTGTACTGTCTGGTAAAATTCTTTTTCTCTATTTTAGTAACTGCTAAAGATATTGTACTTTAGACCAATTCAGGCTGACCTTTTGAGCACAAGGGAGCAGTCATTTTAGTTGGGTGTGTGGTTAGATCTTATACAGTTACCACAAGTACAATATCCAAAGATATTCCAGCCACAGAACATGAAAGTAGCATAGAGGTATACCAACATTCGCTTCACTTTGCATCCTGCAAACCTCACATTTCACCCGCCACTCTCTCAGAAGTTCATAATATCCCTAGAGCGCCCCCATAAGTGCTGATGGCCGTTATCTGAATGTGCGCATAGCAATTAACCACTTTGCTCCCGCAATTTTTGTTCTAGATTTTGCCCTTTTTGCATTTCACATGAAAGCAGTGAATGATAGAATCTTGTTAACCCAACAAGTCGCAGCGTTTTTGATGGATCGATGTGAAACTTTGTACATGTTATGATCATCATCAGTCGATAAGTCACTTTGCTCCGACTGTGCTTGCTAGAGATATTGCTTGTTTTTACTTGTTTATGATAATACTCTGAACATGTTCTAGTTATCATCACAAGATGTGAAATATCAAACTCGCTGTGTTCCTCCTATTTCTTTGCTTTTTATTTTGTCCTACAGCTAAATATAATGCAAGACATAGTTTTGTGAATGCGATTTTTCTTTTCTTTTTATGCATCGCTGTGATCTTGGTACAAACTATTGCCATCTTATTCAATATTAAAACAATCTTTGTACTCCTGCATTTTTCTGTTAGTGGTATTGCCCTTGTTACTTGCAGATAGGTGCAGATCTGACATAATTGTGTGAATGCGTCTACTCTTGCAGTTTTTCTAGGGATTTATCTTAAACTTTGCACATACTGATGCCATTATCTAAATATATGAATGTTGACCAATCATTGCACTCGCGCTGTTATTGGAAGAGTTATGTACCTTTTCGACAATAGACTCGTCCACATCGTGTGTGTGAGATACGAGTGAGGTGGGGCTATATTTAAGTGAAAATGTCTCACCTTCCCTCAAATTTATATATTTGTAAGCATAAACATATTTGACGGTGAACGAAAATCTTTGATAAAAGTTGCGATAGCCAAAATGCTCGAATCCCTTAAGTAAACCGCTCGCTAAATTTGGTCCAGATTTATGTATGCGGAATGAAACTGGAAGAAAACAATGCTTGTCTTATGCGCATTTTTCTTTTTCTTCAAATTTTATTTCTGGTGTCTGTATTGCTGTATCAGTCTCCATCTTATAATATACACGAATCGAGCTTTGACGTCAGAATAAATCATATCAATCATGGAGGCAAGGATTACGTAGTTTACTCAGAACTGTGGTGGTGATTTGTGGTATATAAAAAACAGCTGTCAATTCATCGGTAAACTAGCTGTATATGTTGCATATAGCTGTAATTGTTGGCTCAAAACATCTGTAACAATTGTATCTAAGTGTGAAAGGCGTTTGATATATTTTGTTTTAACCCTACCCAACCATTCACTCCCACCCGAGTTTGCAGCCAGTATCCGCAAAAGTTCCGTATCATATACTCGGCCTTGTGAAGCAGTCCACAAAGTAGGATCACATACAATCAATCTATTCCTACCCCTTCAGTTGGTGCTGAGTTCACGTTACAAGGAGAAGAATCGGATAGATTAATGAATGTATGGATACAAAGACAGACGAACATGACAAATCTCAATATATCCGCAAAATTGCGGATAAAATTCTCCATGAAAATGAAATCAGTTGGAAGAACGGTTTCTAGAAGCAGTCTAAATAGTTATGTCTAAATTACGCAAAATGCTCATCTGAAAATGCGTAACGGACGATAACTAAAACACATAATTTTCTCACAGGCCCATCGCCTGGTACAATGAATGGATAACAGGACAAAATAATTTACTTTACAAACTGGCATTAACTGCCATCTAAATACATATCTTTCACTTTCTTTTGTTTCAAGCTGTAATGCACCGATTAGATAGCAAATTTCACATAAAATGAAAATCGAGAGACTATTGTTTTTATAACAAATATTGCATAAAATGTAATTTATACTACCGTTTGTCTCCGTAGAAAATCAGACAGGAGACCGTTTTTTCAAGACTTCAAATAAACACGCTGTTGCTTGTGTTTGATAGATTACAGTTAAATTGATTTATATTTACACGTTTTGTCTCGTGAGATGTTTTTGTCACATTATATTAGTGTACTGCCTCAGGTATACATTAAAATGTTTAGCATGTCTTTTTATGCAACTACTGGTATCTGTATTTCACATATAATGAGTGATCGGGGACTTATTTCACGGTTAAATATACACATTCTGATTTACCTCGCAGAGGGTGTTTGTTGTACCAAGCGCCTTCCATGTCTTTCTCCATGCCAACCCCATGCAAGAAAATAGAATACTGACGAGCTGCGTTGTTGAAGAACACAATCTCTATTTGCTCGCCAACTTCGGCTTTTATAGGAGGCCCTAGAAGATTCAGGTGCTGCTCTTGTGGAAGTCTCGACTTTCGCACACGAAAAGTTTCATCGGTAAACTCGTTAAAAACGACCTTCTTATAAACATTGCCCAGAGTATCATCAGCAGCAGTCTGGTGACGCGAATGGTGGTCATCACTGCAAAAAAATCAACTTTATCCTTGTACAATTTCACACAAATATTGAAACTAAAATAATATTTTGACCTGTTATATATGTAGCAACTAGCATACTATAAATGTCTTAACTCTAATAATTGTATTAATAATATGATTAATATTAGTATTAATAATATTATGGGCGTGACTTCAGGAAAAGTGAATATTTATTAATATGTGTATATTTCTTTTTCAATGGAACGTAACAAATAAATCGTAAAATATTGTAACCATTCATATGTGCAGCAGCGTGTTTAATACAAAATGTTTAAGCTTCAACATTTTGTATAAAAATGCACGAGATATGTTAGGACGAAAATTTAGATGTTCCAGTAAGCCATCCTAAAGAGCTTCTTGTCCACTTGTTTACATTTATGCAACTCTGCTAATGTTAAAAAGATGCAATGTTTAAAAAAAATTATAGTTGTACAATAATTATGTTTTTATGCCTGTATTACGAAACCTTTAGGAAACTTGCCGGTTTTTGTTAATATGCATGAACGGACCAATTAACAGATATATATATATATATATATATATATATATATATATATATATATATATATATATATATATATATATATATATATATATATATATATATATATATATATATATGTGTGTGTGTGTGTGTGTGTGTGTTTGGTTTCATGCAGAAAATTACACGCCTGTTTTGTTCCGAATCGGCTGAGAGAACGAGTTTATTATAGAGAGGGATACATCAAGACATTAGACTGAGTCGTATTCATACACGATATCAAACGAGCCCTTTCTCACAATTTGGAATATGGTTTCGTATTTATGATATGCCCTCTTTTTGACGTTTTACAGGTACCGTTCATTTTACAGTGTGAATACAGTTCAAAGTAGACTGGAATTTATAAATGCTCTATTTGGTGCATCTAAGAATATCAATAGGCGGACGTCAGTGAAAACACCTAAATAGGACCAATCGTGGTTTCCGAAGGAAAAAAAAGAAATACGGATTGAACATCGATATCGAACACCAGATCAATGATCAAAGATTCAATTGGGATACGATATATAACCATATTGTCGGCAGTCGTTTCACTCAGTACTTTCAACTGTGCCTGTTTATAGGAAATATTTTCAAAGAGTGGAATTGATATTAAAATACCAATGTGTGTTTTAATGATAACAAATTCAGAGTTGATGCAAATCATTCCAGAAAATCACATGGGTCTGTTTCAGTACCTTTTGGTACTTTTGCATTTCAGGAATGAATTATCATGTTGACGTATCTTGGTATTTGAAAATGTATCTGGAAATCCGAATAAAATGAGAGTTTTAGCCATGTGCAGCCATATTTATTAGTTTTAATTCCAAAGTTTTCATAATATCTGCATCTATCGGCCTTATACTGCATGCTATGGTATACTTACACGCCCATGTCGTTGCCGTGATCTGTGACTCCACCTTGGAAATGGTCATTACCCAAAGGCTGGTAGTTCCACTCCACCTCCTCAGCCCCGATAAAATACCTCCTGGTTCTTTTGTATGTGGTAGGGGTTGGACGATTGGCTGGGCAGGAACGGACGTTAAAGAAAGCAGTCATTCCTTCTAAAATAAGTAAGTAAAACATAAGAGAAAGACGCCTTGCGTCAGAATACATGACCGGACATGAATATAGCCGTTTCATTATATAAATTAGTAACTTTCCCAGACGTAATTAAAATGTATGCAGTGAGTGTGTGTGTGTGTGTGTGTGTCTGTGTGTGTGTGTGTGTGTGTGTGTGTGTGTGATTTGGATTTTTAATGTAGATTTAACATGTTTTTTCAGTCATATCGCTACGATGTCTGCAGTGTGGCAGTTTAGAGTGATGTCTAGCACTGGGGCATCATGCCGCAGACATGCAACAACATGTTCCACCCAGTCACACTATCCTGACACCAGGCCGACCAGACCTAACAACTAACCTCTTAATGCTGAGCGCCTAGCGAGGCATCTGTTAGTACCACTTTTATGTCTTTGGTATGACTCGGCCGGGGTTCTAACCCTCGACCTCCGGCATCCGAGGCTGACTCTCTAACGACTAGGTCACCGGTCTGGATGCATATTGGAATGGATTTTCTGCAAGGTTATCCAAAAGAAAGACTACACCATAAAACATGGATTTGAATCCATTGGAAATGTTTAACTGTACAACTTCAAAAGCCGCTGAAGAGACAGTTTAAAATCATACTTTTCATTAGGTTAAATAGGCATTCTATGATATTGGCCATACAACACAGCTTTGCCATAAAAAGAGCATTAAAAAATAAACTGATTTCTGCATGGAAATTATGATATTTACATGTTTAAAAATACACAGGTTCTGAACGCAAATGTTTAGCTGTCATCGTCTGATATTTTGTTAAACTGTAAAAGAAGAATAAGGCTGATGAAGCAGAAATCAAAAAGTAGGCTTAAGAAATGAATATCTTACAATATCCTTAAACCCTGCATATCACAGACACTGATGAGCATGTCGAAGATGAAGAATAGTTTCTTAGAATAAAAGCAGTTGCGATAGGTTTATCTTGAAGCAAATTTTGTAGGAATAAAGCGCCAACACTTTTGTAAGCAATAATTTTTGTACATGATCGATAAATAATAGACATATTAAATTCAAAGATTGCTCAACATTTAACAGGTCGTGGAAAGTAAATAATTCTCGAGGTTGACCACGGAGCCAATACGATTGTGAGAATCGATTTAACAATATTGAAATAAGAAATATAAATCAAAATTTGGACTTAAGACTCATCGGTTCTCAATTCTGTTTTTTTTTATGACATATTATCACTTTGGTGGTCCAGTATTTTCGATTTCAGTGTAAATGTTGTTTACTACAGCACAAAGTTCACAAATATATATATATATATATATATATATATATATATATATATATATATATATATATATATATATATATATATATATATATATATATGTATGTATGTATGTATGTATGTATGTATGTATGTGTGTGTGTTTGGTAGCACTAATTACAACGAAGTTGGACTCATAACACCTATACGTACCTCCCTAACTCTATTTCCCAGCAGGTATGATACATTTTAATGACGATGATACACTCCAAACAACGTGTCTGACGTTGTTGTTACGAGACTGAACTTGAGTTTCAGGACTCACGGTACTAATTTTATATAACAAATTGGAACCAGTCTAGAAATGGATGACTATAAAATAGAAAATATATGAGTTTGGCTGGCCAGGAATGGTTGATAATGAAAGTTTGATTTTAGTAAAAAAGAATATTTTGATAGTAAATCATGGTTGTAGCTGAAAAAATAGAGACCTTGTATTAATGGAATTTTAGTTCTTTAACAGTCTTGAGTTTGGAACACTCATTACTGAATTTAGCACCAGAATCTTTGGTGCGGAATTAAAAAAAAAACGTGTTTCAAAGATATGTTGGTCCAGAAAAGTCGAGGTTAATATTCTTTTCTCTGCACAGAAGCTGTCATGCAGGATGTACCTATACTGAGAATTATAGGTTTGATCATGAGCACACAAAAATTTAAGATATCGAATTTTTAATATCATGGTGTATGCATGGGTTTACTATGGGAACTGAATTAGTACCTTGAGACCTTAAAGGGTACGTTGCCAAAAGATGTTTTTAGAATTATTTTCGTCTCTTCTGAGGAACAAGTAGATTATTGAGCTCGCTGACAACTGCGTAATACTTCCAGTGTTTGTGACATTGCAGATAATATTCATCCTCCGTCTGTGCCCCATAGTACGGAATCTTTTGTACCCATACTGCAATGTCAATGTCAAGCGACCAAAAAAAAAAAAATCACTGCAGTTCAGAGGAGAGTTTCCAGACTAGATGTTACGGCAATGGCGTCAGTGTGGTACTAATGACGCCGTTCACTAACCAATCGGGAGACACAAATTTCGCTGCCTCCCGACCTATGTTAGTCTTGACGAATTACAGTATTCTCTATCCGTCCAAGTTCTACTTCGTTTAAAAAATAATAATAATACGGACATTAGAAGTACTGGAAACTGTAGGACGACAATATTTTCTTCTAACTACCTGGTGATGAAAGAGACGAAATAGTACAAAGGTATAGTCTACTAAACATAAAAACCTTGGAAACGACCAATTATGCGCAAAGAGATTAGTTTTTATTTATATAAGGGAGTAATGTAGCATACTAATTTATTCAGTTTTAGAAATATAGGCTGATAGTGCAGATATTTATTTCGTTTTGTTTTATGAATTGATAAATAACAGTAATCTACCTTATTTATGCCTTGTCATGGGTTTTGTCCTCTATCTGCATGTATGAAACGTGAAGGTCTGCATGTTTGAAATGTGAAGGTTTGCATGTATCAAACGTGAAGGTCTGCATGTATCAAACGTGAAGGTTTGCATGTAGGAAATGTGAAGGTCTGCCTGGCAAGTGGCTTGTAACTATCTTATTTATCACGTGTTGGCGGCTAGATGTGATAAGTGGTTCGTGACTATCTAATTAATCAATGGGGATATGCTATGTATGTGATAAATGTCTTGTAACTATCTTATTCAAAATATATATTATATATTCAAAATTATAAATAGATATGTTCCTTCCAATGAGATATCAACATCTGAATTAAATTAATTGAATCGTTAGGCTGGAAAAATAAACATACATTGAAATAATAGTTTCAGTTTTGCAAATTTTCTGTTTTCGAGAAAAATACATTCCCTTTCTAAATTTAGTGGGGGGTTTTATTTCCATTTTTCCCAGCTTTCCTTTCTCTTGTAATTGTTTATTTGTTGATTAGAGTCGTTTAGATTTTAAGTTGAGCCCAAGTGGTCAAATTGCGAAATTATAACGCACGATAATTGTTCCATATTAGGCCAGGAGACGACACGGAAGTCGGTACGGTACAGTACAGCTGCAAAAGGTACGACGAAAATATAAACCGGTAAGGAAACGAAGAGCAAATTTTACGAAATGGTACAAACGGTAAGCCAAACGTTTGTAATAAAAACGACTAAAACGACTGTTATTTGTAAATTATCGGTGTAAATCTCTAAATTTAGCATATATTATCATCAGCAGAATACAAATAATGCAACCATTATGAATACACATACTTAACTGCAACACTACAGTGAACAGACATACCTATGCAAAATTTGAATTTGACTTAAGTGTATAAGGTTTCACAGATATAAACGTTGCATCGTTCTGGTTCTTTGGATATATATATTTTACTTTTACTTTCGTTTGTTTCAAGTGGCCTTAATGGTGGACGGGGCGAGGACCCAGAATAAAGAGCGATAAAGTAAAAAAAAAAATTTAAAAAAATAACAAAATACCACAAATCATTTATTAATTTATCGCAGCATACACGTGATCCACCTGAACAAACCTAAACGAAATCAGAAGCGTCCGGTATACGTCGCACAAATGTTCTATTCCCTGCGTATGACTAAGATTTGTTTGCTTGCATCTTTGTGTGCACTCTGTAATTGCCAGTTTGATTGATTATTTGAGTAGGTACGTATGATCTTTTGAGACCTGCACGTCTTGCTTACGTTGCGACTACATTATAGTCACGTAGTTCTATAAATGTCCTTTTTAACCCTGTCATTGGTTTTGTGTTTCACATTCCATGTATATGTCTACATTAGACAAGATAATTAAATCGATGATAGATTAAAACACCATAGTCTCTCAGCTTCATGAGTAAGCAGTCTTCTATCTGCTGAATACATTGCGCAAGACGAGAAACATAGACAGAAAGTTTTTGTGGGCACATATAGCTTTATTACCAACTTGTTTCGTTTTTTTTTCTTCCTTCAAATTAATACATATAATCACATCGTACACATCCTTACATATTTATTGAAGTTAACACAAACTGAAAGGATTTGTCACAGTGGCATTTATTGGACCAGACTGTGAAATTTAAATCTGTTATTGGCGGCCCAACGTAACCGTGCATTTTACAATCTGATTTCCGTTTCTAAATATACAACTTTCCTTTTAAGACAAAAGAAACTCTGTGTGTGTGTGTGTATGTGTGTGTGTGTGTCTGTGTGGTTTGGATTTTTAACGAAGCTTTCAATTTTTCAGTCATATCGTTACGATATCTGCAGTGTGGCAGTTTATAGTGATGTGTAGCACTGAGGCAAGCATGTCGCAGACATGTAGCATCATGTCCCACCCAATCACATTATCCTGACACCATGCCAACCAGTCCTAACACTAACCTCTTAATGCTGAGCGCCAAGCGAGGCAGCTGCTAGTTCCATTTTTTATAAGTTTTTGGTATGACTCGGCCTGGGTTTCAACTCGCGACAACCCCATCCCAGGCTGACGCTCAAACCACTTAGGACACAAGAGCGGTTCAAAAGAAACTGTCGTTTAACATTTGCTAAATATCACGTGGTTAGACATTTATTCACGTGTGGTGCACGCTTCCCTGTCATTCCCGTCAAATATGCAGCTGAGCGAACTGAAGAACATTCTCTCCATCTCTTAACCTTTGC
Organism: Sinohyriopsis cumingii; assembly: GCA_028554795.2. Lineage (NCBI taxonomy): Eukaryota > Metazoa > Mollusca > Bivalvia > Unionida > Unionidae > Sinohyriopsis > Sinohyriopsis cumingii. The sequence continues at coordinate 107,096,755 of CM068830.1, forward strand.
TACAACTATAATTCCTGAACGACTCAAATAAAATTTCTTACTTTGAAGCCAGTACCCACGAAGGTAGTCCACACACCCCCTTACACACACACACACACACACATATATATATATATATATATATATATATATATATATATATATATATATATATATATATATATATATATATATATATATATATATATATATATATATATATATATATATATATATATATATGTATGTATGGAGCATTTTTCCTCTTTTTGGGGTGGATGCAGTACCGGATGCTTTCAAGCTATCAAATACCTACACGTAAATAATACTATTACTGAAATGTCTGACATATTTATCTGGATGTATAGTACATGAAAAAATACAATTACTTTACTATGCAAGTTAAAAATGTATGTGTTTGTGAGTAATCCGGTACTAATGCTGTCCCGAAAGTAAAATTGTGACACATGGCATACTACTTTGGTATCCGTTCATTCCCTCCCAAAATACCGGATAGTTATGTTTATTATACGATTTTTTAAATATAATTTGGACACTATGGAACATTCTGAGCTGAAAAGCAAAACGTTGAAAATTTAAATTGATAAATTTTAAATTTTTACAGCTATGAACTATTAACAGTTTTGCATCATCTTATTTGCATCAGTATGAAATAAAGTGACAGTTTCTGTATTTTTTCTTCTCACTTTTCAGATATTTTCACCATTCTCCCACTTACACGTCCGCCTCGGAAGCGGAAGGTCGTGGGTTCGATACCCAGCCGAGTCATACCAAAGACTTACAAAAATGGTACTAACAGCTGCCTCGCTTGGCGCTCAGCATTAAGAGGTTAGTGTTAGGACTGGTCGGCCTGGTGTCAGGATAATGCGACTGGGTGGGACATCATGCTACATGTCTGCGGCATGATGCCCCAATGCTAGACATCACTAAAAAATCTCACACTGCAGACATCGTAGCAAGGTGACTGAAAAATTGTTTAAGCTACGTTAAAAATCCAACACACACACACACACACACACACACACACACAAGCTAAAATGGAACATTTATTATAAGCGCAGGATCACACCTTTCGAGAATACATTGTGCCTGCGGGTCCGTTACACTATTTATTATGAATCCATGCAGTTTAATTATGTCTTTATGACAGTGTGATATATTAATAACATATGTCTATTCATATGACGTACACTAATTGTTTATAAACTTAACTACAAAGTACTCAATGAGAGAACGCAGGTGAAGAGTCCATAGTAGAGCCCAATCACTCATTTTGTTAAACCAACTGCAACTGTCAGACAATGAAAAATGCGAAAAGAAATATGTCAAAGGAATATAATGTACTTTCCCCTAGTCTTATTAACTTGGATGTCGTCAGATAGCAAAATAAAGTTCGTCTAACCCAAAGAATTTATTTTTATTTTAAATATGGGGTAAGGCATTGATTTACATCGCGCGGTAGTTCATTATAAGCATTATCATTTTAATGATTGATTCTACTGAACGGAACAGAACGGAACATTAAATGATGTTAACTGACACTCTTTAACACTTTTCCAACAAATCATTTGAACTAACTTTGGACAATTGATTTTAATATGTGCATGGTGGTGCGTAACACCTACAAAACGTTCACCCTTGTTAATAATTTCTGAGGATCATAACTATTGTGCAAATGATCAAAATAGATAGATAGTAGTTAGAGCTTCCGCCCCGGATGCGGGAGGTCGCGGGTTCCAACCCCGGCCGAGTCATACCAAAGACTTACAAAAATGGTACTAACAGCTGCCTCGCTTGGCGCTCAGCATTAAGAGGTTAGTGTTAGGACTGGTTGGCCTGGTGTCAGGATAATGTGACTGGGTGGGACATCATGCTACATGTTTACGGCATGATGACCCAGTGCTAGACATCACTATAAACTGCCATACTGCAGACATCGTAGCGATATGACATAAAAATTGTTAAAGCTACATCAAAAATCTAAATCACACAAACATTCACACACTAAGTTTTAAATCAAACCACTCTGACGACACGCATTCTTCTGACATCTTGCTATTCAGAGAGATATCTTAATCAGAGTTTGGATAGCACGTAGTTTATTTTTGTTAGAGTCTATCATTGAGGTATATGCACTTTACCATGAGTATGCCTACTAGTATGTTCTATTAAGTGACTTTGTTATAGCTTGTTACATCAGCTTCAACGTCCTTTAAGAAAAGTCCACAGTCTTACCAAACATTTAATGAAGACTGAACTTGATGAAGCTAAAAATGTGGTCATCATATAATAAGGTGTCCTGCAACACCCTTCCACAACAGTGTACTGGATGCAATACACGATAGGACTCGCGATACTAATTATATAGAACTAGGTTAATTGCCTGTCCTACGACGGGAATAAAAAAAGTATTAAAACGTTTTTAAACAATGGAATGGGTGAGTTTAAAAGAAAGTATGAACATAAAAATACAGGAAAAGTATTTTCAAAAATTTATATTCCGCTGTGTTTGGTGAGCGGGGCACGCAGAAAGAAAGACGGAAATATAAATGTGGGTGTTTATATATAAGATAATGAGACACATCTAGAAATTGGTGGAAAAAATTATTAAAAAGCATCTTTTGAGAGCGTATTGTTATGTATATTTAATTTTCATTGTTTGTTAGCGTTTTATTATTATATTCTATGGGTCAAGTAAAAATGTATTTTATAGCTGATTATAGCTGACATTAAGTTAATTTCCTGCCTGACGAGAATACTTGATTTTGGTTTTGTAAACAACATGTTCATCTCAATCTAACTTCTGAACATTGAAAATTCACCTTGAAATGCCGGCTGTACCTGTTGTTTACCACCTTTTGTATTACAATTTTAGCAACAGACCTTGACAAATTATAGCGTGGATTGTTCTGCAAATGAACTTGTGTCCTACATCCTGGCTCTTCATTTGTGTCTTGTTTTATATATATATATATATATATATATATATATATATATATATATATATATATATATATATATATATATATATATATATAATCTTATTTATCTAGAAATTATGCATTTTTACTATGTCATTTTGAGGCAAAATCAGTTGTTGTTGTTGAGTGTTTGATTTGTGCTGAAATTAATTCATTAAAATTCTTCTTCTATGGAAGTGGTCTATAATATTCGTGGAATAACTTGGAATTATTGTGAATTCAAACAAGTAAACCTTGTATTATATTGTTTTGATTCAACAAAAGACTGCTGGCACATTATTACAATTCTGGACATTGTTACATTAGAACATTAAAGACTGCAGGCACATTATTACAATTCTGGACATTGTTAATTAGAACATTAAAGACTGCAGGCATATTATTACAATTCTGGACTTTGTTAATTAGAACATTAAAGACTGCTGGCACATTATTACAATTCTGGACATTGTTACATTAGAACATTAAAGACTTCTGGCACATTATTACAATTCTGGACATTTTTGCATTAGAACATTAGAGACGATAGGCCACTACAGACACATCAACACCTTCAGCGTTGGAAATTATTTGAAATACTAATAAAGTTTATTCTGGTCTTCATTCATTAGGACTTGTGTTGGAAAGCATAGAATCATTTAGGATTTAATTCGCAAAACCGTAGGTTCGTTTTATATTTTCATTTGTATTAAGGGATAATAAAGTATTTGTTGAATTTTACAAATCTTGTTGCTTCGCACTCTTTTGTATTACTTATTTTAAGACCATAGCGTCGTGCTATCATCCTATTTGCAAATAAAAAATTTTTTAATAGGCAATGTTTTTTTTTAAAGGAATTTCAGTCCTTTTACATACCTGACGTTTGGAACACTCATTGCTGAAACTAGCAACTGATTCTTTAGTTGCTGAATTGAAAACACCTCACAAACACAATCAGATGAAACAAATGCCGCTGCTCATGGTTTTTATGCTCAGAAATTGTCATCAAGGATATATATATATATATATATATATATATATATATATATATATATATATATATATATATATATATATATATATATATATATATATATATATTGATACATATAGGTTTGATCATAAGCACTCACAAATTTCAAGTTATTTAATTTTTCATTTTCTTTCTATAGGTTTACTATGAGAGTTGAATTTGAACCGCGAGTCCTGTACTACGTGTTTTCATTTGTGGACACCTGTCAGAGCTCTACCTGTATCAGTTATGAGACCTTTTAGGTGATCCCCTTCTGTGCTACACTATGTTAATTACAGAATAATTGCACAGAGACCACTCCGGTGGCCTAATTGGTTAAAGCGTACGCATCGGATGCGGGTGGTCGCGAGTTAGATCTCCCCATCACACCCTACTATCTCTAGCTCATCCTACGATCTCTCTAAATAATCTTATGACCACTGCCGCTCACTATGCATCTGGGAACCCGAGTGGCCGAGTGGTCTAAAGCGCTCTCCGGTACGGATCACTGCCATCTAACCTCTGTCTGCGTGGGTTGAGTCTCGGATTCGGCCAATGTGGGCATGTGACAAAGCTTGCCAGTAGCTTCTCGTGGGTCGGTGTCTCTTTCCGGGGTTTTCCCGGGTTCTTCCTCTACCATTAATACTTGCCGCCATGTGTAGCCTATCGTGTGCTGATAAATGGCGTTAAACCCCACAACAACAACAAATACAACAACTCACTATACATCTCTGCAGCTCGTCTTCTCCAAATCGTTTTGCGATCTCTTCAACTCACCATGCAATCTCTCGACTTCGGATCTATCTGACTCAACCTACGATTACTCCAGCTCTCACTATACATCCCTCCAGCTCATCCATTTCGATTGATTCTGGCGTTCTATTGTCACTTATCCACATGGAAGTTGCATGTAACATGTGATTTGCTTATCTGACTTCTGCAAGAAGAATCCACCTTCTTACTACCTCTGCTAGCTATAACTACGCAGGTGCCACATCACTGTATGAATCGAATAAATCAATTGCGTTTTCCGAAGTTTCGGCGGGGGGGGGGGGGGGATATCTCAGTGGGCAGAATGCTTATCAGGTCACAACATCTCATGCCTTGCCTTAAAAAGCCCACATAATTTAAAGCCACATGGAAACTACTTCAATCACAAGACTAAAAATGGATGCATCAATATACGTACACAACGCTGGATGATTGCAATGCCCGAGATATTACGAATTTGGCTATATGAGTAAATAGCCGGACTTCAGGCGAATGTACAACGTTTGAACGTATTAATCCACCTTACTACATTCGAGGGATTGGGGGCGGCAGGTGGGATGGGGAGGGGTTGGATTCCACTCGCGGAGGGTTTCTGATGATGCGACTGGCTAATCACCTTACCTTGGTTGTGTTCGCTATTTCGGCACACTAACAGCCATAGACCCGGATTGATTGGCCGCATCAATCCTGTGATGAATGTTGCTGGATAGAGGGCCACCGTGTCCACCCTGATAAAAGATTTTCAAGAAGTTCTTACAGTATTTGGAATTGTAAGAAAGAGAAAATAGGATTCATACGGATAAGATGGGTCACGGCATGGCAGTTTATGGGTCTCTAATGTTCATTCTTCACTCGTTACTGCATCTTTCCAATGGCCGAATCAGAAAAGATGTCGTTGCGTCCCACACTTCACTAGCAGTCGGCCTTACGCAAAATAATGCCAAGTTATTGTTATTAGTTGTAAACTTGGTGACACGTATGTTTACTATAAAAACATAAAGAAAGAAAATGACAGATACACCATTTGTATTAGTAAAACGGAAGTAATTACTGTAACCAGGTTTTAGGTTAAGTTGTTAAAACTCTCTCTCTCTCTCTCTCTCTCTCTCTCTGTATATATATATGTATGTATGTATATATATATATATATATATATATATATATATATATATATATATATATATATATATATATACAATGTACTTAATGAAATTATTTTCATATTGCACATATTTGGTTTTCAAAAAAATGTTTATTCATTTCAATTTAAATTCCATTAGTTCTAATTTTGTTTCATATTATTTTTACAAAAAAATCATTCAAATTTCTTTTTCTAGGTCATCCATTGAAATGAAAACTATCAGTCCTCACTCGTTATACTTACGGTCTTGAAATATTAGTTTTCTTTGTTTTACCAGTAAAGTTAAGCTAAGCATAATTTCTAGTCAACACCATTTCTTCACACTCGGCTTGCAAAAGCAAGATATATTTTTTAACTTATTTATTTAACTAAATTCAGTGACCGCGGTCAACGTGCTAACTTTCTACTGTGCTTATGGTCAATCCCTTGATATAAAGGTTGACGTCACCGCCATGTTTTCTGATACGTCCATATTAGCATTCTATAAAGTTTCAAGCAAGAAACCATAATAAAGCCAGTATTGTCTAACCATAACAAAGTCAGTATTGTCTATCCATACTAAAGCCAGTATTGTCTAACCATGCTAAAGCCAGTATTGTCTAACCATACTAAAGCCAGTATTGTCTATCCATACTAAAGCCAGTACTGTCTATCGATACTAAAGCCAGTATTGTCTATCCATACTAAAGCTAGTATTGTCTATCCATACTAGAACTAGTATTGTCTATCCATACTAAAGTCAGTATTGTCTATCAATACTAGAACTATTATTGTCTATCCATACTAAAGTCAGCATTGTCTAACCATACTAAAGCCACCATGGTCTTTGGGGCATAAGTGATCAAACTATGTGAAAAGATGCAATAAGAGGTAAGAAAACTAGAAACGGAAACAAATTTTACATGTGCATGTACGGATAAAAGTATTTTTTCTTTCTTTCTTTTCTTCTTTCTTTCTTTTGTTGAATATGTCATGAAGTATGGTAGTTATCATTATTTCAGGACGTATGACCATTAAAAACTATGGAGCTGTTCTCGCACAATTGTTTCATTGAGATAAAGTTCATAAAGTGGTGATCTGATCAATTGAAATAAAAATGACCCGATAACATCCAGTTTCAAATTTCATCTGGTTAAGTGAAAAAGTAATATTTAATGAGCCAGGCGAAAATATTCTTTTCTTCAAAATACGTAAGTAAATGTATACAAAGCGTACAGCGTATTCTTCAGTAGATCTTCTAATGCGATGGCATACAACATTAACGAAACATTAAGATGGTAGATTCAGTAGATATATTGACCCGTCCATCAAACCACAACGTGACTAAGATCAAAAATGTTCGCAATATATTTAAGAATAAAAATTTGAATTTACAATTTTCGTCCTTACCCAGATGCCCGGGAAAAAATACATCTCATACGAGAGTGAATAACTTGCGCATCGGATTTTGTAAATTTGCGCACATCATTTGCGTCGCTTTCGTTGGAAGAGTCTGTGCGGGTGTAACATGTACTTACTTCGTGCAGAAGTTATTCTTTTTCCGTGCATAATCATTAACTCTCATTCGATACATATAAACTGAGTGAGCAGCATTTTCCAAAACTTACCTATGATGTCTGACGATCATCGTCTGCCCATAGATTTGTGCGGTATGTATTCCATCATTCAGCGAAAAAAAATGGATAGATATATTTTCTCCTTCACAAACATCAAAAGCAATATTTCCATATGAATATCCGTTGATATGAAACATAATGTTGCTGTCTTCAAATTCTGGGTCGGTAGCGTCTAAAAGTTCTTTACACTGAGATGGATTACCGCAACTCTGGATGCTTTTGTTTATATACCAGTTTCTGTTTTCGTTCGTAACGTCCTGATACACTATTAACTCTTTGTCTACGTCGGTTCGTCGTTCATTTTCATCCAGAATCCCTGTAATAAACAACATCAATCAATCAATCAACCAATCAATCAATCAATCAATCAATCACACAATCTATCAATCAATCAATCATTTGACGACATTCTCACTATATACATATGACACTCTCTCTCAGTATGTATGTATGTATGTATGTATCTATGTATCTATGTATGTATGTGTCTATATATATGTGTGTGTGTGTGTGTGTGTGTGTGTGTGTGTGTGTGTGTGTGTGTGTTAGCCGACCATACACATTTTTAAAATTGTAATTTAAAGGGAAACCATTCTTTACCAGATTAAACCCTACTTGCAAATAGCATCACACATACAGGGGTGAAATAATAGAATACAACGAAACAAAACAAAAAATTATTGCTCACAACATATTTTATGAACAAAAGCTTAAGTTATTGTACAAAATACTTAGATTTGTATTTTTTTAATAATAACAAAACATAACAAAACGGAACATTTTAAACGGTTTATATAAAATCAACACAAATGCTTTACTACATTCGAAAACAATGTATACTGAAAGAGTCCGCCATTAAAGTCTGAGAATAGTAGTAATTAACATTTTAAAGTGTACGAAAAAATTATTTCATTTTCAGCTGATATCGGTATGCATAAAAGCTTGAACACTCGTATGCATAAAAGCTGGAACACCACAATTTCAATTCAGTCGTCGTCACCATACAGTTGGGATACAGAATTTGAGCGGCAACCATTAGCAGCATTTGAACCTGTCTCTGGATTTCGTACGTACAATCCTGATGAAGAGTGCACCAAAGTCACGTGAACTTGATCCAATTCAAAACTCGCTGCTGCTTGAGTGCTTAGATCCAGTATTGCCTTCACTAACTGATGTTATTAGTACCTCTCTCTCATCAGGGGAATTCCCATCATTTTTCAAAACTGCCACTGTAAAGCCTCTGCTGAAGAAACCAACACTAGACCATAACGATTTAAAGAACTACCGCACAGTTTCTAATCTCCCATTCATATAAAAAATCTTAGAAAAGGTTGTTCTATCCCAGCTTATATCTCATCTGAACTCAAACAGTCTTTTTAGCAATGTACAATCTGCATATCGACCTTGCCACAGTACTGAAACTGCTCTTCTAAAAGTAGTTAATGACATTCTCTCTGCTTTTGGATAGCGGAAAGATTACAGTCCTCACCCTCCTTGATTTGTTGCAGCATTTGACACAATAGACCATGATATATTACTTCACCGTCTTCAGCATGTTTTTGGCATTCATGATACAGCCACACTTGTTCAAGTCCTACTTGGTCAGCAGGACACAAATTGTGTCTGCAAATGGAATACACTCCAGCCAAGTTGATCTATGCTGTGGTGTTACACAGGGGTCTGTTCTTAGAATTGTTCTCTTCATTCTATACACTCATCCGCTCTCGAGTGTCGTAGATCACCATCCAGTGTCTCACCAATTGTACGCTGATGACACCCAAATATACAAATCTAGCCACCCAACTGAAGTTGATGCTACCATCCAAGGTGTAGAGAGGTGTATTTCTGATGTGAAATCATGGATGACATGTAACAAGCTGCAGATGAATGATGATAAAACTGAGGCCATTCTGATCACAAAACAAAGACTTTCTCATTCACATCCTTTACCTCAAACAATAAATATCACCAACACCAACATTAAATTCACACAATCAGTATGAAACATAGGTGTTACTCTGGACGGTACTCTCACACTGCACCAACATGTCATGAACATATGCAAGGCTGCATATCTTGAGCTGAGACGCATCAGCTCAATTCGCAAATATCTTTCAGTTGATGCCACTAAAACACTTGTGTGTTCATTAGTACTTTCAAGAGTGGACTATTGTAACTCAATTCTGTCTGGTTCTTCTCAATGTCTACTCCAGAAACTTCAAAATGTTCAAAACACAGCTGCTCGGATCATACTTAGAGTACCACGATCAGAGCACACCTCCCCGCTGCTCTGTACCCTACACTGGCTATCCATTCGATCCAGAATCAAACACAGAATATGTTCTCTGTGTTATGTTTCACTGACGGACTCTAGTCCAACATACCTATCCGACCTCACCTATTTGTACACACCAGCAAGATACCAACGCTCCTCTTCTGACAATCGTATACTCATTATTCCCATAATGAAAACAAAGTCATATAGACAGTGTTCTTTTGCATATCAGGGCCCAGCAACGTAGAATGAATTGCCCACTGAACTGAGACACAAAGACAGTGTGATCCCATTCAAGAGTGCTCTCAAAACTCACTTATTTCGACTGCAAGAACAAACTTAAAGACCTAATAATGTTTCCTACCTTAAATATTTTCAGCATGTTTTTTATGTTTTCTAATTTCATGGTGTTTGTTTTTGTAATCATATCATTATATATTTTTTATTATCTTATAGGTGTTTTCTAATGTTGTAAAGCGCTTAAAGATTCTAATGTATGCATAAACGTTTGAACACCTGTATACACAAAAGCTTGAACATCTGAATACATAAAAGATTAAACACCTGTAGACATAAAGCTTGAACATCTGTAGACATAAAAGCTTGCACACTTGTAGACGTGAAAGCGTGAAAACCATGCTTTTCTCGTAATAAATTGCATCATAATGATATGTAAAGTTTCCCTACGAAAACAACAGACATTTTGCTTCTTAAGAGAGAGTAATTCGATCAGATACAAAATGGATAAACTCTCTGTAGTCCCTCCGGCCACGTTATCGTACCAAATGTCCGCTCTGCAATATATTAACACAAAGAGCTAAGAGATCAATTGTTGTGACCCCTAGCAATATATGTAATCGGTTTTACTCCATCACAGAGGTAATATGTTTTCCCCACATATTTTTGTGTGTCCAACGGAGTTCCAAGTTCAGAAAGTACAACATGAAGCAAAGCAATGTTATGTATATTATTGACATGTGTGGCCGCATAGAAATAAATGTCGATGTAAAGTCAATAAATCCGAAAGGAAAAGATGAACATACCTGGCTTACAAACCACCAGTAAACCGACAAGACCTGTAGCAATATCTCTGACGGATTTAACATGAGAGTGATATGCCCAAGGTTGACAGTTGTCGTCATCCTTTGTAGGGGCAAATGTTTCTGAGATATTCCATATGTATGTTCTTTTATCCCCGGGTTGAACACCATCGTCGAACTTTGAATGTCCCGCTGTACCGTCTAAATAGAGAGCTCCTGAAAGGGAAATAATTTTTGGTGTAAATATATGCTTAATGGTAAAATTGATAACTGCAGGTCGACATACAGGATTTGAACTCTACGATAAAACTATCAAATAACGTTATTTTTTATTACTTGACTTGTTTCCAGGCGATTTATTTATGTGGAAAACGAGCACACGTTATTTCAATGCAAAGAATGAAGCGCCCTTTATGTTTATATGTGGAACACGCGAGATTTCTAAATGACTACTAAAATTTCAATAATGAAGTAAGTTTATTTCATGAATTTCAGGGCACATGACACATTTAAGAACAACTGAGCGATACTGTGTGCCATTCGGTAGATTCATGTATATCTAAAGAATGTCCATGTGATCACCCGTATATCTTATTAATCACAGTTATACTCTTCCTTGCTGGTATACATTACACCAAGCTGAAATTGTCCCCACCCCACCCTACCCACTCCCCTAATATCGATCCAACTTTGTAAAGGAATATTGCCATGATTACGGAATGGAATATATGCATACGGAAGAAAAGTTTATGTGGTAATACCAGTCAGTGTACATTAATTTTTTTTGGGGGGGGGGAGGGGGCACCAGACAGATGTGTTTGCATTACTTATACTAGAATTTTGATTTGAAAAAAAATATATTTTTTTTAATAGAATTTTTGATGGGATATTTAATCCCTAGTGTGATCTATAGGGTTGTTCATCCTATACTCAGTTATAACCCCAGTGTCGAAATTCCTTTCCTGGTTTGTTTGGTGATCTTTGCCAGACATCTCTAAGTCCCGTGTATGCTATATGTGTTTGTTATATGTATGTAAGACGTATTGGTTTCGTATTGTAACTGATATTCAATTTTTGTGTAATACATTTATTATTTAAAGATCTTTATCACCTGTCCACAGGATATCATTGTTGTTACTATGTAGTCTATTATTTTTAAGACGATTTTGTTTTCATAGTCTACATCTAGATATAAAATATTGTTTTTATTATACTTATATTTTTTACAAATTTCCATTATTAGCATTATCCTATTGGTTTTTGTTTTATCGCATTGGGCAATCGTATGTAGTTTGGTGAAGTTTGCTGTTTTACATAAAGGGCATTTCGGTATTCTCCTGATCATACGACATTTGATTGCTTCTTCGCCTGTAAGCCAGGTGTTATGCAGATATTAAAAAATAATGTTTTGTGTTTTTACAGATCTTATCTTTTCCCAGTTTTTCCAAGTTTTTGTCCAGTTTATCCCCCATTTGTCCCGCTCTACTCTGCATTTTATCTTTTTGGTTACTTCCTCTCTAATCCAAGCATAGCTTTTACTTATTTCTAATTTCCATAACTCTGTTTTGTCCCTATAATTTAAAAGTATTTCTCTTATATATTTGAATTTACGCGGCACTTCGAATTTTTTTGTTAATTTATTATTTTTGTATATCTCTGGTCGGCTTCTCAAACCAGTAGATGTACAGTGCTTTCCACGCTGTAACAGGGTCTGGTTGCACTTTTTTAAATCTATTAATTATGTTTGTTAATTTTAGTAGTAAGGGGCTCGGCAGACCCAAGCCCTCTCTACTTTTGGCTTTATATAGTGTCTCTTTTTTATATAATGCATTTTGTAATTCCAAATGTAGTCTATTATTTCGTTGTCCATCTTATTTAAAATTTTGTTATCCATGTCTATTGATTTAATTATATAGTTGAATTTGGAGTACAAATATGTCTTGGCTACTTGGGCCCGCTCCATGATACATAATGGCGCCATGGCCCAGATTTTCACATTTTCTCTTATTTTGTCGATAATATGTTTATAGTTTTCTACAGTTTCTTTTTTGCCAAAGTAAACCCCCAGAGCCTTCACCGTATCTCTCAGTGGGGGGGGGGGACCCACGATGGTCGCCTCTCCAGTTACCTATTTTTAAGATTTCAGTCTTGCCGTGGTTTATTTTTGAACCCGAAGCTTTACCAAATTTTTCGAATTCTTCTTCTAGATGTTTATAGCATTTTCCCTCTCTTATAAAGTTTGTGCAATCATCTGCATGTTGGAGCATTTTTATTTCTTTTTTTAGGTTTGGTATTTGTATGCCTTGTATTTCTGGGTTGTTTCTTATCTTATGACTTATGATTTCTATTGCCATTACGTATAATAGCATTGATAGTGGACATCCTTGTCTCACTGATCGTTGTATTTCAGATTCTTTCGTGCATTTTCCGTTTACCTGTACACATGAAGTTATCCCTTTGTATAGGATTTCAGCCCATTTTCGGAAATTCGGTCCGAAGCCAATTTTTTTAGTACATTCTGTATATAGTTTTGTTCTAATCGGTCAAAAGCTTTCTCCTGGTCGAAGAGTACTATAGCACCCTTCGTACCTGTTTCATTTATGTAGTCTATTATGGTTTTAATGTTTAAAATATTATTTTGTATATCCCTCCCTTTTCCCCCACAGGTTTGGTTTGCATTAATTATTTAGTTTATCCCACCCTTTACTCTATTTGTTAGTATCCCACTTAAAATGTTATAATCCGTATTTAGAAGTGATACAGGTCTCCAGTTTTTAATCTCGTCTCTATCCCCTTTCCCTTTATAACCCCCTCTCTCATACATTTAGTCATTTTCTTTTTACTTAAAAATATATTATTGTATAAAGCGTTCAAGATCGGCGTTAGTTCACCGTGGAATTTTTGGTAGAATTCCACGGTGAGTCCATCTTTCCCTGGCGATTTCCTCTTAGTGAGTGTAGCTATGTTCTTTATGATTTCTTCATCTGAGATGACATCGTCACATTGGTCTCTTTAAGAATTGTGAGATCAATCATATGGATCGTACCTCGAAAGGATTCCGATTGCTCCTGTTAGTTGCATTTCGGACTACCTTGACTATTTACGTAAATAAGAGTTTGACCGAGCAGTTGAAATCAGATCACAAGTATTAGTTCCGGTTCAGTACTACGAATGTAGTCCCGCTCTACTTTTTCCTGTCTCCTTTTGGTGGTGATACAAGAGATAGATTTAGGCATTCTTGGTATGGATTTAAAGGTAATTGTTTATTCTTTAGAGTATGAGCTTATGGTGTGGTTGTCTGTGTGTGTTCCGGCGTCAGTGCACAGCGACTAATAAGGCCTTGGAGATAAGCCGGAAGTGAAAACTGTGTTCCATTGCACATTGATTTGTTTATAGTCCAGCCTCTCAAAGAAATGCCGATGAACCTATGACAAGAACTTCAATGTGAAGTCATCTTTGAAGGTATTTTAGACTGACATATGATTTGATTGACTTTCACACAAAGGAAAGTTCAGTTGTGATAAACAAATGTTGAGACTATATAGGAAAATCAATTGTGATCTGAGTTCAGTTGCGAATGCATGTACTATTTTTTCATTCGCAACTTCTCGGTCAATTTTACGCTTAGTCTAACAGAAATACTAGCGGTGATTCGAACAAAATGCGATTTCTTTTCGGTGAAATTTCCGGCTGTCAAATGTATGATTCGCATGTGGAATTACATCACAATTAATACTTCCAGTTCAGTACCCACGAATGTAGTTCTAGTCTATTTTTAGAACATTTTTTCCTCTCTCATTTTGGTGGTGATAGAAGAGTTTTATTTATGCATTTTTGGTAGGGATTTAAAGGTAACTGTTTATTCTTGATAATATGAGCTCAGGGTGTTGTTGTCTGTATGTATTTTGGCGACAGTGCACAGTGAGTAATAAGGCCTTGGTGATGATCCGGAAGTGAAATTCGTGTTCTGGTTACATGCTGTTATGTTGACAGTCAATAATCTAAAAAAAGAGCAGGTCAACCTTTGACAAGAACTTCACCGTGAAGTCATCTTTGAAGGTATTTTAGATTAACATATGATTTGCATTGATTGTCACACAGTGGAAAGGTCAGTACTGAGAAACAAATGTAGAGAACATATAGTAAAATTAATTGTGTACTATGTCCATGTATACTGACATACATTCGAGGCATATTTTTGTCTCGCATAGATAGCCGAGGTGATCTGAATGTTTGAGACGGGTATACAAATAGCACAATTTCTATTTTTTCCAGCATATTAATATGGCAAAACATCACATCAGAATGGCTCGCTTCAAGCATCAAGAGGGTTTCTCTTGACGGACCGTTGTGAATTTGAAGATCAAACGTATACCTTCACTATCTTTGGCGTAGAAGACCCCATGTGGATGTACACTGTAACTGCGCTCCGTCGCAGCATTCTTGAAGTGGATCAGTAACGTATCGCCGACTTCCCCTCTTATTATAGGCCCTATATAGCCTTGCCATGAGGGTTTCCTTTCATAAAGCAGGGTGTACGTGTCGTCTGTGTACCTCATGTACACAGCTTTTCTGTATTTACTGCCGATTCGGTTGGGTCCTCTTAGTATTCTTTTCTCAGCTTCTCTGAAATGACGAACACAAAATCTTAGACATCAAAGCTGTATGTATGTATGCATGCATGCCCACGCACGCACGCACTCACTTGCACGCACGTACGCATGCATGCATGTATGTATGCATACATGTATTTCTGTCTGTCTGTATGTATGTATGTATGTATGTGTGTGTGTGTATGTATGTATGTATGCATGAATGAATGTATGTGTGTGCGTGCGTGGGTGCGTATGTATGTACGTACGTATGAATGTATGTATGAATGAATGTTATGTATGTACGTACGTACGTACATACGTATGTATGCGTGTGAGAGCATACAATTCATTATCACCATAAATTGGATAGATTCATCTCTCATCTTTTCATCTATCCTATATCTTCGCATGCACCATTGCCGATGTAATGAAAATTCTGAAGATTATAAGATAAATTAAAGAAATGGAAGGAAATACATATAATCCCGAAAATAGGGAAATCGTTACTTGGGAAGCGGACTGGGTGTGAAAATGGGATGACCCAGAAATTCATTTGGAGAGGTGAGAAATAACTAGGTTGTTATTTGTATGTATCGTTGTTTTGTTTTTTTTTTTTTGTATTTCTGTTATTACTTTTTCCCTAGGTTGTTAACTCCAGGGCTTTCATGCTTGACCTTATGCTAGACTGACATATTACCAGACTGACTTAGTCTTTACTTAATGCTGACAATTTATAAGTATTAGGTCACGTTGTACAAGTGTTTGGACCAGTGCCAGATTAAACCCTGTGGAGGCCCTTAGGCGATTGAAATCTTGGGGGCCCCCTCGCAAATTATTTCCTAATACGTTTTTTATTTTTCCAGCCAACAATTTTAATAAACCAATTTTATTACACGAAACAAATAATAACAATTATTAAAGGTTTTTTAAACAATTTTAAAAAGCTTGATTGTAATTTTCTTTCAATATTAAATCAATATAATTTTGATCCGTTTTGTCGCGGGGCCCCTAAAAGGCGTGGGGCCCATAGGCCGGTGCCTACTCTACCTATTTGGTAATCCGGCACTGGTTTGGACTAACAAATTATAACATTGTCAATGTATTGCGACGAGAAGGATAAACTAGACACAATTTTTGACACAAACTGGATTTTTTTGTGCTTAGTAAGTTTCAACCGGTAAAAAAAACGACCAATTTTAGAAGATACACTAATATTATGTGACGGAATTAGTAGCCTGGTGGAGTGCACTTAAAGATCAAAGATCTCGTCACGCGCATTCCAGTCCTGTTTTGCTTTGTTCTTCCAAGTTGACATACACAGTGTACAGAACCGAATCAAACCGAACGGAACTTTCTTTATGAAAAATTATCTGGACAAGGGCTGAAGACATAGAGGGCCCAAAACTGCTTATTTAATTAAAAGTCACATTGCACAAATGTAGCAAATTAGAAGTTGGAGTGACATTGATAATCTTAATGTAAGCTGTAGGGATAATGGTACACGCATCATCACATGGAAAAAAAGAGAGTATTTGTCGGAATGTTTTGATTCAGATTTTAAAAAGAACAACAAAGACCAAAAAGTTAAGTTTAAGATAAAAACTAACAAATAGAAGTCAGAGTCGCGAAGTGTAAACAGGTGTTTGAAAAATGCAACAGTATCTCATATTGCACACACGTATCTACAGTTCAGAGAAATATAGATATGTTGTTGCTTTGGGTTTAACGCCATTTTTCAGTACATGACAGGCTATACATGGCGGCCAGTATATTTGGTGGAGAACAACAAGTGAAAACCGCCAGTAAGAACCACCGACCCACGAGAAGCTACTGGCAAACTTTCTCACATACCCACACTGGCCGAGACATAGACTCGAACCCACGCGAACATACGTAACATAGCGCTGATATGTAAAGGCAAATTGTTTTAGACCACTCGGCCACGCGGTGCCCCCAAAATATAAATATTGGTTATTGCCTGAATATTGAAAAATATTAGACCCTAGGTCAAGTGGCGCACGATGAACGAGCTTGTTCAATATATTTCAATGCTCAGCCAATAACCCTTTATATTATATACTAAAACTGAACAAGGATATTAATCGTTCTGTTATGTTATAGGAATAACACAAGTGAAACAAAAATTTATATCAACGCTTTACTGAACATTTGACATGCCGTTCAATTAATGAATGAAACCTGAACACTGCGCAATAATACACGCTGCTGTACTGATATGGATGAGGGTGATTCTCATTGTAACACTGAACGAAAATACGTTTCTTGACGAAGATGGAATGTCATTTAACCAAAGAACCATTATGAAAATTTGAGCCCAAAAAATCAGTGTGAGGGATACAGTGTCTTGTGAGTCTCAACGCCGCTGTCATGGTGGCGGATAATGTTCAATGCGCTGAGTGCTTCAAGGTTGTTGTAAGAGCATTGCGATCTACTGGATAATACCTCATATGATCTATTGGATAATACCTCATATTATCTATGGGATAATACTTCATATGATCTATTGGATAATACATCATGTGATCTATTGGATAATACCTCATATTATCTGTTGGATAATACCTCATATGATCTGTTGGGTAATACCTCATAAACAGATACAGATTCATACTGGAGTTGCCTGTTTTTCATTAAATTCCGAGTAAAGGATAAAACGACTCCATTCACAGTGGGTAAATGTGCACTGTTTATGTGAATAGGAAGTTGTTGATGTTACATTGTATCAACTCTCTCTCTCTCTCTCTCTCTCTCTCTCTCTCTCTCTCATAGCAGCAACCAGGGCCTGTGCAAGGGTATTTCGCGCCCAAGTCGAACCTTCCACGTTACATCCGTCTCTGGGGGATGGGGCATCGCTTATAATAAACTTTCAAAACCTATAGCTGTAATGTACGAGAGAAAGACAAGCTAAAATGAAAGTTAAACGACGCTCCCTTTTCCTTAATTCGTTCGTTCGTTAGCAATAGTATCCAAAAAAAAATTCAGGAACCGCTTTTTGGCGCTGCCCCTTCCCCTCGAAATTTTGGCGCCCTGAGCTTTTTTATCATGTATTTTTAACATATTAGTTCCCTGAAATTTAAATCTTTGGATGTATTCTGATTTTCTTTACTTAATTTGTAGATAGTTATATTTGGATGAGAGCTGGATCTGCTTATTCTCCAGCACTTGTGTCAGGTAGAAATTTGTTACAACCTTTGTCGGTGTTTCACGCTTCCATCGCCATATTTTTACAATATTGGGTCTACAATAGTAGAACGGCTTAAAAAGTGTTCTCTTTCCTTTAAAAAAATAAAAGAATTCAAAATTAAAGAAAACTATTAAACTCAATTCAAATATCATGTTTCATTACATTTTCCTTCCTTCCCATCGTGCAGTTTCAGCGAAAAGACTTTAATTAGAAGTCCTAAAATTTATACACGTGTAGGTAAATAGGCAGTTGGGTGTAACACAATGTCCGCTTAGAAGATAAAGTCGAAGAGCTACGCCATTCCGAAACATAAAGATCCTTTTGCAGTCTTTTTAGTCATGCATTTTATTTCTTAAGGATTGTTCATAAATTCGTATTTTTTAATTAAGAAAAACAGCTTGAATTTGACCAAAGGAATTTAGTCTCAACTTTAATTTATATTTAGAATCCAACTATCTAACTGGCTACAATTGCTACCTGACTAAAAATTGACCAATCATATGTCATTAGTCTATACATAACTTAAGACTTACTTTCATGAATTCAACTTCTGGTCTTCCGAAAGATATCAAAATATTTCTGATCCGAGTCATCCTTTTTGTAAGTGTATAATTCATCTTTAGTCTCTATAAGTGTGTGTGTGTGTGTGCGTATGTGTGTGTGTGATTTATATTTTTAACATAGCTTTAACAATTTTGCAGTCATATCGCTACGATGTCTGCAGTGTGTCAGTTTATAAACTAGAGATGTCTAGCACTGGGTCATCATGCCGTAGACATGTAGCATGATGTCCCACCCAGTCACATTATCCTGACACCAGGCCAACCAGTCCTAACACTAACCTCTTAATGCTGAGCGCCAAGCGAGGCAGCTGTTAGTACCATTTTTGTAAGTCTTTGGTATGATTCGGCAGGGGTTCGAACCCGCGACCTCCCGCATCCGGGGCGGAAGCTCTAACTACTATCTATTCTAACAACTGCATAAGTAACTGACACAATAAATATGGAACACAGCACTTGTCATTTTTTGTTTAATGTCAACACCTATACGATTCCAATTAGTGCAAACACATATACATCTGAGCATGTATATTGTGATTTGCCTAAGAAATCACTGTGAGTTAATCTCGCTTCACCTGATCTGAACCAAATGTTTTAAGGTGCACCGACCCAAGATTCCACTTGTCTGAAACACATTTCATTAGCCAACGTTACCGTCTCGATAAAAAGTATTGGATAAATAATGTCCGTAAACATTAGTCTGTGTCATTGCCATTGATGCCATAAAATAAAGAATGCTGATCAAATACAGAAATGGTTAATAACGGGAAATATATTCGAACTTAATCTTATTTGGTCGCAGCAGCGGCGGTGTTTAATAGCACTTGATAAATATTAGTCAATCGAAAAGCATAAATTATTAATTGGTTGCTTGCTTGCTTGCTTGGTTTCTAATGGCACTTTAAGCAATACACTAGACAATATCATGCTGAGGAAACGGGAACTTAATTAATGCCTCCCCAAATAAACGGTCCCAGGATGGTCTGGACATATAATAAACCCGAGATCTCTGCACCACGAAACAAGTTATAATTTTTTAAAGGTAACATTTTGTCAGAATCCGCTGTTAGGCATTTGATGATAAAGAATCCAATGGTCCAAGAGACAATAATATTATATATTTTTTAAAAATATTAATTGCAAGTGTTGAATAAGTCTAAAAGTATCTTCTTCTGGCAGACGGATATTACTTCTCAAATATGGCAGTAATAATGTTCACGGGAAGTTTGCGCAAATTTAGCTTGACAAGTAAAATGAAATACGTTACCCACGTTCTTAGCGTCATAGTCATACAAAGAGAATCCTGTGTGGGGTAGAACGCAAAAAGCAGAAGTAGATGAAACGCCCAATTTCTGATTCCCTTGTAATAATAAATGGTAATTGATTACGGAATCACTGAACCGAGAGTTTGTACCCTTTAAATTGATGTCAAAACTTGCTATTTAAAGTTGTCCGGTTGAACTGATTCGTCTCAATATCTAATACAGAAACTTCAGAAACGTTCAAAATATATCCGCACGAATCGTCGTTACAGTACCAAGAACCAAGCACACCATCCCCGCTCTGTACCCTCCAAAGCGTACCCGTTCGCTTCAGATTCCAAAACATTGTCTTCTATATAACATTATGTTGACTGATTCCATTCCAAAAATACGCTTTGCAAAAACACATTAACACACTTTTAAAAAGAAAGAATTGTGTTTAATTTAAATTTACTTCCAAGAAATGTATTAGACTGACTTCAGTAAGTCATGAAAATTAACAAAGTAATGGAGCCTCGTGTTTGGTTGATCAACAGACGTGGCCCCAGAGTTGGTCGGCGTAGGGATAATATCCAAAATTGGATAATAAATCGTCAGATAGCAGAATCGCGTATTTAGCGACTATGAAGCCTTAACAGACAACGTTCTTTCGCGTACCAGGGCCCATCTACCTGAAACGAATTGTCTGTGAACTTAAACACAATGACACTGTAATCTCATTCAAGCGTGCTCTTTTAGAAATTAACAATATTTCGCTACCCATAATAATCTTCAGCATGCTTCTGTTTGTAACTTAACGGTGCTTGCTTGTAAACTGTGTGTGTGTGTGTGTGTATGTGTGTAAAATGTGTCTTACTTGCGTGGAATTTGTTCTTATTGTCTGTCCGTTTCTTTGTGTAATTGCTGGTTTGTCTTAACATCATTCACATCGAATGGTTGATCTAGGATATATTACACATGTTAGAGACCTAGCATTGATGCATGGCCGATTCATGTAAATTTCATTTAATGTTTGTTCTGTTAGTTTAGCTCTTTTTTTTTTAACTTAACGACGGTCATAAATATGCAAGTTTGATTCACCTTCTTCAATTCGAACTTATTGTATTTTATCAACGGTGATGTACTAGTATTGGGATGACTGGGCTACAAGAATGAACAAAATGTGTTGTCATGTATAGAAAGTAAAAAGTAAAAAACAATTCTGGTGCAATTTGTTTAAATTTATGATTTCCAGATTAGATATGCACCTGAACAAAAGTCCTAGTTTACAATTCGTCAGATACCTATTTATTCCAACAAAATATATCCGCAACGTGACCTTACAACAAGTTAAATGGATGTGTGAAATCAGGGCCGGTTTACCCATGAAACAAACTAAGCACGTGCTTAGGGCCCCAGTCCAATAGGGGCAACATAAAAAAATTCAAATTAATTACTGATGATAAAGTTGTATGAATTTCCATATTACCATTTCGATCTACATGTACGAGTATTTTTATTTGGAATGATGGCAACACTGGTATTTTCCCACATTTTTTGGCTTTTGTTATTGTTCTTTTAGTTTCACATTTTATTTGAGGGGGGCACAATAATATTTTCAGAGCGTATGACCATGGAAACCCTTAATCCAGCACTATGTGAAATGGATGTAATTATAAATCAACTCTTAGCAAGCAATGCCAGTCTTAAATCTCCGAGACTTGCAGCCTCAGACGTGTTGAAAATAGTACACGCTTGTGAGCGTAGAATGCATTTATATGGAAAGTCAAAACGTACGCTCGAGTAAACTGTCCAGAAGTTATTATAATTCTGGCCCATTGGTTATAAAACTTTATTTAATTCCAAAATATTACTCGAAAATTTTTGATCAATCCAAAAAAAACAAACAAACAACTAAGCTACATTTGTCGATTTCGGGGAAATTTCCCTCTCTGGAATGGTAATTCCTAAGTAAAGTTTTCAACGGAGGTACGTGGTCTCAAGACCACAAACAATCTTTTGGTCAGTGATTTGACATCAGCTAATCATACGTCAGAATCGGAGCTATATCTGAGTTTGAGTGGAAACATTCTTTGTAATCCCGTAATGTAAATGTATAAAATTTCTTCTAAAAATGATTTTGCATATTGTGGACGGCAGAAAGGACGAAAGAAAACTTGATGTTTTTTTGCTTCCTTTGTTTAACTGCATACCTAAACAAAAGTTGAAAATTCCTACAATATGAGGAAAATTCGTTACATTTAATTCAGGATAAAAGAAGAAAAAAAGCCTCAGTATTACGGAAACCAAACCATTTGTTGAAAGGAAAATAAAACTATCCCATGCATAATACGTTGGTCATGTTATCTGAGCATAAATGCTTTAAGCAAGTTCACCAATATTCGTCGCATTACAGCTTTCAATTTCCTCATTGTCAAGTTATGGTGCAATGAACGTCAATAAAAACAAAATTGACAGACTTGTCTGCTTTGTCACGTTTGCAGATTTTGTAGTTAAGAGAATATCTTGTAATTTATGGTATCAAAGAACAGCGACTCGACTATCTTATGCAATAGGGGAAAATAGGTGAAGCCATTTTTGGGGTGTGGGGATGGAAAAGTCTGTAGCACTACATTTTATCTAAGAAAACAAAGCCATTCATGTTTCGGAAGTAACTTAATAGCTTATTTGTTGATTAAGCAGTTTAAAGCCCCGCCGTTTATAATACATTTCATCATTCTTCCAATCTAACTAAAGTTTGGAAGGAAGGAAATGATTTGTTAAAAATGCTCTCTGACATAAACCATTCTTTGAAATAATCAAGATGGTTGTTGTTGTACGGTTTAACGCCATTTTTCAGCATACGATTGGCTATACATGGCGGCCAGTATTAATGGTGGAGGAAGAACCCGGGAAAACCCACGGAAAGAACCACCAACCCACGAGAAACTATTGGCAAGCTTTCTCACATACCCACATTGGCCGAATCTAAGACTCGAACCCACGCAGACAGTGGTGTGATGGCAGTGATCCGTAACGGAGAGCTCTTTCGACCACTCGTCAATCAAAATGGTAGATTTAAACAACATTCAGATATTGAATTTAGAATTAAAAGGTGCCTCCCCTTAATTCATTCGACGAAGTCG
The DNA here is from genome assembly GCA_028554795.2 of Sinohyriopsis cumingii. NCBI lineage: Eukaryota > Metazoa > Mollusca > Bivalvia > Unionida > Unionidae > Sinohyriopsis > Sinohyriopsis cumingii. The sequence continues at coordinate 107,120,317 of CM068830.1, forward strand.
CTTGTAATTCAGTTCTTTTTCGGAAGTGCTCTAAAAGAAGTGACACGATACATTCGATAAATTCCTTTTGTGACTAACTAATAACAACATTCACACGTGGCGCACACGTTAATTCGAGCGGGAATGGAGAGGAAATGCCGCTTTTTAGCGGATATGAGAAGAAAAGGTGGCCTTTAGATAAACGTAAGACGCGGCTGAATATTTGTGATCAGCTGGGGCCTGGAATACTTTGAACTTAAGCTGAATACAATCAGACATATCATGGTTTTAACTTCTCGTGTTTACAACGGTGACGTCATCAAATCCTGTTAATCCACCTTTCGACTGAAATCGGTAGACCCACGTATGTCGCCGATCAACATCGGATTGATTCGTACGCATATGAACAATGGCAGGGCTTGTCAGTTCGAGGGTGAAATTACATGGCTCATAATGTGACAAAACGTCGATGCTATCTGGTTTTATTGGAACCCAACAATGTTTAAGACCATACTATTTCAATATTCAGTATTATTCAGACGAATTGGCATATACGACATTTTGTACGTAATAGCGACCTTGGGGTTTCAATACACCCAGACGACATTAGCAATGAAAGGTAAACAAAAACTTCACGCCATATATTTATACTATCCTGCAGCGCTGAAATCACGCCGTCTTAACAATGTTAAACCAATTAAATAAAATAAAATGTTTTTCAAACATCAGTCATTAAAATAAGACTATTACCTCATTGTATTAGGGAATATTTATGCTCTACGAATAAACATCAAGTTCACGCATGAATGCAGTGAGGCAATTATGTGATGATAGATGAACATGGATGCCAATGAAAACCGATTTGCAATTAAAGTCAGCGTCTTACAGCTGGATGATTGTTTGTGAAGTATGACTAATCTGTTGTCTTTAAATAAATTCAAATGAATATATCATACATCGACTTTTTTTCTCTTTTGAATTAACTGAAAGAGTGATGAAAAGGGTTCAGGTCATTTATGATTACTTTGATAACTGTGATGAAAATGACTATAATTGAACAAAAATATATACAGATGATGATAGCATTAGTGGCGGTGGTTATGATGATGGTGAGGACTGGTGGTGATGTTGATGACAAGGACGACAACGATGAGGATGACACTACTACTTCTACTACTATTGCTACTACAACTACTACTACTACTACTAATAATAATAATAATAATAATAATGAGGAAACTAATAACTGGTTATTCTCCTATTATTACTGCCACCACCAGATCCTACTACTATCACCACTGGCATCTTCTCTTCCCCCACCTCAGAGGATCTTCTCTTCCTCCGTCTTCTCTTAGTACTTCTTCTACTACTACTACTACTACAAATAGTAACAACATCTCCCTGTCCTCCGTCTCTTCCTCCTACTACTTCTGCTACTAAGAGAACATCCCTTCCCCTCCTCTTCCTGCCACTACTAATACTGCTGCTGCTGCTACTACTACGAGTACACCTACTCCTCCTCCTCCTCACACTGATGTTAGAGATGATCATATCACTATCACCATTACAATACAATGCAACGAATATTCTACTCACGTCCCCATATGCCAGATGGGGAATACAAGAGAATATCTAAATAACAAGAATATACGTGTCAGATGATAAAGTTTTAAACAAAATTTTCCTTTTACAGGGTACAGATTTTGTCAGCGCAATCCTGTCTGAATAAATTATGAATAAATTATAATTAAAAACAACCCCAACCCCCAACAAATCACCATGTATTTAGACATATAACTCGCATATTATTGCATAACTGAAATTCATGCAAATTTATGTCGAATATTTTTCACGTAGTACATATTGTGGGTCCAAATCATATTTGAACATTACGTGTACATACGTTGTTGTTGTAGGGTTTAACGCCATTTTTCAGCACACGATATATATATATATATATATATATATATATATATATATATATATATATATATATATATATATATATATATATATATACACAAACTAATAACTGGTTATTCTCCTATTATTACTGCCACCACCAGCTCCTACTACTATCACCACTGGCATCTTCTCTTCCCCCTCCTCAAAGGATCTTCTCTTCCTCCGTCTTCTCTTACTACTACTTCTACTATTACTATATATATATATATATATATATATATATATATATATATATATATATATATATATATATATATATATATTGCTTTCAATCAATCTACTCAAAAACTGGACATTATTTATTTTCACATACACTATTAGTGTTTTTATTTCTGTTTCAACATAACCATATAAAAGGGACGTTCTTCTTACATTTTCATATCCAACTTATGAACAACCTCAGTAGTATTTTCTCAGTCTCTAATCCATATGATAGAGTAGACGTCAAACTGCTGTAAAATAATTTCAGTTAGCAATCAACTGATGATGTCAAGATTAGAAGAATATGGCTATTTTAACGTCTGATACCGTTCGCGTCATTGGTTTGAAAAATCTTCCAGTTTTCCCAAAAATAAGCGCCAGATAATTGTATTCATTTACATATGCGCCTTCTAATTTCGCATCTTTATATTGTAAAATTTAATTTCTTCTATAATTTGTGCCAGATATTGATACTTTAGTTTTGACAACAATAATATACATTTCAAGCGTCATAGTAATTGACCATAAACTGAAAGTCTGGTTGATTATTGGCAAGATAACCCGTATCATCTGCGTAAAACACAAAACTCATTTTTATGTATCGAATAATTGTTTCATCTAATAATACGTTTAAGTTTTTTCCATTACAGTTTCTAAGACTGAAAATAATCATGAAGATAAAGTGAAGACATTAGTGGAGAAAGATTGTCACCTTGAGGAACTCCTTTAATACATGCCAAAATATACAAATATTTACATTATTGTTCCTACATGATTTATTATCTCTATACACATTAGTTACATCAGTCAGTAATATACTTCTATTATACTAATAACAAATGTTTATATTATCTAAAGTTAAGATATAAATACAATAATTTCTTATAATGAATTTTCCGATATATTTTCGTAATCTATAAGAGTATTTAAAATGAAAATTTGGCCTGTTGCTGAATAACTTGACCTAAAACTTGCCTGGAATTCTTTCAGTAGAGAAGAATCATCAAAACGATTTGTGAGTCTAGTACTTAGATAAATGTAAACAAGGTTTTCAAGACCTCTACGCGATGCTATTTGTCTGTATTTGTGTTAAGTTGTTTTCGTCTTGTCTTAATTCTCCCATGTGTCTGGGATAATCACTGCATCCAATATCAAACTAAAAGTTAAACGCATACAAATAGATTCGATACATTTCAGGTACTTATTGCAAACACTGTCCAGCCCTGCTTCCTTATTACTTTTGATAATTTAGCAATACGCCGTGAATTTCGTGTTCAGTAATTGGCTCATGTAAAAAAAGATAGGATGTTGATAAATTCTGAAACATCGAAAGTGTCCTTCTGTTCCAAATCATCCGCACTTAGATTTAAAAAATATTTATATAAATCATTTTCAACATCTTGAATTGTTACATCTATGATATCAATCGAATAAACAAATTTCCAAAACAATTTTGGGTTTTTCCTATCGTCTCATTTAATTTTGTTTTGCACAGAAGTTTTGAATTAAGAATGGAATGTCAAATAAATTTATCATACTTTGTTTTCATTTTTATTCGATGACGTTGTATCCAGATTTATAAAGAAAGAATGTATCTTTTTTCGCCAAGTAATATTATCTTTTTTCATTCAAATCTAAATCTCAACCAAGATTTGCTGTTGTCCCCTTTCTTCCACGGAGATAATTTAAGGGTGTATATTTATCTTTTCATTCACACAGTTTATTTAATTTTTATCAGCATTACGTTTCTCTTAAATTTATTAATAAGAATCAAAGGTTCCCTAAAACCAGTGCTTTTAATATAAAAAATAAAAACTATGCCGTTTATCACAATCTCAACTTTTCCTTCTTTCAGATTCATTAGTTTCGCTTGAGTTCTCATATGGAATTGCTTAACTACACAATTAATATCTGAGACTCAAGTACACAGATCTAAGTTAATAAAGTAATTACTGGAACAAATGCATCAAAACTAGAGGTGAGCGGTGTTACCAGTATACCGGTTTACTGCGGTATATTTTTGGGTGGTACATACATCGGTACGTTTTCACGGTACCGGTACCTCGGTAGCTTCCCAGAATACAAGGTGAAAATTTAAAAAGAACTTACAGCATTATGAATTAAGTCTCGAATAGACCTAAAAGTTCGATCACACGCCCAAAAGTATAGAGTATTCCGAATGAATTCCAGCGATGTTCCGAATTAATTCTATTCTTAAAAGTGTTGATGTAGCTATAGTCTGGAATGTAGCGATGTGTTAACAGTCTTGATGTATCTCAACGATAGATTATATCGTCTGTAAATGAATCCACAGTAATCCAAAAATATTGATTTAGCCCGAAAATATGAATGAGCACTTTCTAATTCGAAAGAATGAATACTTTAAATAATTAAATCCTCTCAAATTAAAACCGAACACAACTAAGACTGATTCCTCTAAAGACTGATGTAAGATAGGAACGAGTAATTCCGAGATAAACCACATTTATATAGAAAGCTAAGACAATAAAACAGAACCAGGATGAGGGTCATTTTCGCATCAAATTCGTAATCAACTTTCTCCTACAACATTCTTAATTTCTTTCAAAACGACCTTAAACTCGACATATGTTAAAACATGTTTGCATCCAAGTAATAAAGATCTTAAAATATAACCTAAAATCATAGACATGATATAGCTACGTAATAAATTATTTACAAAACAAAGAAAAAAACCCACAACATTAGTCAGGTACACCTATCTCCTGCCCTCAGTTATGGACACAAGTCAGTCACACAATGCAAATTAGATATACATAGCATATAGTCATGGATAAAAGCCAAAGCACAATCAAAATGAAATATACATAACCCTACAACAAATATATATATATATATATATATATATATATATATATATATATATATATATATATATATATATATATATATATATATATATATATATATATATATATATATATATATATATATATATATATATATACACACATATATATTGATTTGTTTGACGGCACTCTTAACACATTATTAGCTATATTAGCAAAGGATATGGGAACTATGGCAGTGACTCAGCATGACCTGACTGACTGGGTGTTAAACCAGCTTCCATTGGATTAGGAGTCCAACGCTCTATCAACCGAACTACCGTGGTTCTCTTCTCAGACTGAATATATGCATTATACTAACCACACATTGTCATTTGCAAACCCATACATGATTTAATTATTATATTCCGAAAAAAAATAAAGCATCAAGACGCGTAAAAAGCGACTAAACGTGTAAATAATTGCCTGTGCACAGCTCTTTTACATTTTGTTAATACTTGTAATAAAGTTTTGAGAATTGTAAACTAGGATTACGATGAAATACATCCGGGAAATTTCAGTTTCATTACATGTAAATGAAATATGTAAATTAATAATAGTCATAAAATAAATTATTACGTGAGCGAAGTGTAATACGTGTACTACATGATTTATTTGCAGACTGTAGTACACTGTATAGAATATGTGGTCTACAACTGCAGCATTGTTATTTCAAGGATACGAACAGTCGATGCCATTCATAAATTTACATTGCACTTTGCTAGACGGTTTCAAAGGCAGATTACCTGACGGTGCAAATAATAGATTCTGCTTTTCCTGCATGCTTAGTCATATTTGCAGTTCGTCAAAGAAATTAAGCATAGCATTGTATTGTATTAGACACGATGCACTGATTTCTCTGGTTAAGTATATGACCTCAATACTTAACATTTAACTGTCATGTATAAGTGTCGTTCTTCATGATGTATGCGACCGAAGCAAATTGTAAAAGTCATTGTTTTGTCAGGAGTAAAATCTGCAGAGCACGCATTATTAATATTGCACCTTCTGAGTTTTGTTGAAATTAAAACATGGGGCATGCATTCATATCTTGTGGTCTCCGTTGCTTTATATGTTGTTTGTTTCTTTATTTGTTATTTCAAACAGCGGCGGCGATTTTCTACTCAATCAAAACATTAGCCACGAAATTCTAGTAAAATTTCGCAGTTAACAACACATCATTTAATAGACAATGGCAATAAACATGAGTAAAAGTTAAAATCTATCATGACTTTTGTAGATTTTAAAATAGAACTAATTCATCAAGTTTTAGCAGAGATTTAGTTATGTCCTTATGCCCTTGAAGAAAGGCATGTAGGGTGGCTACAAAAATGTCACGAGGAAGCCACTGCTAAATGGCACGCAGCTCCACAACCTAAAATCTTTTTAGCTTCACTAAGCGTCAAAAATTCATTCTAGGGCCCATCTTTCGTCTTGCGCGACTGAACACTCTTTACTGTTTCATTACTGGAATAGCAATTAATAATTGGATGTCTGAAAAATAAATATTCGTTCCAAACTTTTCTTGAAACTTTATTAAAATTATAAAAGTAGTGCGAAAGATAAGGGCTGTATACTTGACATCGTCTGGATTTATGACATTTGGATAACTTCAGCAGCTCTGTATGGTGTACAACATGTCACCTGTCGTGTAACGGAGTGGACAGTCGAGTCCAGTTGTCTCGATTATATGTTTTCTTAGCGTAATGTTATTTAATTACCTTGATCTTGTCATGCAACTATTATTTTTACATCACATGAATTATGCTTGTTTATGGAATTACAAGTATTCTCACACCATCCCGTGTGTTTGTACCCCCCCCCCCCCCCGCGATTTTAAAAACAGAAGGCATCAAGGATATAAAAATGCACAAATCGTAGTCATTTCATTAATTGATAAAGTTCTAACCATCTTTGAGACTCTCAATAATTCCGTAAATTTTGGAGTAACACCTCTTTGAACTCATGCATAATGACTTTCAGAAAGTTACCCTCAATGACTTTCAAAAATGGTCAATTTTGCTGGAATTTGTCTATATACGAACAACTTGGCAGACCCAATGTGTTCATAATGTTCCCATGTTACCGTTCCTCTGATTTGATGCATGTCCAAGCATTTTCATTTTTGACGCATAATGTTTATTCATATATATTTAAATAGATAGGGAAACAGACTATCATATGACAACAACATAGCAAATTCAGTCCACGTTAAATTAGAGACTATCAACAAACAACATTATAACAACAACACTCGACGTTAAATTAAAGACTATCAAAAAATAAAGTAGCAGCAACAGCCTTTGTTAAAGACTAACAAGAAGGTCTCAACAACAGTCGACGTCAAATTAAAGACTATCAAGAAGGTCTCAACAACACTCGACGTTAAATTAAAGACTATCAAGAAGGTCTCAACAACAGTCGACGTCAAATTAAAGACTATCAAGAAGGTCTCAACAACACTCGACGTTAAATTAAAGACTATCAAGAAGGTCTCAACAACACTCGACGTTAAATTAAAGACTATCAAGAAGGTCTCAACAACACTCGACGTTAAATTAAAGACTATCAAGAAGGTCTCAACAACACTCGACGTTAAATTAAAGACTATCAAAAAATAAAGTAGCAGCAACAGCCTTTGTTAAAGACTAACAAGAAGGTCTCAACAACAGTCGACGTCAAATTAAAGACTATCAAGAAGGTCTCAACAACACTCGACGTTAAATTAAAGACTATCAAGAAGGTCTCAACAACAGTCGACGTCAAATTAAAGACTATCAAGAAGGTCTCAACAACACTCGACGTTAAATTAAAGACTATCAAGAAGGTTTCAACAACACTCGACGTTAAATTAAAGACTATCAAAAAATAACGTAGCAACAACAGTCTTTGTTAAGTTAAAGACTAACAAGAAGGCCTCAACAACACTAGACGTTAAATTAAAGACTATCAAGAAGGTCTCAACAACAGTCGACGTCAAATTAAAGACTATCAAAAAATAACGTAGCAACAACAGTCTTTGTTAAGTTAAAGACTAACAAGAAGGTCTCAACAACAGTCGACGTCAAATTAAAGACTAACAACTAACAACAACATAGCAAAAAAAGTCGACATTAAATTAAAGACTATCAACTAACAACAACGTTGCAACAACAGTCGATGTTAAATTAATGTTAGGAGTTTAGACAATGTTTCGGTTTGTTTTTTTAAATCGTACCCGCTATATAATAAAGATATATTTTATCATTTATAGTAGAATCATTCAAAAATAACTTCTTAGCCATGTAAAAGTGTTGCACTATATATTTTAGCAGGATAGTTAGTTCAGTACTTTTCTTTTCCATGCAGCGGCCGATTATTTTTATGTTTAATCAGCACAACGCCGTGAAAGTAAGTTGTTGTTGTTGTTGTTGTTGTAGGGTTTAACGCCATTTTTCAGCACACGATAGGCTATACATGGCGGCCAGTATTAATGGTGGAGGAAGAACCCGGGAAAAGCCCGGAAAGAACCACCGACCCACGTGAAGTTACTGGCAAACTTTCTCACATACCCACATTGGCTGAATTCGAGACTCGAACCCACGCAGACAGAGGTGAGATGGCAGTGATCCGTAACGGAGAGCGCGTTAGACCACTCGGCCACTAGGGGCCCCCCGTGAAAGTAAGAAGCCATCCCTTGCCATCATTAGTGTTAGGGAAAATGCTTGTGTGGGGCATCTGCATATTTATGTCAACGTTTAGTAATTTTCTCTTCAGTGTAAGACAATAAAATTGTTTGCGTATTTGGACTGATTATTAAGGAAAAAGAGTCACTTGAATGGCTGGAAGTGCTTGAATCGTAAAACTTGATTGGCTGGAAGTGCTTGAATCGTAAAACTTGATTGGCTGGAAGTGCTTCAATCGTAATCAGCTGGCCAATGCAAATTCACATTAATAGTTTGCTGTAAATAAGGATGGAAAACGTACAGTTCATAAGAAACCTTCCTCACGCAGTGGCGTCGCTAGGGGGGTGCGGGGGGTGCGGACCGCACCGGGTGACACCATCTCAGAGGGGTGACACCAAAATGAAAAATTGCAAATTTTACAGAGCACACACTGCTCGGTCTAGTCGGATTTCATAAGTGGATAACCGATCATAGTTAAATACATGACTAGCAGGCACAGGGTGCCACCATGCAGTCTGTAGAGCGTCTGGTGCTTATTTTTGTCATTTTTATACTGTGGACTTATTTTAAGAAGAAGAAATCCATGGTGGAAGTCTGGAGGGGTGACACCATGAGTTTACCGCACTGGGTGACACCAACCCTAGCGACGCCGCTGTCCTCACGAGTAACGTTTTTCAAACAAGCAAACAAAAGTTGGGTCTTTTTTTAAATATATATTTTTCCCAAATAGATGCATGCATATGCCGTACGTAAAGGCATGAACTTTTCTGACGTTTTTGCCTTTGTATCTTACTCAACTTCAACTTCTTTTTTGTTTCTTCTCTTTCTCGTAAATTTTCTGTTAATTACACCATTAATGCAAAATATATTTTGTTACTAGTTTAATCATCACAAGTTTTGAAATCGGGCATATTTTTTACCGCCCGATGTAACTACTGCTTTAATTTTTATGGACTAGTGACACACAGTTTTTGTCGTTTTGTATTTAAAATGATTGTTATTTTATATTTTCGGCTGGGGGATATTGAGTTGAATCTCATATTCTATGTTCCTTTTTATCCTTTTAATCACTGTAATAGGTCTGCGACCAACTTTTTCAAGGGAAAGAAGAAATTACTGAGAGAGAGAGAGAGAGAGAGAGAGAGGCGTAATTTAGGGGCATCGGGGGGCCAGTAGTTTACGACACCCTCATTTACCGATCATTGACATCTCACCATTGTCCGCGTTGGTTCGAGTCTCAAGCTTGGCCAAAGAGGTATGTGAGAATCTTGTCAGCAGCTTCTAGCAGGTCGGTTTTGCTGGTTTCTTCCTCCACCAGATAAAGCTGCTACCATGTATATCGTGTTGTGCGTTGAGAAATAGTGTTAAACCCACAACCAAACTGCATGCAATTTTTTCTTGGCTTAGGTATTCACAGTGGTTTGTTTGCACGTAGATCAAGCAATTTAACCTTTCACACGTAATGGCGTGTGATTTGTTTTGCACGTAGGCCAATGCCACCTATCTCGGGACACTTTAATTTTCGAGGAAGCGGGTAAATTTATTTCCCAACTGTCAGAATTTGACGTTAGATAAAAATCACACACGTTTCATATGCCACTACGTAAAGAATCCTCTACTAAGAAAGAGGGAAAGAAGAGTCAAAAGGTACCTTAAGGATAAAACATGTACAATCCTAAATAGGTCCGCTCCGGTGGCCTAGTGGTTAGAACGTCCACCTCGGATGAGGGATGTCGCGTGTTCGAGTCATACCAAATACTTATCCAAATTGTCGTAGCAGGTGCCTCGTTTGGCGCTCAGCATTAAGTGGTTAGTATTAGGACTGGTCGGCCTGGTGTCAATATAATGTGAGTGAGTGTGGCATGATGCTAAATGTCTTCAGCATGATGCCCCAGTGCTAGACATCATTAAAAACTGTCACACTGCAGACATCATTGCGATATGATTGGAATGTTTTTTAAAGCTACGTTAAAAAAATCTAAATCACACACACCACTAAATATTATTATATAAAGATAAAAAGTGAATAATATAATACATACACAAAATGGCTTTGTCTGTTGACTTGAACAGTTCCAATAATTAGAATTTACGATTTCTCATTAAAATACAAGTTATTTAGATATTAATAAACTGAGACAGGTAAAAACATATCAAGCAAGTAGTAGTTAGTGCTATATGGTTCACTTTATCCAATTTTCACCTTGAAATTCACTTGCGATTTGTTTTGCGTTAAAGATTTCTACACAATATTTGTTTTTGCTTTCAATACATTCAAACTTCGATTTCCTTTGCACATGGACACAGCTTTCATATTTTCCAGGTGTTCTTATCTTTGAAATACATTCAATATAAATAATACAAATTTGTTTTAGGCAAACCCTTTGAAAAAATAAATCCATGTTTTCATTTCTCTTCCGTGAAAAGGTCTGGCAAATACTCTATATCAGCATCTAAAAGTTCTTTCAGAAATAACGATATTCCATCGTCTAAATTATTTATGTTGTTCAGAATTAAATGATCTTGCTTGATCTGATACAATTTGTAACCTGTAATATCGCCCTCCTTTTTCATCTAATTTTTTCGTCGATTTTCTTCTATTAGCACAATTAATGTAAAATATCATTATTATTCTTTTTTTTTACTCCAATCATCACATGCATTGATATCAGGGAATTTTTTTTACCGTTTAACGTGAATGTTTCTTTAATTATTATGTGTAAAATGGGATCTATTGTATTGCCAGTGTTGTTTTTTGTGTGTTTGTTTTGTATGTTTTTGTTGCTCTTTTCTTTTCTTAAAGACCACTGAATTGAATCTCATATTTAATATTCCTCATCTGTTTTATTCCTTGAAACACTGTAATAGTTGTGTAAACTGCTTTTCAACGACGACACTAAGTTGCAGAGAGAGAGAGAGAGAGAGAGAAAGAGAGAGAGAGAGAGAGAGAGAAAGAGAGAGAGAGAGAGGTGCCCTCAATTGTTTCTGTCCATGAGTAATATTGTGTGGTTTGTTTTTGCAGCTTGGCGTATGCAGTCTGCTTCGATATGGTTCGATACAGCGGATTTTTTTTTTACCTTTTGCCGAATTAAAAATTAAAAAAAAACTTGATTGAAATAAATTGGATGTCCAGCAAGAACCAATGTTTTTTTCGTATGTATGTATGTATGTATGTATGTATGTGTATGTGTGTGTGTGTGTGTGTGTGTGTGCGTGCGTGCGTGTATGTATGTATGTATGTATGTATATATATATATATATATATATATATATATATATATATATATATATATATATATATATATATATATATATTTATGTATGTGTGTGTGTATGTATGCATGTAGGTAGGTACGTAGGTATGTATGTATGCATGTATGTATGTATGTATGTATGTATGTATGTATGTATGTATGTTCGCATCAGGGTTTTGGCAGTTAGTGCCGACTAAGGGTCCCGAAAATGTACTGGTCAGTTGTAAGTCTTCAGGAAAATAATCCCATCTAAATACAGTTGCAAATAGCGTAAACATATTTCAAACAGCAATCTGGACCCTTCCATTCAAATCGAACCAAAAGTCTATGGCTGCTTATCCACTTGTAGAAAAGGTGTTTTTTTATTTCATTATTTTATACTATAACCCTTTGTTATGAAAATATAAAGAAAATGTATACATGTGCAAGATCTCTATTTCTTATCACAAGGAATCCGAATTACATAACTCGCACACTTCTTTACCGTATATGCTCGTTTGAAAACAAGCCCAACTGCACACTGCCGAGATCTGTCGTCGTATAAGGTGTGTGTGTTATTGTTATTGTGAGGTTTAACGCCATTTTTCAGCACACGATAGGCTATACATGGCGGCCAGTATTAATGGTGGAGGAAGAACCCAGGAAAACCCCGGGAAGAACCACCGACCCACGAGAAGCTACTGGCAAGCTTTCTCACATACCCACATTAGCCGAATCCTAGACTCGAACTCACGCAGACAGAGGTGAGATGGCAGTGATTCGTAACGGAGATCGCTTTAGACCACTCGGCCACTCGGGGCCCTTAAGGTGTGTGTGATTTGTGTGATTTGGATTTTGTCACGTAGCTTTAACAAATATTCTGGGAAAGCCTGCCAGTAGCTTCTCGTGGGTCGGTGGTTCTTCCCTGGGTTTTCCAGTTATACTGGCCACCATGTATAGCCTATACTGTGCTGAAAATGGCGTTAAACCCTAGAACAACAACAACAAATTTTCATTCATATTGCTACGATATCTGCAGTGTGGCAGTTAATAGTGATATTTAGTACTGGAGCATCATGCGGTCATGTAGCATGATGCCCCACCCAGTCACATTATCCTGACACCAGGTCGACCAGTCCTAACACTACCCTCTTAATACTGAGCGCCTAGTCTTTGGTATGACTAGGTCGGGTTTCGAACCCGAGACCTCCCGCATCTGAGGCAGACACTCTAACCACTTGGCCACCGGAGTGGTGTCGGATGACGTAACAAACCATCTATGCCTGTGTGGGCTGTGAGGATTAATTAGCAAAACAAACAACACAGACATTGATCTTTCTGCACATTATGCGTTATGCGATACCAGATTATGAACAGTGCTATTAAACCAGATTTAATCTCAAATATATACGGTATTAACAAATGTATTTTGACGTTAAAGTTTATCTTTTTTTTTCCAGCATGCGATAGATTGTACAATATAAATCAATATGAACAGGACATGAAGCATTTCAGAATACTTTTCTTTATCTTTTCCAAGATGATACGAGCTTACTGTATTACATTTACTTATAAATGTCAAATTTAAAAGTTTGACGGATGATATAGATGTAGACTTTTCTTTATTTACAGCATTTTCACAGAATTTTTTTTAATGCATCACTAATCTATATGATTTGTTTACATTTAGTAGCTTAAATACAAGGACTTTCTTTTTGATGTTATCAAAGATCAATTAAATCCATTATTAACAAATGTAATGGGACACAAAAATCTTTAGCAAATGACATATCTATCTTGGTGCACCTGTGTTTTCTTCTTTTTTTTTTATCGTTTTTATTCATGATGACACGTACCGAGTTGCAAACAGCTTGGACACGGAGATGTGTTCACAGTATTCGCCGGTTCCCCGAGTTCAGATTGTTTCCTTGCAATCTCAGTTAGAACCAAGAGTATAAACCTGGCTCATTCCACCTAGTATACCACGGTGAATGTGCGTGTACGTTGTCTGTGATTGTATGACAGATATAGATGGAAATATACGATATCGATGACAGGTGATGATTCATTTTGGCAAGATTCCAACAAGACCCTATCAAGCCGCTAATGCAGTGCAATAAAAACATCTATAGGTAGAAAGGTTGCCATTCGTAGAACCTGATCTCTTAAAAAAAATGGGTTGGGTTGGGTTGGGTGGGGTGTATTTTTCAAGCAAATTATCAGAAATATATTAAGACATCCCGTTTCACTGTATCCCTTTCTTCGTCTGCCATCAACAAGCCCGTGCAGAAGTTCTGCTGCAGCTAGAATACAGTTCATCCAAAACTCTAAATTGTCGCTAAATGGCGAAAGTGTACAAGAGATTTACAGGCTAATTTTCTCTCAGGGAAAGTTTTCTTATTAGTCATGAAAGGGATAACTAAATGTAACTCTAATCTCTGGAACACAGATATCTATCCACACGTATGTATTAGGTTTTATCATTTTCTCTTATTTACAGAAGCTGGCTGCCCATTTTCAACCATCCAATTTCCATGCTTTCCTTCTTTTCAAAAGCGATGTTGAAACGAAATAACCGAGTTACAAGGTTAAATATGTTCGTAAAATCATAAAAAATACGAGTGAATAAATTCAATTTGAGTATGAATGCTGTGTGTCTGAAAAACTGATGCCATCGGAAGATTCATTAACTTATCGTTGGAATTATGAAAATGAATCAGTTTCACAATCCTATATCCAGGAACGTCATTGGGGGTGGGGCAGTGGGGCATCCCCATCCCCGAATTTGCAGGTGCTGTAAAATTGATGTAGCCTATATACAAAAATTAACAACCCCGTCTAGTTTTGCCCCCCCCCCCGAAAAAATTGAAATGACGTCCCTGTTGCTACTATCTCTCTAATCTGTTAGTCAGCCTGAGCCAGCGCGTTGATATTTGCATGAATCAAGTTTTGCCCCCCTCCCCCCCCCCCCCCCGAAAAAAGTTGAATGACGTCCCTGCCTATATCACGGGGTTTTGAATCATTTCGGACTTTTCTGCAATATTTTTAAATCTCAGCCTGAGGACAAGAAAATCGGTCTTAAAGGTTTAAAAAAAAACAAAAAAAGCAGACTCGTGACAATAAAACTAATGTCTTTGTTGCGATACATCACTTTTACAAAATATTTGTAGACAATTTAGAGGTAAAAACCCTCGTTCAGTTGACTGGTTGACACATAAGCCTACTGCCAAAGGCTTGGCATGGTTTTCTCGGATTTGACGTCATTTTTAGCAGTATATCTGACGGAGGAAGAACCTCGGAAGACCTCGGGAAGAACCAACAACCCACGGAAACCTACTGTCATGCTTTCTCACATATCTGCGTTAGTAGAGCCAAGACTCCAACTCACCCGGACAGAGGGGAAATGTGTAAGTGACCTGTAAAAGCTTGCGTCTAAGACCTCTCGACCACCCGACTTTATGAATAGACCTATCAACATGAGATGAAATACGTTGGGCTCAGTAAGGTGTTAATTCAGATTCGTCTAAAAACTTGTTTGAGCATTCAAAAATGCAATAATTCTGTTATAAGTTACAGTAGGCATACAATTTTGTATAACGTACCTGAAATTCAAATTTTATTTATGGGTGTGCTTGTCGAAATTGCATCTAAACGGAGAATGTTTAACACCGAAAGAACTCGAACCTTCAGAACTCTTCAATGCGTAAAAGAACAACATGGCCTAAAATGGCTAGCGAAGTATCAATTCATCAATAGCGACGATTAACTACTAACTTTTTCATGTGTGTGTGTGTGTGTGTGTGTGTGTGTGTGGTATTACGAGTCCAACTAAACTACAGATGTAACTCGTCAACCCCTCAGAGATGAAATTAAATATATTGTTCATCGTGTGAACCTTGTGTGAATTGCTTAGTCTTGCCACCACTACCATCTCGAATGTTTTCTGAAAGGAAAACATATTTTTGAAAAATAATTATACAAAACAGTTGTTTTAACAAAATATTGAAACTGTATTTTTTACTTTTCCTACAACTATTTATCAAAATTATTAAATTTTTATGAAATAGTTGAAAAATCTCTTAGTGAGTGTAACATTTTTCCCCTTTATTTGCCATAAATACATCTTACACAAATTTATTTTAGCGGATGTTAGCAAGAAACGATCGATGTTCTAATAATTCAACGCAGATAAAGGTTAACTACACAAAAAATTTAAATTCCGGTTCCTTCTTGTGCCGAAGAAACGTGGTAACAGATTCGTGACATTTACTTAGAATTTTCAAAACTGCGTCGAAAGAGTCCCTTCTCTTCTGAAAATAAATGCATCCCACAGTGTGTACGGTCGTCCAGTAGCTAAACCAATGAGAATAAAATGGCTGCCTCTGTTCTCTTAATATATACATAATACATAGTCCAATCCGTTTTGCATCAAAGTACAGTATATATTTAACACTGCCCCACACTGAATGAAGATAATATATTGTAGCCAAACAGTTGAAAATATCATTGCCAACCATGTGACGATGGATTTCTTTTGTTTACAGAAAACATGGCGACTGGAAAGGCTGATGGCAGGTAAAGTAACGATATTTGGATTTTAGAATAAATTTTATTTGAGATAACGATTTCCGCGGTACAAAACATGAACTTACCAAAGCCGGATGAAGTTACGCCTGTAAGGAGAACGAGACAGACATATTTTGTACAAGTTAGAGTTATTTTTGCATCAAAGACTTTAAGTATTCAATTGAAGGCAAATGCATATGTTCAGATAAGAGCAAAGAATGATTGCCTGTACAAAAATAAATACTTCATCAGCAAAACGAGAACGAATAGTAGCTGACTCGTCGCAATGGACTCTTTCCTGGCAACCTAAGGTAACAGCTACGTCACCACTATTATGTGAATTTTCATAGAAATAAATATGAATGGAATTCATTCTGTCATTGAGAATTTACGATGGATGAGTTTGCGAGGAGTAATTTATACGGTCCGAGAGTACAAGCAGTCAATAATCAGCTTTTGTGATACCAGGCTCACCATCCTACGACACTGCTAGTTGGATCACTTCGACTTTTATGTGTTATATTAAGTCTCATCTCACAAATGGTCACATTGTTTTCAAAAAATTAGATTCGTTCAGAAAAAAAACCAGTTGCAATAAGCAGCAGTTGTTTCAGTGTCTTTAGTACGCTACATAATTTTCTCCAGAGTAATCGTAAACGTATATAGATATCATGTTTTCACCGGAGTCATCGATGTATTAACAGATGTCTGTTTTCACAAAACTTTACGTATAGCAAAATTGGAGGGAACGCCTTACAATCAAACGTAGTTTTAAAATGGTGGCGTTCAGTCCGAAATATTGTTTTTGACAGTAATTTATTTTTAAGCATTCTTTCGCGAAAAAGATATTGTGTACCAAAGACACTGTAGTAAAGACAGTGTACCAAAGACACTAGTAAAATTATTATAACTTAGGCTACTTTTCTTGTCTGAATGATTCCGATGTCTTCAAACATTTCGACCAATTACTGCAGTTGGCTGATACATATGCATACAGACAAAATGTATTCAGCATCCTCGTGACGTAAGATGGTGGAAATTGTGATGTTGTTATTGCGATTTTTTTTTAAAAAATCAGATGATTAACTGTGCTACGCATATATCCAAACATCGACAAGAATGAAATGATTCTGCAAGAAAAAGGGTTATTGTTGTTTTGCTGATATATTATTGCATTTGCTTTAGTTTATTTTCTGGTGAGGGTGGGGTTGGGACATACATTGGCAAGGGTGCATACAGCACCAGAAGAACTAAAATAATAGCTTTCAATTTTGTGTGCATTTTCTAAATTCGCAAATGCTGCAAAAATTTTGCTAGTTAGTGTAAGCAATAGTTGCATCTGTATATTTTGTTAAACAGCATACGGTAAATCATTCAGGGTGGGTAATAAGTACATAGAGATTAAAAAGTCCTTCTCTAAAATAAATTAAATACACGAAGATTGTAAAGTGTTGAATTTGGATTGTATTGAACCTTAAAGTTGAATACACTGAGCAGTAAAATTTTATCACATTTAAGCTAGAAAAGTGTTTGTGAAGGGTCACTTCGACCTTTCTTCTTTTCTTTTCCCCATTGTCAGTGTTAAAGCTTGAAAGGCTAGCATGTGTGGCTCAGTGAGATTGACCAGGGCATTGCAACGCTGTCCCGAGAAAGTAAATATTTGAGCTACCAACCGTAACCGCTTAATAGGAACCCATGTCAAATTATCATTTTCAAAGGGAGTTTGTTATGCACCGTAGTTAATAGATTCTAGCTGTCTAAATCTGTCAAAAGAAATGATTATCTTGGGAAAGTTTAGGAACCACTGCTTACGATTGGCCAGAGTGAATTAAGCGTACACTTTAGAAGTAATGTGACTTTAAAGTGACAACCTTGGTCGAAATTCTTTAGTCTTAATTTCTTGAGAGAGGATTCGTTTGGCTCAGAGGAAACCTAAAAAGAAGTGCTTTCCTCGTTAAACATGAAAAGGGGATCGGGTGGCTGTCTTGTAAAAAGAAAAGACAGGTTTTAGTGCTAGGACGCAAATTTCTGAAAGAGAACATCATTAAGGTACGCAATTTTTATTTCCACGTAATTTTCAATTTTTGATTGCTTGTTTTATGCTAATGTGTTTGCTATGACTAGGATCCATATTATGTATAGTTTATTCAATTTCATGGAAATGTGTTGATGGTAGAGTTGTTATGCAATTTATCTCTTTAATTTTACAGTTACTAGTTCATTGATAGAACTGACGATTGCATTCTATCCAAATTTCCATATGTGTAGGATTTATTAGGGTTATATGAAATAATTTCCTTTGTCTGTTAGGACGATACTGATTATCACATATTTATATCTGATTTTGTAATGTTTGAATAATCTTGTAAGTTAGGGATTGCTGCGAGCTAGAATTTTGAGAATTTTATTCAATAGGAATTAGGCATGTGGTAGCGTAGATAAAGAGATACGGTAACATTAGATACCGCATACATGTTAAATTATGGCCAGTGGAAATGAAGCGAGGGTGATGTTCTATCGGATTAAGTCCGAATATGTGCGGTGTGGATAGCTAGTATGCTTCTGAATAACGCAAGTAAGGAAATTTTATGTACGTATAGAAAATGGTACATATAGAGATTTAGGGGTAATTTTGTCCTTTAAGGAACATCCTTCTGGGAGAGAGACGGGACAGTCCGAACAAAGAAGTGACGAGTTCAGAATAAACGACTAGCAAGTCCAGGAAGGGATCAAGCGTAAAGAACGGAAAGTCGATGAAATAGGAAGACGTTCATACGCGATCAAGGGAGGAAGGTGGTGCAATCAGTCGTGGACAATGCGCTCTTTTCAGTACTAGTTATTATGATGAAATAAATCCAAATTTGACACTGCTATTAAATCCTGCTGACATAATTTAAATTCAATTGGAATTGTGGCTATTAATTTCTTTTGATTAAATTTGTTATTTTTCTTGTCTAAGGGGCTCGTATTGCTTTATTTCTTCCCAATATTTTTGCTCGGTTCTCTGTTGAAATTCTATTCTTTCCACTCCCACCGGGCTATACTATCAAGGGAGGTCATCTTCTACATAACTCCAGCCAAATCCAATTAACCACCCTCTTACCAAGATCGCGACGTTACAAAGATGCTTTACATTTAAAAGTGAACACATCGTCAGAATATTGAAAATTAGGTCTATGTGACTCATCTTGTGAATAAAAAACAGTGAGTGGAGTGTGGCAAATAAATGTTACATATCTACTGTACAAACATTAACCTGCATATGCAAAAAAAAAGTACAGCAAAAGATTGTTCCATAACTGCTAGAATGCACGGGAAGTGTGGATGACGTCATTTCAAGGCCGATAACTAATGACAAATATCATGCAGTGAAAACCAGTAAGATTTTATTAATGAGTAAACTAATCCCTTCATATCCATTGATGTAGGATATGAACACTATACTCCACGATAAAAACCTTACAAGGAACACACATCATCGCCTTCTATCAAACCAGGGAGTGGCATTTTCCCATTTAACACAGACGCATCAGGAAGAATTATTGTTCTCACATTCCTGAACGAAAATTGAGGGACGAAGTCAAAATGAACTATTGTAATAATGATGCAGCTTTAAAACGCCAAAATAATCAATGAATATTTCCTCATGAAACAACTGAGCCTAGGCAAGTTAAGTTTAGAATGACAATTCAGTGCTAACTTCAAAATGACGTTTAAATACATATCAGGGTTTAAAGAACACCAATTTTATTGAATCTTTCCTGTTTTGCTGGCATAATGGTCTTTTTCAAACCGGATGTTGTGCAGGAAATCGTTATATTTGAAAACAGACATATCTTGACATGAAACACTTTATTATAGATTTTCGTAATCTGAGTCAGCTTATACCCGTATCATAGAACAGTCTGGTCTTAATGCATTGGGCATGTCAAAGTATGAAGACGATGATGATGGTGGTGGCCGTGGTTGTTGCGAATTTCATCCATGTGAATAAGGTACAATAATTGGGAGTTCTTATGTTATATTTTTCAGAGTCAATTAAAATAAATTACACCATGGGCATCTGACCCAGCCTGGTCTGCGCACAGTTCCAACCCGCAGGTATGTTGATCGGGGTCATCTACCCCCACCCCCTCTCTCTCCCTCTGTGACACACACACGCGCACACGCACATACGCATGCACACACACGCATTTTGGTTCCAGATCGAAATGGTCGGTCGATTTTCACGTATATGTGAGTAACAGTATTAGCACCCATGCTTTCCACTTCAAACGTTCACAAATCTAAAATTAAATCAACTCCTATGGCTTTCAGATACATAAACCGTGAACCTGTTTGTGTTATTTTTTTCTCAGTGATATATACCGTTATCCTACAAATTCGATAGCTCATTATTTTCTCACGTGTGCGTGTTCTGTGAACTAATGAATTAATTTTATTATATAGTCGGTTTGTTATGTAATAACAGCTAACTTGACCTGACTAGGGATAATTCTGGATTTCTTTTTCAGGGATAATTGTTGAGAAATAATTAGGAATAATATCACTGATGAAAAGTGGATGTTTTACGAATCTTTATTATCGCTGATAACCTTTGGAGTAACGAGATGTTTTATGATGACTGATTATGAATGATTATATTTACAGTTGTGCAGACATTAGGTATTTGACTCCACCTTATCAAAAGTTTAGAAATGCTTATTAAGGTCTTACTACGTGTTTTGTGGTGATTTTTTATTTACCACAATGGTATTATAATTGTTGTCGCTTTCAACAATCCGCGAAGACAGATAGATTAAAAACTTTATTAAGTATGCCAGTCTGTCAAACAAACAATGCTTTAAAAGTTAGTTTTATGAATAATAGTGATTCAAGAACAGGACAGTATGATAACACCAGAAAGATACATATAAAAAACTGTATATTTGTTTTGTTCTCAGTCGGCTGAACAAACGAGTTTGATATGGCCTAGGGATTTGTCGAGGCAGTCTGGCAGAGATTTAATCATCATATATCAAAGAAGCGCTTTTCTCACACTCAGAACATATCACGAATGTGGTTTTGTATTTATTATATAGCCATCATGTACGCTTTATAAATATATTTAGCTTTACTGTATGAACGCAATTAAAATCGAATTGGGATTTATACAAGTTCCATTCTTGGCATCTACAAATATCTACGCGCTGACGTCAAAGAAGAAACCTACGTAGTTATATTCTGGGTGTGTGATACGGAAATACGGATTGAACAGCTTTATCCAGCGCCAGATCAAGAATGCATAATAAAATGGTGTATTTAATAAAGAACGGTTATAGCCTTTACAGCATATATTGTTTGAAGTTTAACCCATATCTACATACACTAACGGAGAGAGAGAGAGAGAGAGAGATGGGGGGGGGGGGGAGCGAGCGAGAGAGAGAGAGAGAGAGAGAGAGAGAGAGAGAGAGAGAGAATGTTGATGAGAAAAACTGCTGACATGCACATATATGTAGACAGATAAATGGAGAGGTCACAAATAGATTCTCTATCTCTCTCTCTCTCGTTCGATCAAGAGAGAGAGAGAGAGATTAAATTAGGTCAGGTTAACTGTTATTAAATAACAAACCTACTATATAAGATAATAATTTCAGAAGTTCACAGAATACACACATATGAGAAAATAATGAGCTATCAAATTAGCAGGACTTTGGTATATCCTAATGAATAAAAAAGAACGCAAACAGGTCGCAGGTTTGTTTATCTGAAAATCATATGAGTTTTCTTAATGACAGATTAAAACCATTGTGAAAGTCGTCATGTTTCTCCATGATGTCCAAATGTTTTCATCAAAGTCATTTGTAACATTTTAAAGTTACTCTAATGATTATGACAAATATTTCCAATTCGCTGAGCACGCAACCAAATTAGGAAGTGACGCAAACCGACATAAAATTGACATGGTATGCAGTGACATTTCTAAAATTGCATTAATTTGCATGTGAAGATCAAAACACACCACAGCCAGAGAAACATCAACAATATATGCCTCTGACAGAGCTAAGACTACGTACAGAAGATAACGAAAACGATTTAATGAAGCACTTAACTAAAGCCACACCTGGCTGTAATTCTTGACTGTCATACATGGGACTAAAACAAATGTGTGTGTGTGTGTGTGTGTGTGTGTGTGATATGGATTTTTAACGTAGCTTTTTCAGTCATATCGCTACGATGTCTGCAGTGTGGCAGTTTATCGTGATGTCTAGCACTGGGGTATCATGCCGCAAACATGTAGCATGATGTCCCACCCAGTCACATTATCCTAACACCAGGCCAACCAGTCCTAATACTAACCTCTTAATGCTGAGCGCCTAGCGCGGCAGATGTTTGTACCAGTTTTTTTTTATAAGTGTTTGATATGACTCAGCCGGAGTTCGAACCCACGAACTCTCGCATCCGAGGCGGACGCTCTAACCACTAGGCCACCGGAGCGGTCTAAAATAAGTACAAAAAAAATCCAACTCTTCTCCAGCATAGTACGTTGAACTACCAAACGTTTAGACCCAGATCAGCCATGGCATAATGACACTGCAAATCTGTGTCTACGCTTTTTGTATTTGGGTGCGCGTTATTCACGTTAAATAAAATTCATATCTGAATAATAATGCAAATTTTCAGTGCAGAATAGCAAAATACATTCAGCCACACAGGTTTAACCACGAGTGTGTGATTTTACATTCGAAAGTTTGACTAGATAAATGTAATTTTTTTTTTTTAAATTATAGAACTATTTATAGAATGACATTTAGATTGGGTCTTATGGTAACCCCACATTTAAAACATTTCATATATCGTGTAAGTTCTATGCACCAAAGCACGTGGTTATTCGTGAAATGAGTCATTCCAAATGTGAACTCACTTTCGAAATAGTGTTAAACATGCGTATTCGTTTATCTAAATAACAATTAATGGATCTTACAGATTACGAACATGCTAAATGTTTAGGAAAAATATGCAATAACCATGAAGGACTCTTGCCGCGAGCATGAAACAGGCTATAAAATCCGGATAACTCTCCCACTGTATCAAGCATGACATGGAATGAAATATTCAAGGTTATTATAAAATAGCTTCGTGTTCCATACAAAGATTTAAAAACAAAATTAATTGCTTGGCCTGAATTTTCTTTAAAGAGAAAATAGGCTTTGTTCTCTTATTTCTGTATTCTGATGAAGAATAATAAATGCAGCAAAAAGCAGACAAAAATAACAATGAAAAACAAAAAATACGTAGACTTGGAGAAAATATAAAGGGTCAATTGTACCTTGTCTTAAATTTTCCGAAATCGTGACATATTCCTTGGTGAAAATATAAAGCGAGTTACACGATTCCTTCTCATCAAGAAAACATTGCGTGTCATTATATACTTAGGTATCTGTCAACTTGTGTATTCTACAAAATTGAAACCTGGAATAACTGCGCCATCATGAAATATCTTTTACGATAATCAGAACTCCTTCAGACTTTGAATTGTGTTGAATTCGTGCATAGAAAAGTCTTCAAAACCAGAAACCTGGACGCTCTACCTATTTGCGAATTATGAAGTTATGAAATGTGTGCAAATTTGTTCTTGCTATACAATTTTGTAAAAAAATTCCCCACCCTCAAGAGAGCCGTTCATCTTATAAATTGAAATTAAAATGCTCCAACAATCCTGTAAATCATTTAATTCGCTTACCTTTGGTTATTGTACACAAGATCTCTTCCGTATGGAGCATAGTCCCAATCTGTCTCAACGGCCGCTAAGAAAATCTGTCGAACTTTTCCAGAAACGGAGTCAACACTAAAGCAAGAGAATACTAACAGCAAAATAAACAGTGGTGTATCCATCTTCTCACAAGAGGTTGAAAGCTCGGAAAAGAATCCACGGCGTTCCAGCAGACACGCTACTCAGAAAGGAGTTGTGTCTCCAACTGTTGACTGACAGACAACTGCAAATTATGAAAGGGAAGATATGTGACAGACAAATGATCGCCATTTGTCACGCTTGAATAGCCTTGGTCTGTGAATCTACCGTCGCAGATATCTAAAGAACAGCTCGACTCTTCTCGATACGTTTCCTCATAGATTAACATATGATGTACGGTGACTGTTGCACACAAATACCTAACATCTTCACTCATGTTCTGTGGGACTCGTGGAACAATAAAAAACAAAACAAATATTGAATATTATGGTTGATTCGAAACTAGTTAGGAAGAAACATGTTTTTTTAATTGCAAAACTCGGGAAATGCATTATTTTAGACTTTTATTGGAATATAAATACTTATTTGTACAAAAGATGGATATAACCTTTCATCGGAGAACAAAGACATTTGAAAGTTATAACCAGTAAAAGTTATTACATTTAAGAACAATAAGCGACTTGCCCTGTAAATCACTTACCGAGAGGACAAATGTCTTCAGAAATGTGTGTGTGTGTGTGTGTGTGTGTGATTTGGATTTTTAACGTAGCTTTTAAACAAATCAGCCGTATCACTACGATATATGCAACATAGCAGTTTATAGTGGTGTCTAGCACTGGGATATCATGCCGCAGACATGTAGCATCATGTCCCACCCAATCACATTATCCTGACTCCAGGCCGACCAGTCCTAACACTAACCTCTTAATGTTGAGCGCCAAGCGAGGCAGCTGCAAATACCATTTTATAAGTCTTTGGTATGACTCGGCCGGGTTCGAACCCGCTACATCCCGCATCCAAGGCGGACGCTCTAACCACTTAGGCCACCGGAGAGGTCCAAGCCTCAGAAATGGGTTCAATCAAACTCCTTTGGGCATGAAATAAATACAAACAAATCAAAGAGTGCTCTGATCACTTACATGAATGGTGTAATTATTTTTTCCCCTCCCCACCTCTACCCCAGATTATAACACGGGGGAATATAGCCATTGCTGTGTCCGTTTGTCTGTCCATAAGTATTTTCGTTTCCGATGCGCAGATGGCAAAAGGTTCAAAATATTTCATCCAAACTTAGTACACATGTCAAAAAAATTACGTAGAGGTGTCAGTTAATAGTTTAATATTCATTCAATATCTGTGATGTTACCATGGAAACATAGTGCAGCGTGAGTAGCATATAAACTGACATTGCTAGACGATAGCATACTAATATAAGTAGTAAAGAAATTAAGAACAGTGGGCCACAGCGTGCTTACAATAAGCGGGAAATACTGAGTAAGTGTGGATGTCATATCCATCTCAAGATAACCATTGTTATCTAAGATACTATATATTCCATAGCTTTCACAATTTCGTAATATGCATCTGAAGAAATGCATTTTAATTGATTGTTGCACGATAATGTTCACATGAAAGAACGAAGACTAGCAACAATTCAAACATGTTGTACATGAAAGTATTGTGAAAATTAAGCATAATGCAGGGATCATTCTTAATAACACAATATTGGTCCATTCAATAAGAAAAGATAGTATTTATTTTGACAGTTTGATAAATCATGCCGTGCAAATCGGATCTAAGTGCCTTTCCCAAGACACAGAGAGGCAGCCGACCCGACTGGCTTCTGGATTACGATTCCGTCGTTCCACCATCTGAGATAACACCGTTCGGCTTAGGAAGGTTGAGAACAAAAACGTTACTCGTGGATATTTTGTAAAAGCATTTTTACCTCAACGGCATTAAAACTGAAAACAAAACAAAACAAAATAGTTTTTTTTTTTTTTTTTTTTTAAAAAAAAAGGCATCGAGATATTGGTGACCATATGTAGGGGGTGGGGTGGGGGAATGAAAATTATAATGCTTTTGTGCCCCTCCTATGGGTTCCATGGAAGGAATACAAAAGTCAAATCATAAAAATTGCAACTACAGATGAATTTTTAATATTTGTGACCAAACTTTATGCATGCATTCTTAAATGTAGGACTACTAATATACGTAACAGGCTATGAACTGCGACCCCTGTCCCACGGTCCAGAGGGGCCATATTCAGCCTATAAATAGATTCAGTGTTGCCCCTGTGATGGCAATATGTAAGAAGGCGGGGTGGAGGTGTGGGTGGGTGGTGGAGAGGTTGTTATTGGTCCTCTACGCATGGCTGTGAAAGGGAAGAGGGTAGTGGTCAACAAAAAAATTAAAATTTGTTCTGACCGAACTTCATATCCGTAGCCATAAAAAGGAAAAGCAAAAGACGCAAAGTATATTTTATTGTTTTATAATTATGACCTCTGGATCACTGTCGGGGGTGGATGGTGGTGTCGGGAATCATATGCGGTGAAAAGCTTGGGGATTTAAGCAGTAGAGTGGATGAAAAACACAGGAAAATGAAATTGGACATTCTCTCTCTTGATTGATTGATTGAGAGAAACTATACTTTAATACCGCTTCGTGTATTTCATTATGTATCATTTGCTCCAGCTAATTCGTATGTGTAACATCTTGCAGAGAAAGTATCAAATTTCTTATAGGGATTCTTTGCCTCATTTTGCAATTTTGTAACGGTACCATAATCGAGGTCAAGAAATTCGAGCTCAAAATACCACTTTCACTTGAATTTTTAGTTTCTACTAATGATACCTTCACTAAGAAAGCGTCATTTTGCAAATGTCTTCCTTGAGTCAATGTATATATGTCGTGAATTTCTACCGCATGCGAGGCGGGTTCGTTTATTTTCTTCTGTAAAATAAATAGAGATCTATAAATATTGGGAATATATTTTTAAGTAAGAGTTGAAGCAGAGTGAAAATATATCTAATCCAGACATTTTACCATCGTTGTAAAATATCAAGTACGGCAAATATATGTTCTCATTACATTGTTCTTGTAACTAAAAATCACAATGACCGCAAATTTAACATAACGGTGAATAAGTTCATGGCTAAATATAGAAGTATATTTCCTTATATGTTTTTAAATGCAATTAATATGTAAAAATGTACATACTTGTCACTTACCAACTAAAATATGGTTCAAATATAGACTCCAGACTTTGACCTTTCACTTCTTGACAGGGTAACCGTTAGAAATGTTATTTATGTGGGTAACGAAATGTGCCAAACTGGCTGTAACATTATTGTTTTGTTTTGTGGGGTTTAAGGTCATTTTTCAGCATGTGGTCAGCTATGCATTGTAGCCATTATATTTTTGGTGGCGGAAGAGCTAGACAAGAACTACCGACCCACAGCAAGCCGTGTCAAGCTTTCTCAAATGAACGTGATGGTCAGAACGCAGCGGACAGAGGTGAGATCGGTAAAGACTAGCGCGTTATAGCACTCGGCCACGCAGGGCCTGGAAATTGGTTGACAAACTATAAGGATATGAATCCTTTGTTTTGAGATTTCACAAAACATATTCGAGCTTTTTTTCACGTTACCTATTAACTGCACGCCAACAAATGATAACATATATAAGCTTTTGAAACGTACGAATATCAAATTTTAATTCAATATCTACTATTACACTTGTAACAAGTACAACTCATATACTCACCTTTTGCAGCTATGGGTGTCATTTTGGAGAATTTGATTACACATACCTTTAAATGGCGTTTATTCACTTTATTTCGCGCCGTGTCCATCAAAATTTCATTGAAGATTAACGTATAAATTCCTCCAAATATACTTAACCGCAAATTCAATGATGTCGTACTTAGACATTTTTAAATCACATTCAAGCAAGCGGCGTGATCCCGTCTACAGAGGAGGCGTTAGGAGTACGCGGGGCCTAGGGCGACCATGACGGCGCGAGGCCAGAGTATCTCGATTGGTTTGCTACTGCAACCACTGATTATGTCTCGACTAGATCAACTTTCGCGATTTGGCACACGAATCTAGTTTTTTGCGTGCATTACGTGCTGCCTGTATCAGCGTTTCCAATTTTCCTGAGAATATAGCTTGACAAACTCATAAGGATGAACTTAGGCCTGAAGCGCGGGAGATTTTGTTATGATAATTAATGTTTAGATCACTCAAAAATCCCGATTGAATAAACTTTGTGATAACTATATTGCGATTAAATTGTAAATTAAAATTAGTTTTTAAATTTATATCAGTACGTGCGCTTATATGACCCGTGTAACTTTTTCTGTGAATAAATTCAATCAACAAAACTGCGGAAAAACATGTTGTAAAGCAAGGTTCGCCACAGAAAGGGGTGGCTCATCTTCTGTCGTAATTATGTGAAAGAGGCAACCCTGTTAAAAGTCCGCGATCATGTACATTTCATTTCTAAACATATGTATGAAGTAAGACGCCTAATAAATAATAATGACATGAAGATACCAGATGTGATCCAGATCCTGTTGTATCTGGACTTTGCTAGCAAGTCAGATCCTAAATTATAATCAAATATCTTGTATGAAAGCTACTATTTTCTTCGTTTTACATCGCGATGTTTAAATGTCTTAGATTTCTTTTGATAAGAGGGACAAATAAAAAGCGTGTAGAAAAAAATTAACAAATTATAGCCTAATATTCACACACCATCCCGCTGTTTGCACCCCCTATCGATTTTAAAAGCAAAAATAAAATAAATGTAAAAATCTAAGTCATTTCATTCAATCTGATTAAAATCAGAGCTTCACTGTCCTACGTGAAGATTTGACAGCGACCGCTTAGGGGTCATATTCTGATGACCTATGTTATTACCATACTCGCTAAGATTATCAGCCAATCAGATGAAGCCTTATATCTTCGCGTTTGGGAGGCTGAGCAGTATAGCTGAAGAGCATCGGTGTGTGTCTATGGATCTGATTCACTTTCACATTTTTGAATGCTTCATTTCCAATGGCTAACTCAAAGGTCACCAGAACATGACCCCTATGCGGTCGCTGTCATATCTTCACACAGGACAGTGGAGATCTGATTTTAATCAGATTGTCATTTCATTTATCAATTTATAACCGGATTTTCGTGTCGACAGGGGGTCTCAAACACTGTCCACTTGTTCACGTTTCGATCAAACGGGAGTTTCTTTAGCAAAACGGTCCCCATATTTGCGTAGGCGAGTCTTCTTTTCAAGCAAAATATGTGATACAGTTCACCGTCTTTAATAATGTCAATATTTCCGTAAATTCTGGAGTTAAATCCCTTAGAGCACACGTATAGAAGAGTTTCTTTTGTTATTTGTTCAATTTATTGGACGCAGACGGCACAGATTTTACTGAAGTGGACTGTCCTAGAAACCAAAAGAGGACTGCAAGCAATCTGTCTGCTTTTTACATCAAGATCTTCCGTTTAATTTCAAAAGCCAATAGTTTGACAGTGTTAGAGACCCCCTATCGACAACCAGGTTATAAATTATAAATTATTGAATGAAATAACTACGTTTTGTGCATTGTTAAAATACCCTTGAAATTTTCGTTTTTTTAAAAAAAATCGGTAGTGGGTTAAAAACAGAGGGCATGCGTATACTATTAATTTCATTATTTTCTGTGCTCATGCAGCATACATCTTGATATACACCAGTTAGTAAAATATGCGAACTTTTATACAGCATGGGTAAGTAATTGTATGCCATTTTGAATAAACTTTCAAATATGGATCACAGCGACTCACCATTTATGCGGCAAACACTTTCATTTCCAGAGGCATTGACGGGAAGGGAGGTAACGTATCGTAATTAGATCTTGGATTCATAGTTTTAATTTTGCTGAATGAACGAATCCTGAAATGTTGACATAAAAACTAGTTGTTGATGCATAGCACAACTGTATTCCAATATGCACGTGCAGTACGACTTTTTAGGTCAGTATAATTAATGGCATAAAATTTACTACTCGGACAGATATGAAAAACGCAGAGACAAAATGAGTCCTTAATATCACCAGTTCTTGGAAGCGTGGGTATGACAAAATTATTATCCATTACAAACAAGCACAGCTTCTTTAATAACATGAAATTACACAGCGTTTGTCTAAATAAAAATATCGCTTACATTATAATAATTGCACCATACATTCAGCATCCACATTTTGGGTTAAAAGAAAAATAGTATATACGTGGTTAGCTCGAAAATACTTCTTTACCCCAGGACAGCTATCGTTCTAATCCAGCGAGATTTGTTTTTAACTGCTTTAAGTTAACTACCCAAACCATCCACCTGAGACACATTGTATCTCGTGCCTAATACTAAATGTTGCTTACTTCCGATCCCGCATCATAACTCATACAGGTCACTAACCTTCATATTAAGTTGTATTTAATATTGCCTCGGGTTGCAGATTCATTAGTTTCTTTTTCATTCTTATAGCAACCGTTTTTTATTGCATGAGAAATATTCGAAAATTCAGGTATATATGGTTACCTCAGTTCAACGTAATTTATCTGGCGAGGTAACTCTATACTGATGTACACTAACATAACTGGCATTCTCTCAGAATAATGAAAATTGGCTAATAATGCAAATTTACCTGTCTGTCTGAGAATTTGTTTCAAAAATTGGTTAGCGCAAAATTTACCTGACTCTTTCTGAGAATTTGTTTCAATCCCTATGTAAATGCTCGAGAAATACCACCCTCTTTTGTAATATACAGTAACCTCAGATAAACCCAATTTATATGTCGTTTATGTATATATTATCTAAATCAAATTAGCATTATCTGAAGATAATTAAAATTGGATGGTAATGCGAGCTTATCTACCTTTCTATCAAAGTTTGCATTACCCTGACAAAATGATAATTATGGCTCATAATATGTAGTTAACTTAGTACAACCTATTTTATATTCCAGACGCCAATATGTTACCTGAAACTTACTTGCATTTCCTAAAGGTAACTGTATATTACGTGATTCTTCTGCGAATTTCTTGGCAGGTATCTATCAATTACCTCGGATAAATTATGTTTCTGGGTTAATTTAAACAAGAGAGAACTTCACAAAATCAGGAAATATATAATTATCCTCAGCTAGATCAAATTTATTACCTGGACGTAATTTGCAATATCTGCAGATAGCTTAATATTACCTGAATTTTGCGGCAGATATCTTCAAATTATCTTAGATAAATTCTGTTTGAGTAGGCAACGCTAATGTAAAAAAAAAATAAACGTAAGCGACTGTACACATAACATCTATGTAGCAAACTGGTGGAATAAGTACTACACATTTAAAGTTTTTATGGACTGAAATCCCTGGAGATGGTAATAATATGATAACTGTAGACTTCACCCAAGTCACTGGCAAATAATTAAATTGATTAAATGCAATATGGTGGTGGGAATTGTGAATTATTTTATTGATTATGATGACAAAGATGAAAGTCTCATTCCTTTTTAAAACGCATCTTGGCCTCTTACTTGTAAAATATTCCTTTTCCAAAGCTTTGACTAAACTCCAAAATTTGAATGGTCTGTGATTTGAAGCCAGCCAGCCAATATCAGAATTCTCAATAAGTCACAGTTCAAGTGTGTGTGTGTCTGTGTGCATGTTTTGGATTTTTAACATAGCTTTAACAATAGTTCAGTCATATCACTACGATGTCTGCAATTTGGCAGTTTCTACTGATGTCTAGCACTGGGGCATCATGCCGCAGACATGTAGCATCATGTCCCACCCAGTCACATTATTCTGACACCAAGCCGACGAGTCCTAACACTTACCTCTTAATGCTGAGCGCCAAGCGAGGCAGCTGCAAGTACCATTTTTACAAGTCTTTGGTATGACTCGGCCAGGGTCTGAACCCGCGACCTTCCGTATCTGAAGCGGACGCTCTAACCACTAACAGTTCAAGTATAAGATTTTTAAACAAATTACGCCAGAATTTACATATACATATATACTACAATTTGCATATACATATATACTAAAATTATACTCATTATTTGAATATCATGGTATAAATTATAAGAAAAGCAAACAAACCTTTTCCAGAATTATATTTTAGCTCAGACACAAAAACAAATTCACTGATAAATTACCTTAACATAACATTTATTATCTTAAGTTGTCATAATAATAAAAAATGATGATAATAAAATGGACACACACACACACACACACACACACACTGTAGAGTGCTTCATGCAACATCAATTATAACAAATTTGAAAAGAATGAAAAATCAGAAAACTAAAGATTCTGACAGCTTATGTTGAGTAACAAACTTAAACTATGACAGCAGCATTTTGCACTTTCAAAATAATTTCCATACATTTACTAAATTCTTTGCTGTCAATTGTTGGATTTAAAACAACAAACAAATTCATGGCTAACAGCAAATGTCTCAGACAACCATGATAATTTGTTCAATGTCTAAGACATGTTTAACATTTGACCAGCAGAACAAAATTTAAAAAACTGAAGGATGGATCTGTGGCATGTGTACTTTCTATGGCATTTTGTTGTAGATAAAATTAAATAGCCAGTGTATTCATGCTCTTTTCTTTTATGCTTCTCCTTGGATAACAAAAAAAGTTAATTATTTGGAACATCTCTTATCTCTTCCTCACTTCTATAGTTCAAAGCTTCTTAATTATACTACTTACTGTATATGCTTGCTTATAAACCATGTCTAACTGCAAACAACATAGACCCGAATTTGTCATCACATAATGCAGAGGAGGGACTATGTTGCTTGTTCTATTGATTATTGCTAAGAAAATGCACCTACCCAGATCAGCCAGTGTATTTAGCTATGTCAAATCTGAGTCTATTCAGTTTGTAGTTGGATTGGGCTTATACATGAGCATATACGGTAGCCTACAAGCACCATATATACCACTCACATGCAAAAACTGAAAGCATTCATGCACATAAATCTACTTCTCAGAGGTCTATATTGCTTCTATGAAATTTGTAAAAGTATCATCTCAGATAATACTTTTTTGGGTATAAATCTCTTAACGGAATCTTCTTTTATGGCAAGTGTATAATAACCAATATGGTGGGCCCCGAGTGTCTGAGTGGTCTAAAGCGTTCACCATTATTGATCACTGCCACCTCACCTCTGTCTGTCTGGGTTCGAGTCTTGGGTTCAACCAAAGTGGGTATGTGAGAAAGCTTGCCAGTAGCTTTTCGGAGGTCAGTGGTTCTTTCCAGGGTTTTCCCGGGCTCTTTCTCCACCATTAATACTGGCTGCCATGTATAGCCTATCTTGTGCTGAAAAGTGGCGTTAAACCCTACAAAAACAACAACCAATATGGTGCTTATGTTCTCAATATAACATTTATGGCAAGTATATAATAACCTATATGGTCTAAATGATATCAATATAACATTTGCTACTGCATATATTTTTATAATTATGATATCCTCCTGTGGACATGGGGATGTTGAGAAGGTCTGATGCATTTCCCTGCATGATGTTAAGTGGCAACTAATGCAGGCAGGTGTTTATGATTTGAATTTTTAACATAGCTTTATCAATTTGAGTCACATCGCTACAATGTCTGCATTGTGGCAGTTCATAGTGATGTCTAGCACTGGGGCCTCATGCTGCAGACATGTGGCACTATGTCCCACCCAATCATGTTATCCTGACACTAGGATGACCAGCCCAAACACACACCTCTTAATGCTGAGCTCAAGCATTAAGAGGTTAGTGCTAGGACTGGTTGCACTAATGTTAGGATAATGTCACTGGGTGGGACATCATGCTACATGTCTGCAGCATGATGCCCCAGCGCTAGACATCACTATAAACTGCCATACTGCAGACATCATAGCGATATGACTGAAAAATTGTTAACGCTACATTAAAAATCAAAGTCACACACACACACACACACACACACACACACACACACACACACACACATTTCAGTGTAAAATATTTAGATAGAAAGAAAAATGAATAATTTTGCCATTCTGACAGATGCTGCACTTTTGTTGTGCATAAAAAATAGTCCCAAACAAAATATATTATACTTTTATGCAAATTATAAATCAAAGAACAAGAATCCATTTGGGTTCACCCCCCTCCATGCGTACGTACTAAAATGGACGGCCCCTAACATGTATCAATTAGGTTTTTCCAGAAGATTGACCCACATCCAGGCATCTGTTTTGCATTGTAGCCAGATTTATTATTGATGTTTTGAGAAAGAATAGTCATTACTTGCCTTAACACTTGAGAAGTTAAAGTGTTTTATGTTGTGACCAGTTTTGGGGCTAATTATTTTGTTTTCTTCAAGTTATTTGGATTAAAAAGATTATTTTTCCCTGGAAGTACTTGTGTTCTAAATTAATTCATAGACAAGGACAGTTATCAAAACTTGCACAGAATTCAAACACTGGAATATTATTTTCTGTGATTCAACAAAGAACTGTTGGCACATCAGTACGATGCTCACCACAGCATGCGTCATTGCCTTCCATTTTGGATTTCATCGGGAATGCAGACTCAGTTTCATTAGGACTTTTTATTACTAGGACTTCTTTTTTTAATTCTTGGATTATTTTTGGATTTAATTTGTAAATCCGTACGTTCTTTTTCTCATTTTTACCTTGTTTTTCTAGGGAAATAAATTATTTGTTAAATTTTACAAAGCTTGTT
This sequence comes from Sinohyriopsis cumingii, assembly GCA_028554795.2. Lineage (NCBI taxonomy): Eukaryota > Metazoa > Mollusca > Bivalvia > Unionida > Unionidae > Sinohyriopsis > Sinohyriopsis cumingii. The sequence continues at coordinate 107,155,294 of CM068830.1, forward strand.
GTCTTCACCCTTTTCTTGTTACTTTTTGAATGAGCCTAAACACGTAACAAAGGGCTTATTTGGACCAATCAGAAAAACCTGAAGTGATAGCAGCCAGTCAGTCAAGAGAATACTGCACAATAATTTCATGGGCTTATTTGGACCAATCAGAATCAGATAAAGTGATATGTAACATGTTGTGATACCAAAAATATGAGACTGAATAGACTATAGGAAAACTGTACTGTGATAAATACCAATATCAATATTTTAAAGAAGTTAAATATTCATGATTTAATAAGTCATCTTCCCTAATGTGGTTTAGTTTTCTCATCATCTAAAACACCTGACATGGCTTCAAAGTTGAAATCAACTAAAACACCTGACATGGCTTCAAAGTTGAAATCATCTAAAACACCTGACATGGCTTCAAAGTACAGCATCTTGTAAACAAAATCAAAGGTGGAATGTTGAAATCCATTTAAAACAGAGGTCATTCAAAATATCACAAGCTAAAACTGTATATATTCAAGATATCACAAGTAAAATATTGTTGAAGTCTACAATACAGCACCAAAATCAAGAAATGTATTCCACACTGCACCATGCTGTCCAGTAAATATACAAGCTGTGTTATACAAATGAATGGGAGAAAAACATGCATCTTGGTCAAGAATTCCAGCATAAGAAAACATTCCTCTTGGATCCTGTTTCCATCTTGTATGTAGAAATTGTTTTCATGGAAAATTATTGATTGGTAATACATTCCATGAATCAACTTTAAAACCAATTTACTCCTGTATCACATTCTACCACACAGAACACAGAAATTGATCAAAGTCTATTTCTTAATCAGCTCCTTGTATTTTTCATGCAGTCTGTAAGGCAATGTCAACTTCAAATCTATTGTGGGAAGAAAAATGTCATAGTATAGGTTTAATAAAGCCTCCACAGTTTTTTCACTTGGTCCATCCTTCTGTAGGAAATATCTGCCATTCTGGAAAATAAAATAGATCATAATATAAAGCAAAATTGTGCTCGACCCAATCACTTAGTTTAGGATATAATTGTCACACGCACATATAAATATACAAATGTGTGTGTGATTTGGACTTTTAATGTTGCTTTAAAAAAGTTCAGGCATATCACTATAATGTCTGCAGTGTTACATTTTAGAGTGATGTCCAGCACTGGGGCATCATGTCGCTGACATGTTGCATCATGTCCCACAACATCACATTATCCTGACACTGGGCTGACCAATCGTAGAATTAACCACCTAATGCTGAATGCCTAGCGAAGCAGGTGCTGGTAACATTTTTATAAGTCTTTGGTATGACTTGGTCGGGGGTTCAAAGTCGCGACCTCCTGCATCCAAGGTGGGCACTTTAACCACTAGGCCAATCAGAGCGATATATATATATATATATATATATATATATATATATATATATATATATATATATATATATATGATAGTAATATTTGTATTAAATATTAATTATGCCTAATATTATCAAGCTTTCTACTATAGAATCCAGGGATAGCACTTTCCATTCTGTCTGGTGTGTAATTTATAATTCTCTACAATTAATTCTATATATCTTGATTTCTTTCATAGGAATCCGGAATGACTGTGTAGATAGATGAGAATTAATTACTAGATCATCATGCGAGTGTGTCTGCTACACACGAGTGCATATTACACCGACTACCGTATATACTCGCGTATAACCACGTTCGCGTATAAGCCGACCCCCAAACTGAACAGGTATAAACACTAAAAAGTGCATGATCTGCGTATAAGCCGATTTACAACTCCAAGGCATCTCAACATGCACGAGGTAAGTCCTAAATGCATTTATTTAGGCAAACTGTTATTTAACAAAATTACATGTATACTTATCTCGAGGTTGGTGTGCAGGATTATTAAAAATAAATGGTATAAACTTGTTTGAAAAGTAATTTAATTTTCTTTTTTCTTATTGTTTCTGCCTAATTTAGATAAGTGTATAATTTGATCGAACGATGACAAGAATTTAGCAATCGCGAGTTCCTGCAGCACTACCTATCCGTTTTTACTCGATTATTGTTTGTTTATGCATTATTGCATTGGACATTTTATACCAGTGCACCTGTAATTACGTGTTTACTTTGCTTTGAAATTGTAAATACCTAAACTTAATAAAATGTAATCCCAGTAGGCCAACACAACGAACAAACAATACGGTTCCATTCAACGCTCGCAATTAGGCTACTGAACGCATTTACATAATGTCGCCACCGCATGTACATGTAGGTTTGATTACGCGCTGAATTAAGTACATCCCTTGGAGATGAATCATGGGCACCATTGCGCTAAACGTTAATGATATCTCCAAAATACAATAGGTGGCGCTATACAGTTTCGCATTTTGCATAAGGGTTAGGATTTTAAAGAAAAAGAATGTCCCCGGCTTTCCTCACTGGTTATACTGGCTATTTGAAAAAGACCTTGTATATCTTAGGTCTAATGCAAAGAACCTTTAATTCCCTTTATTTTGGTGTATGATTGATGGGTGTACTATGGGTTATAGAGTATACAGCTTGGCCTTACTTCAAATGTGCACCTTTCAAAAAAGTGCTAGCTCTACTTGGTCATTTTCACTTCCTGAACTTCAGAGGTCAATTGTATAAAAAACAGCCGATAACTTTTTTTACATTTTACGTATTTGGTAATTCATTCATTGCACTTTCAGAAGCTGGTATTGTCTAGTCTGGCAAAATTCATTTTCCCTATTTTAATAGCTGCTATGTATAGTGTACTTTAGACTAATTCAGACTGATTTTTTAACACAAGGGAGCAGTCATTTTAGTTAGCAGTGTGCTTAAATCATGTAAAATTTCCAAAAGTACAATATCCAAAAGAAATATCATCCACATTACATTAATGTAGCATAGAGGTATGCAAACATTCTCTCCACTGTGCATGTTTTAAATGCGAACTACTTCACCTTACATATGTCACCCTCTCAAAAGTACATATTATCTGGTGAGCGCCACCATAATAAAGTTTTGGAAATAATGCTTCAAAAATTATGCTAATACTGTAAAACCTGAGTTGTAGTTTACTTTGATGTAAGCGACCTTACACCATACCTGTCAACTTTCATGCCGGGAGGAAAACAATCCTCCCTATTTTTGGTGTCGCACCACGTCTACCTCCCGTTTTTTAATATCTTCCGATTTTTTGCAGAGAACCACTCATTATTACATTATGTCTTCGATTTTCATTTCTTCTATACAAGAAAAGTCCTACATGTTCTGTTGTATCACCTGTGAATTATTGTTGTGACGAAATAATTATTTTAGTATAAAGAATTCGCTTCTTCACTATATAGAAGGTGAAGCTTAAACATTATTCACGTAAATTAATGATATTTTACCTCTACAATAATAAAAAAATAAACCAGAACAAAAATTAACCACAACAATAAAATCGTCCACAATAAATTGCAATCCCAAGAATGAACACTATGAATGCTGTAACTATATGCTATAGCATTCCCACGAAAAGAAACTTACACAAGCGAACACCTGACATTTTTGTACTGTATTACGATGTTAAACTGGTATAGTTACCGGTCAAAAGTCCCTCTTATCACAAGCCAGTCAGGGTTTTAATGATTAACTGGCCTGTAATGCTGTCGCAAAACGAAAGACAAATTCGGCGACTATCAACATAGGAGACGTCGAAACACTGTGTGGAAAATTATATTTTTTCAGCTAAAACACAAAACTAAAATTGAAAGATGTTGATGTTAGTTGATCTCTATCAGAATTTCAGCCTGTAGTATTACCAATCTTCGTGAACATGTAAATTATGATGGTTATGTCACGTGTACAAATAAACGTGCGTACCGTTTTAAAAATATTACCTCAATTTGTAGGATCGCTTATATCATTGAAAAAGACCAACTCGTGAGCGCGTGATTCAACGTAAATGAAACAGCTATTAAGGACTAGCTGAAATGTTATCTGGAGAATGCAATTTGGTCGAAACAATGAATAAAGCAAAATCTGCATCTATGTTTGGGAATAAGTAAGGATTTAAGTGACGCTAAGCGCGCTTTGCACCGTGTAAGTACTGTACATTATAGTTCAGCATGGTCTCTGGTAAAATCAACCGGCCCGCGAGTTATGAAGTCTGTATTTACCTTTATTTAACTTCGTGTTGGAGAAATCAGAAAATACGCACATGCAAAATAATAACAAAATCAATCATAGTACTTTATAACAGTTTAATAATTGTCGGGTCACCGAAAGTTACTTTGTTTTTACATGTCTATGTCTTAGGACACGGAAAAAAATTATTGTTTCGTGTCCCAAGATTTACAGAAATTACAGTACTCGACAAAAAGACCTAAAAGCTGTCAAGTTTACACATTGGCCGGCGGATAAGACGACCCCGCCCCCTTCTACCAGGCCTTTATTTTTCCTAATTATTCGGCTTGTACTCAAGTATATACGGCAAGCATCATTATTTATTGGTGATGTGTGCTTAGTTATGAGGGAATATGGGCTCATGTGTGCAGGCAAGGTAATAGGTGCCATTTACCCGCAGACCTGGGTTCGAATCTCCGTAGAGTACGATATAATTAATTCTATATACCTTGATTTCCTTCCGGAATGACTGTAGATGAATTCATTACTGGATCATCATGCGAGTGTGTCTGTCACACACGAGTGCATATAACACTGATTAAGTACCATCATTCATTGGTGATGTGTGCTTAGTCATGAGGGAATATGAGCTCATGTGTGCAGACAAGGCGATAGGTATTGTTTACCCGTGGATCTGGGTTTGAATCTCCGTATTGTACGAATTAAAAATTCTCTAACCGGTATGATATTATTATTTGTATTAAATATTAATTCTGCCTACCATTATCAAACATTCTTTTACAGAATCCAATGACATGTCCAGACATGTAAATTATATGGAATTTTGTATTATGCTGATCAAAAGTGTCCCCCCTCCCCCCGATACACAATTTATTCTATCTAAATCTATCAGTTATGGTAAATACACTTATTTTATTTCCTTTCATTAGTATTTTTAGCGAAGATGTCCTACTGTTTTCACAGAATGATCTTTGCTCACTGGGTCTTTGCTAATCGAAATCTATTAAAATTGGTACCTTGTGAAAACAGTTAACTGACAGTATTTGGACAATTGTCCAGGCAAACTTCATGTCTGATGTTCAGTAAAAATAATTTTTCTACTGTGTACAGGATGAAACTTACAGCTTAAAATGCAGGTAAAATATTTTTTTTTCATTGTGATAGTCAGCTTAATTAGACGGAGTGACAAGCTGAAATAAACTAGCTGACACATAATAGAGTTAAAAGGTTGAATTCCTGTAGAAAGAGCCATGTAAAGTTTCGCAAACGTAACTGTTTTTCTGTTTTATTTGTTTTTCTTATCTATGTTTTTTTATTTGCCTTTGAAAAAGACTCTTTAAAGAGTCGAAAGCGCTCATGCTAGCTAGATACTAGTTTCGCACTGTTCGTTGTCAGTTTATTGCATTTATCTTCATCAATCCCTGACAAACGTGATCCCTTGCTGGACCAGTGCACTTGAAAGGATTGCTATTCACCATATGACTTTATTCTTTATATATCTGAAATCTGAACAGCTCTTACTAGACATTTTTTCAGAAAACTTGCAAAATAAATTTTCTTACACTAAAGAGTTTCACCCAACAACAGATTTTATTCCATGGTGCTGTTTTAAAACTTACTTATCAACTGACAATGCTTTGAAAACAATCTACTGGCCACATTCATCAGGAACATCTCCAATACTGAAAACTGACAATGCCAAACTACTGACTGACAAAGAAAATATACTGGTACTTCAAAGATAGGCAAAAGCGAAGAGGCAATTTTATCAACTGCCCCAATTTATCAAAACATTATTTGCTGATCCTCAAGAGATGACTGAAATTATGTCAAAAGGCAAAGCACCTGGAACAGATGCTGAACCAGCAGAAAGGCAATAGACAATCCTGTGACAACCATCATGGCATCTACATGCTGTCAGTAGCTGACAAAATTCTTGCCGGAATTATGCTGAATCGTCTTGTACATAATGCTGATCAAAGGCTGTTCCCAGAGAGTCAGTGTGGCTTCAGGACATGATGACAGACCACATACATGGTGTTTACAGCTCGTCAGGTCCAGACGAAATGCCAGGAACAGGACTTCAACTTATACACAACATTCATTGACCTGACAACAGCCTTTGACACAGACAGCCATGGAAGCTTATGGAAGATCATTGCAAAATCTGGTTGCCCAGAAAAATGTACAGCAATGGTTTGGCAATTCCATGATGGCATGCTCACTGGTATTGTGGACAACAGTCATTTGAACCATTCTCAGTTGTCAATGGAGTCAAGCAAAGTTACGTGTTGGCCCCAACCCTCTTCAGTATGATGTTCTGTGACTATTCTTGAGCTACTATATACTGATGAGTGTTCCCTGATTGCCAAATCTGAGACTGATAAACAACGCAGTATGGACCACTGCTCTTCAGCCTAAGACTATTTCAGTCTCACAATTAGTACCAATAAGATAGAGATGATCCACCAACATGCAGCAAGAAAGCCCTATGTACAGCCTACCATTATAGCAAATGGCCAACCTCTTGAGACAGTGGACAAGTTCATCTTGACAGCACACTGTCATGTGCAGTCCACATTGATGATAAAACCAGTGCCAGGATTACTAAAGCAAGCATGTCTTTTAGCAGACTATGTGTAAATGTGGGGGAGCACAGTCTAAGGCATCAGTCAACAAACAAAACTTAAAGTCAACAAAGACATTGTGTTACTGACCCAGCTGTATGCTTGTTAAACTTGGATGGTGTACAGACACCTTGCCAATAAGCTGAACCATTTTCACATGGGCTGCCTGAGGAAACTAATGAGTATAAGAAGGCAGGACAGGGTTCTAGACAATGAGGTTGTCACATGAGCAGGCATTCCAAGCATCCACACTCTACTGATGTAATCACAGTTTAGATGGGTGGGTCATATCGCCAGGATGTTGATTACCAAAGACCTTCTTTGGAAAACTAAAGGAGGGAAAGCAATCTCAAAGTGCTCTGAAGAAATACTTCAAAGATTCCTTCAAGTCATCTTTGAAACACTCTAACATTGACGACTGGAAAAATCTCACACAGAATCACTCCACCTGGCAGGGTCTCACTGATACTGGAGCTACAGATTTTGAATGGAGAACTGCAGAGGTAGTGCAGAAATGTAAACAGCATAAATTTCAGAAAACAACATCCTCTATTGATCAGGCAAACACAAGCGAATCTCTTGTCAAGTGTACCACAGACAGTTCAGGCAAACACAAGCAAAATCTCCTGTCAAGTGTGCCACAGACAGTTCAGGCAAACACAAGCAGAATCTTTTGTCAAGTGTGCTGCAGACAGTTCAGGCAAACACAAGCAGAATCTCTTGTCAAGTGTACAACAGACAGTTCAGGCAAACACAAGCAAAATCTCCTGTCAAGTGTGCCACAGACAGTTCAGGCAAACACAAGCAGAATCTTTTGTCAAGTGTGCTGCAGACAGTTCAGGCAAACACAAGCAGAATCTCTTGTCAAGTGTGCCACAGACAGTTCAGGCAAACACAAGCAGAATCTCTTGTCAAGTGTGCCGCAGACAGTTCAGGCAAACACAAGCAGAATCTCTTGTCAAGTGTGCCATAGACAGTTCAGGCAAGCACAAGCAGAATCTCTTGTCAAGTGTGCCACAGACAGTTTAGGCAAACACAAGCAGAATCTCTTGTCACGTGTGCCACAGACAGTTCAGGCAAGCACAAGCAGAATCTCTTGTCAAGCGTGCCACAGACAGTTCAGGCAAACACAAGCAGAATCTCTTGTCAAGTGTGCCACAGGCAGTTCAGAGCAAATAATGGCCTGATGTGCCACTCACAGAAACTAAACAAGTCAGTGATGTCATGGTCATTTTTGAACTTGAAAGACAAACAAAAATAACAGCTGACAACAAGCAGACTTACTACTGTGAAAATACATAAACATAATCAACAAGTATTTCTGGTAAAGTTCAATGGTGAAGTTTTATTTCATGAAGTTGCCAAATAAGTTTTGGAATACCATAATAAAACTTAGTTGTTGTTAATACATAATTTTCTTAATCAGACCAAGGCTTCACATATTTTACTCTAAAGATATTATAAGGTGATATATTATATTATATTATATAGCTAAACTAGAGCTCTTCAGTGACATATACTGGATGTCTGAGCAGCAATAATTCCATTTAGGACCAACAAGACATCAAAAGAACTCATAATGTAAAACCCCAACGCTGATATGACCATCCATTCAGAAGGAGTAGTGATAACAAATTGATAACAAACGTTTCCATATTCAATGTGTGAGCAGTACCCTTTTCACTTAGGACCAACTAGACATCATAAGAAGTCTTTTGGTGAAAATCCCACGGCAATATTACATTTCAATCAGATGTAGTAGTGATAACACAATTTTCAAGATGGCCATATTCAAGATTAAATAAGCATTATTTTCATCTAGGACCAATAAGACATCATAAGAAGTCTTCTGGTGAAAATTTCATGTAATTATACTCTCAATTCAGGAAGGGTAGCAACAAGATGATTTTCAAGATGGCCACTGTGGCAAACATAAAGGATAGCAGATTGGCACCAACAAGACACCATATGCACACACGTAAGGATATGACTAACTATTTTGAAACAGCAGCAATAAGTTTTCTGGTGAAAATTTCATGTAATTATGACTTTCCATTCAGGAAGAGCAGTAACATTAAATGTTTACAATGGACACTGTGGCAACCATATTGGATGACAGATTAGCACCAGTTTAACTTAGTACTGACTAGACATTCAAAGAAATATTTTTTTTTAATTAAACCCTTCCACTCAGAACAGGTAGACATAATAAATTTAAGATATCACTGGCAGAAATGTTGGAAATCTTGCTCAGTGCCATTTTCATTTCAGACCAGCTAGACATCATAGAAAGTCTTCTGGTGAAAATATCCACTAAATATGATTTCCTTCAGGAGGAGTACTGATAACAACATTTTCAAGATGGCTGCCAGACTGGCACCATTTTTGATGGTCTATGTGTTGATGACCAGCAGAGCTAAAAGCAAATGGGACTGGTGAAACATCTACAGTACTGGGAAATCATTTAATTATATGTTGTTTTTTCCCACAACTCCAGCAGTTAAGCTTTCATGCCTCTTTTGTCCTGTGCTTTGTGGTTAGAGTGCTTTAAACAATTAGGAAAACAAAATGACCAAACAAACTTACTCAGCAACACCTTTATTGATGGTCTCACCTAGAAACAATGCATAATCTAGACCTATTCACCTCAGAATTAAGCTTAGTCTGTGACACCTTTATTGGTGGTCTCACCTAGAAACAATGTATAATCCAGACCTATTCACCTCAGAATTAAGCTTAGTCAGTGACACCTTTATTGATGGTCTCACCTAGAAACAATGTATAATCCAGACCTATTCACCTCAGAATTAAGCTTAGTCTGTGACGCCTTTATTGGTGGTCTCACCTAGAAACAATGTATAATCCAGACCTATTTCACCTCAGAATTAAGCTTAGTCAGTGACACCTTTATTGGTGGTCTCACCTAGAAACAATGCATAATCTAGACCTATTCGCCTCAGAATTAAGCTTAGTTGACAACACCGTCACTGATTTTCCAACAAAGAAACTATCTGAAAGCAGACATAGTGAACTTTTAATTTTACTTTGTTAATGTGAATCTGACTTCTGTATGGCATTTATTTTAAAAATTAATGGAAAAATAGACTGAAGTGAATTTAATTTACTTATCTTTGAGATGTATTATGATAAATGTCTGGTTATGTCTAGACCTATGAATGACATCTGAAAATTACCTCATTAATATGAATTTAACTTAACTACAGTGTCTATCTTACAGTTTGATGGAGAAATAAATCTAAGATAATTTGAATACATATGTTTGAGATATCCTATGGCTGAAATCAAGTTGTTGAGAGTATGTGCAAGTCAAAACCTCTGAACTGCCAGACATGTTTGGCAAATACAGTGATTTCAGGATCCCTGATATGCATGCATGTACGCATTTATGTATAGGCCCTTAATTGCACAGCAGCCAAAACATAGTCTATATTGGTGCTGATTAAACGGTAAGTTCTACAAAGTTAAAAAGAAAGAATTGCAAAAAAACTTAATATTTTTTTTAAAAACAAATATTTAGGACTACAAGATAAAAGTCAAACATAAAGATGTTAAAATTCTGTAAAAGATGTATGAAATATTTGTAAAAAATTGGTTAAATGTAAAAATCCTTTAAAAAATAGTCAAAATGTGTTATGTGAACAGCATTTTCTCAAAAGGTTAAAGATTTTTCTTGTGTTAATCATTATATGATTTCTGAATCAAGCTTATATGAAGGAACCACCATTAAACCATTATAGGCCTCCCTGTTTATCATGAACCACCACTAATCCAATTATAGGCTTACCTGTTTATAATGAACCACCACTATTTAATTATTGGCCTACCTGTTTAAAACAAACCATCTCTAATCCATTTATAGGCCTGTCTGTTTATAATGAACCACCACAAAACCAATTATAGGTCTACCTGTTTATAATGAACCATCACTAAACCCAATTATAGGTCTACCTGTTTATAATGAACCACCACTAAACCAATTATAGACTGACCTGTTTATAATGAACCATCACTAATCCAATTATAGACCTACCTGTTTATAATGAACCACCACACAACCAATTATAGGTCTACCTGTTTATAATGAACCATCACTAAACCCAATTATAGGTCTACCTGTTTATAATGAACCACCACTAAACCAGTTATAGACCTACCTGTTTATAATGAACCACCACTAATCCAATTATAGACCTACCTGTTTATAATGAACCACCACTAAACCAATTATAGGCCTACCCATATATAATGAACCACCACTAAACCAATTATAGACCTACCTGTTTATAATGAACCACCACTAAACCAATTATAGGTCTACCTGTTTATAATGAACCATCACTAAACCCAATTATAGGTCTACCTGTTTATAATGAACCACCACTAAACCCAATTATAGGTCTGCCTCTTTATAATGAACCATCACTAAACCCAATTATAGGTCTACCTGTTTATAATGAACCACCACTAAACCAATTATAGGTTTACCTGTTTATAATGAACCATCACTAAACCCAATAATCCATTTATAATAAACTATGAGACAGTATATGCTTGAAACACAGTTTTAATGAAAATGGCGCAAAGCATAATATAAGGTCATTGTAATGTGCATTGGTACTAAGTGACTTACATTATGGAACTTATGATGTCGTTCAGTCAAATCAGTAACACCACAGATGTGGCAAATTCTATAGTTATCATCAAACTTGTAAATATTATGAGAAAAGTGATTATATATTAATCTGAAATTATTATAAATAGGTTTAAAAATTGTACTTTTAATCCACTTAGGATTATATATGGTCATATGTAAAACCAGTTGCCAAATTTACCTATATATCAGACGGCTAGGTCTATTCTTAGACTGAAAATTTAAGGGTGGGGGGATGGAGAAATATTCAAACTTAAATTGAAAAAAGTGGGAACTTGTCTGAATACAGATAAGATTAAATAAATAAATAATAGTAATGCTTGAAAATATTTGCAAATTTCATGCAATCAGTTGGTATCTTTCATCATGAATGAAAAAAAGTTTACATCTTGCAATGACACATAAGAACAGATCTGGATACAGTACAATTCAAAGATACTTATTTAGTGATTTTTTTATAAAAGTAGAAACCGCCCCAAAAGGACAAGATCTATGAAACTTTCTATGGGAGCAACCTCCCCCAAAGGACAAGATCTATGAAAATTTTCTAGGGTAGAAACCTCCTTGCAAAGGACAAGATCTATGAAAATATTCTATGGTACAAACCTCCCTGCAAAGGACAAAATCTATACAAAATTTCTATGGTAGAAACCTCCCCAAAAGGACAAGATCTATGAAAATTTTCTAGGGTAGAAACCTTGCCTGAAAGGACAAGATCTATGAAAATTTTCTATGGTAGAAACCTCCTCACAAAGGACAAGATCTATGAAAATTTTCTATGGTACAAACCTCCCTGCAAAGGACAAGATCTATGAAAATTTTCAGGGGTATAACCTCCTCCCAAAGGACAAGATCTATGAATATTTTCTATGGTACAAACCTCCCCCAAATGACAAAATCTATGAAACTTTTCTATGGTAGAAACCCCCCTCAAAGGACAAGATCTATAAAGATTTTCTAGAGCAGAAACCTCCCCCAAAGGACAAGATCTATGAAAATTTTCTATGGTACATACCTCCCTGCAAAGGACAAAATCTATGAAATCTTTCTATGGTAGAAACCTCCCCCAAAGAACAAGATCTACAAAAATGTTCTAGAGCAGAAACCTCCCCCAAAGGACAAGATCTATGAAAATTTTCTATGGTAGAAACCTCCTCCCAAAGGGACAAAATCGATGAACATTTTCTATGGCAGAAACCTCCCCCAAAGGACAAGTTCTATGAAAATTTTGTATAGTACAAACCTCATAGAAAAGGACAGGATCAACGAAAATTTTGTATAGTACAAACCTTATAAAAAAATAGGGCATGACCTAAGAAAATTTTTTATAGTACAAACCTCATAGAAAGGACAAGATCTGTGAAAAATGTTTGAAGTACAAACCTCATAGAAAAGGACAAAGCCTATGAATTTTTTTTAGTACAAACTTCATACAAAAAGGACAAGACCTATGAAAATTTTGTAAAGTACAAACCTAAAGACAAGCTCTGTGAACTCCTTTTTCAAATTTCACTTACATATTTAATTCAGTTTAAAGGAAACCTGCCAATAGAGGACAAAATGTTGTGGTCCATTGAGTGTCCTTGATATCTATGCTTTACTGTACATTTTCAATGACCCAAATATAACCAGAAATAACATGAAAATCAAGACACACATACCCATGTTGTAATAAATGTCAGTAATTAGATATCTTTTCTTCATAAGTTAACATACAGGTCTGTCTGCATGTGCGTGATTTGGATTTTTAATGTAGCTTTAACAATTTTCAGTTATATTGCTACGATGTCTGCAGTGTGGCAGTTTATAGTGATGCCTAACACTGGGTCATCATGCCGATGACATGTAGCATGTCTCACCCAGTCACATTATCCTGACACCAGGCCGACCAGTCCTAACAATAGCTTCATAATGCTGAGTGCCAAGCAAGGCAGCTGTTAGTACCATTTTTAAAAGTCTTTGGTATGACTCGGCCAGGGATCAAATCCATGACCTCCCGCATCTAAGGTGGATGCTCTAACCACTAGGCTGCAGGAGTGGTAACATACGGGTCTAACACTAACCATACACATTTTGTACTGTATTCAGTGTACCTTAAAATTCTGACAGTCCACTTAAATGTTTTTGCAATGTGTTGTAAACATAAGCATTTTCAGCCTGTATTAAATTCTTACAGCAAAGTTAGTCTCAAACAAATACTGGTTAATGTCTCAAATGAATACTGGTTAATGTCTCAAATGAATACTGATTAATGTCTCAAATAAAAACTCATTAAAATTATATTACCTCCTTTTTAATCCTGAACTTCTTTGTCTTTGTTTCTGTCAAAGAGTATACAACCAGAACCTGAGAAAATGAAATGCATACTGTTTCAGTTCAAATGCCTATAGTGATATACACAGTGGTCCCCTTCATGAATGGCATGGTGACCAGCAGCAACCCACATTTTATGTCCAAAATTCATTGGCACTGATGAGTCTATGTTAATAAGTAACCATTCAAATAAGGCAACCCCTGTAATGTGACCAGCAGCCAGCATATTAGTGCAAAAATGAAAAGTCTACCCCTCAAAAGCAGCCACGTTTTATTAACGTGTCCAGAATCAGTATTTAATTCATAAAGTATGGGAAGTAATCCAATTATTTTCCCCAATGACTGTTTTTTGTTACTGAAAGAAGTGTTGGCTAAAGTACATGTAGCACTAAGGTTAGTACTATATCATTAATGCTGATGTTTACCGAAAATGGGATCAGCAATGTTTTGGTAGAGTTTTGGACTTCATACAGAGGTTGATGACAATCAGACATAATGGGAGCAATTAGTGAGTTATCATTATTCAACTGGAATACCTCTGTAGTTACCTTTGATCTATAAATGAAGTATACACCTCATTGATTAAATGTGAGGTTAACATTTCTTAAATTATGTAGAGTACATGTTGCTGTGTATTTTTAAATGACAGAAAAATAAGTAGTCAAAGAGAACATACTGAAAGAATGACCTCCATTAACTAGTGTGGTTTGAAATTGCCATCATAAATAACTTTCATTAGCTTTATGTTGTGAAATTTTAGAACTGGTATTGTTTCAAAGCAAACATAAATGCTATTTATTGAATATATGTGTATTATGTTATTTCCTTTCTTTTTTTTAAAAAAATGCACAGTATATTGGCTGTGCAATAATGATCATTCACTTTCAATATGGCTTATAAAACTGCTTTTAAGGAAATATACTCTGCTGCTCCCCACAGTGTTCTAATGAGGGAGTAACACATATCCTGTATTCTGTACAAAATAAGTGGTAATAAGCAAGATGCTATCCCCTAAATAAAATTACAAACAAAAATTTAGTTTAATGTAGAATATTTCTAAGATTCTAAAATAGTTTAATGTTGAATATTTCTAAGGTTATTGACTTGAGCTTCCAATATTGCATATTAAATCAATACAATTACAACAAAGCTCTGAAGAAATGTTGAATTAAATTTTGCAACCAAAGCTGTACACTAATTAGTATAACAAAAAATAACAAACAGAATAAACAAAATTCTGCAGAATGTCATGTCTTGCCTTCTTTAAGATAGATCCGTCCAAATACATTAGAGAAAAAAGGTAATCACTGTGACTTTTATCTGAGATGGTTATTTCTAATATATATATATATATATATATATATATATATATATATATATATATATATATATATATATATGTGTGTGTGTGTGTGTCAGGGACCATGGAACTGACCTAGTGGAATTTAGCTGCTGTAGTATGAAAAGTAGGACACTCAGACCTGCTTTTACTCATGGAAAAAAGCACAATTCAAGATCAATACATCAATCTAGTTTTTTCATGATTTTGTACATACAACAGTATCAGAGAAACTGAAATAAATACAAAAGTGTAATATAAAGTAGGTTGCCATCACCTAGTTTTTGCCAGTGTTAAGTAGTACCTTCCCAGATGGATACATCCATCAAGTTCCATGACTGTACATGCAACAGTGAAGATAAACTAAGCTAAATGCCATATGTAGCATTTTCACAGGCGAATGAAAAGTAGGTCACAATGCCCTACTTTTGCCCATAGTGAGTATCTTGATAATGAAACACTCAAGTTGTTACACAAACTGAGCTAAATGCAGCACTTTCACACTGATGCCTACAACAACAACAATGTTGTCATAGAAGTGATACCCATGTCTTGCCTATACTTTGCAGGGGAGACAAAAGATGAAAATTACCTGCCCCTCCCCTTGTGTATTAGGTCTAACAAGGTACACACCATCTTCAGCTATGGATGCAATTATTCTGTAAATAAAGGAACACTAATTAAGTATAATCTAGACACTGAAGAATCTTGATATTTTTGGATATAATAGGTTCCACCCTACTCTACTGCAGACACTGAAGAAACTGGATATTTTTGGATATAATCGTTCCACCTCACTCTACTGCAGATACTGAAGAAACTGGATATTTTTGGATTCCACTCTACACTGAAGAATCTGGATATTTTTACAATACATGTGTGCATTTACTAGAAGGTGCTGTATTACTGGTATACTGATTTACCATGGTATTGTTTTTCCTGTGGTACATACCACTGTCCTTTTTCACTGTACTGGTACTTTGGCAGATTCTGTCAGTATAGAATGTATCAAAATTCTAGAGTAATCTTGATACAAATGACATTAACAGTATGTTTTCATTTTCCATGACAAAATAATTCCATTTATTTTTTACGAAATAGCTGTATTTGTCACAAATTAATTTTGAATATTACAAATATAATCATATTTATGATGCTTTAGTCACATGTTTGATACATGTTATGAGTGCCAGCATGGTGGACAAATGGGATAGCTATTCAGGCTAACTTCAACTTTTTGGACAAATGTTGGATTTAAAACTTAAAAAAGAGAAATGTCATTTTTATAGTTATTTACTTGCATATTTTAATGTGTTAAGTACATGTATTCTGTTTTAATTTTATTTAATTTTGCTGAGTGTGTCTTATGCTTACTGGACTTCTCTGACAAATATCTTGCCTGGAGAATGGCATCCCTCTCAAAGTTCCTCTGCTGTCTGTCTTTCTGTGTGTGTGTGTGTGCATGTCTCTCTCTCTTCTCCCTCTCTCTCTCTCTATTACTGGACCTCTCTGACAAATATCTTGCCTGGATGATGGTATCCCTCTCAAAGTTCCTCTGCTGTCTCTCTCTCTCTCTCTCTCTCTCTCTCTCTCTCTCTCTCTCTCTCTCTCTCTCTCTCTCTCTCTCCATGTACTTACTGTGATGCCTCATCCCCAGTTCCATCATTAAAGTAAATGGCACTCCAGTAGTCAGTAGACGAAAGACTTTCTTCCTGAAGACAGAAAATATGCTATGATTTATCTATCAGTATTTCCTTTTCTCCTTAGTTTTATATAGAAGGTATATTTGTCAGTTGTTATATGTTCTGACTTCATTTAGTTTTATATAGAAGGTATATTTGTCAGTTGTTATATGTTCCGACTTCATTTATCTAATTATTATTTTAATACAGTCATGTGACAAGTTCCATTTAGTGACTTTTGCATCTGACTGAGACAATAACAGATAGAACATGAACAGCACAAATTGGACATAATACACCCGCCTCATAAACTTTTCCAACTTGATGACCTTGACCCTGAGTAACACTAACAGGACATAATACACCCATCTCATGACCTTTTTCAATCTGATGACATTGACTCTGAATATCACAAACTGGATATAATACACCTGCCTCATTACCTTTTCCAACCTGATGACCTTGACCCTGAGTATCACAAACAGGACATAATACACCCATCTCATGACCTTTTTCAATCTGATCACATTGATTCGGAATATCACAAACATGACATATAACACTCAGCTCATTACCTTTTCCAACATGGTGACCTTGACCCTGAGTACCACACACAGGACATAATACACCCATCTCATTACCTTTTCCAACATGGTGACCTTGACCCTGAGTACCACACACAGGACATAATACACCCATCTCATTAACTTTTCTAACATGATGACCTTGATGCTGAGTACCACAAACAGGACATAATACACCCATCATGATCTTTGTCCAGACTGATGACCCTGACCCTGAGTACCACACACAGGATATAACCTTTTCCAACATGATGACCTTGACCCTGAGTATCACAAACACATACCACATACCGAGTACCACATAATACATCCATCTCATGACCTTTTCCAACCTATAATTTAATGATCGTGTAGTTCTGAGCTGCAAAGTAACCACTTATTTTACTAAAGTGGACTACATTAAGTTTATTTGGGTTTTTTTGGTGGGGGGGTAAATGAAACTTTGTTAAAATCATTACTCAGAGATCCCCGGAAATACAATATGCTGAACACGTTTCTGATCTATACTCAGCTAGTTATAACTTGATAACATACAGCCTTTCTGTTATAAACCTAAATGACAGATCATTTATCTTTCTGTTATAAACCTAAATGACAGATCATTTACCTTTGTTATAAACCTAAATGACAGATCATTTACCTTTATAATACAAACCTAAATGACAGATCATTTACCTTTTCTTCATTTGCAGTTGGTATTTCAACAGTTTCTGCTGGTTGAACAATTAAATTTGGCTCAATTTCCTTATTCTTGCCTATGAAAGATAAACAACTTAAGTAATATGTCATTTCAACAGCATATGAAAGAGAAATATCTTCAGTAAGATGACATTTCCACAGCATATGAAAGATAGATAAATAACTTAAGTAATATGTCATTTCAAGAGCATATGAAAGATAAACATCTTCAGTAAGATGACATTTCCACAGCATATAAAAGATATATATTTATCTTCAGTAACATGTCATTTCCACAGCATATGAAAGATAAATAACTTAAGATGTCATTTCCACAGCACATGAAAGATAAATAACTTAAGATGTCATTTCCACAGCACATGAAAGATAAATAACTTAAGATGTCATTTCCATAGCATATGAAAGATAAATAACTTAAGATGTCATTTTTCCACAGCATATGAAAGAAAAATAACTTAAGATGTCATTTCCACAGCATATGAAAGATAAATAACTTAAGATGACATTTCCACACCATATGAAAGATAAATATATTCAGTAAGATATTTCCACAGCATAAGAAGATTAATAACTTAAGATGACATATCCACAACATATGAAAGATAAATAACAAGATGACATTTCCACAGCATATGAAAGATAAATAACATAAGATGACATTTCCACACCATATAAAAGATAAATAACTTAAGATGATATTTGGACAGTGTATTGATCAGTTAAAATTGAAAAAAATTCTTTCTTTTTTAGTACCTGAATTTCATCAGTTTTCTTTTTTGTGTAATCCTCTTTTATTAGCTATTCTTACATAACTAGACTGCTTCCAGCTTGTTTGAAATCATGCCCTTTCATGACTTCAGCCATGCTCAAACACAGGAATTTCACATGCTGTTTGAGTACCAGATTGTTTATGTGTAATGTTTAGAGTCCACATATCTGTTTGAGTAGAGTTTTTTGTATATTTAGAGTCCACATATCTGTTTGAGTAGAGTTTTTTCTGTGTTTAGAGTCCACATATCTGTTAGTAAATGCACCTGGTAATTGATCATGACAAAATAAAAATAATATATTTTATGCTGTTTGCAAACATTTGCTGGAACACTAAAACAACTATGAGCCCTTGGGTTTTAATTTTGGATTCTTGTGCCTTAGTAAAAATCTGCACATGATAATCCTTTTATTATCCCAATATAAACCATTTATTACTGAGATCATAAGAATCTCCACATGAACATCTGTTGTCACATGTATGTCTACATGAACATCTGTTCTTACATGTATCTTTACATAAACATCTGTTCTTGCATGTATGACAACATGAATATCTGTTTTGCAAACAGATCCTATGCATATAAATAAAATAGTTTTGTAAACAAACAAACTGAGGTGCAACTGATACAGGGATATAGTGTAGGTTTCAAAAACACCTCTCATAAAAATAAAAAAAACAATTATATTCTTTACTAGATTTATTTTCCAAAAGTATTTTATTTACTTTGTCAGAATATTCTGTGACTTTAATACATTTCAGTTCAAATGTGTGGATTTGAACCTAAAGAAAATAAGTTCTACTTTATATTCTTAACAGAGATGAATTAAAATTTTCCAATCTATATTATAAAACTCTATCTCTATATTATTTCAATTCATATTAACATGCATACTTATATATATATATATATATATATATATATATATATATATATATATATATATATATATACAGAGAGAGAAAATATTATGTTACTAACACAAAAAACTGAATGTTTTTGTGTATGCATTATGGAGAACCAATGAAATTGATGGTTCATTTTATCATGTCCCTTTGCTAATTAAAATTAATCACATCACAATTCAAAGAGGAATGCGAAAATACACACGACTGACAAAAATAGTTATAAAATCTGGTACAATATGTATTCATGTTCAAGTCTGATGCATAGATGCAGATCTGCAGTGCATAATGTACCAGCTGTGCTGGATCAATCTAATTTGTTAGGAGTAATCAGTAGAAGAAAAAAAAACATAGACCCTCATCTGCTAGTACATTTTCTGGTGGCAGATCAAGGTTATTGCTGTTTAATTTGGACTCAACTTGTGCATTAGTATATACCATAATTTACATGAAGAATAATTTGTCAAGATAAAATATACATAATGTGTAATCAAGTACTCTGGTCCTTCCTTACCTCTTTTCCTCCCAGGCAATGGAGGCTTGTCTTCAGTTACCTCCCCTTGACCATTGGTATCTGAGACATTTGTTACCTTATGGACAGATTTGTACTGAAGTGAGGGTGGTGGCTCCAAATCTGGGGGTCTAGGTAAAGGTACAGGGGCCCTGGTATCTATGTTTGTGTAATTATTGCTGTCAGGAAGGGGCATAGGTGGTCGATCTACAATCCTAGCATTATACTGTGCAACTGAATCATTGTCCAAGTTATCATCATCCGACTCTGAAATAAATTATGACTTCAAATGATTAATATATAACTGTGCAGGAAGAAGCAAAGCTGCCATCAAGGACTGCACCAAGGATTTTCATACATCAAAGTCATGTAAGTAGACTAAAGTCCATACTAAACGGACTGGTCTGGTCTTGTGACCTTATTACAACTATCTTATCACTACAATCTCTTCATCCCGACAAACATTTTACGCTAAGTATGTCCACACACATCCATCCTTATGAGCTGCTGAATTACATCCCCCATAGTGCCATCATCTACAATGGCTTGGAAACAAGGTCTATTGTGGAACCTAAAATTTAGCTACTCATGCATAACATGGTCAAAAAGAAAGACCTCAGCGTAAGCAAGGGTATGAGTTACCAAGGGACCTCTGAAAAATTAGGAAAGGAATGGGCATCAACGGTGAGATGGGGGGGGGTCGATAGATAACTTATTCTAATGAGTTGTTACTTTTTGAATAAATTACATTTTTTCCTGAGGTAACCAATCTCCAAACAACTCTTAAAATAATTCCTCCAAAATGTTTCAATACACACCACATGTGTACCATAATGTATATTACATCACTACTTTTTGTATGTAAATGTAGACACATTCTATAGCTATTTTTGATTCAGAACAAAACTGGATTTTATTTTTTAAAATATCACCAAAAACAATGGATATTTATTTTGAGAAACAATGTCAAAATTCAGTTGTTTTTTTATCTCCTATCAGTGAAATACTGATGTTGTAATTCCTTTGGAAGTAATTTCAAAATTTCTCTTCATTCATTTAACAAATATATGTGACCAGAAAGTTGCCTAACATAACCAGAAGGGTAAATAAACATAACAAACATTAAAAATCCAGTATTTCCTGGCACAAAATCAGTCATGGGTACCATGAGACCAAAAGGTCCACTAGTCCAGCTGGCACTAAGAAAAGCATGGCTGCTATGAACAGTGGATAGGACACAAGCTCTAGGACTTAGCTGAAAATATCTTGAAATTTTAATTTGTTAGATGTGCTCAAAATAATGACAGTACTGTATCTGTAGATATCAAAGAGGTATTCCATGGGAGTAATTCTTAATGTAGTTTTGCTGTTTTACAGGATTACAGTGGATCATCCATAGTTTGTATTAGTATACCACTGAATTTACTTCACTAAGCCATTCATGCCTA
The DNA here is from genome assembly GCA_028554795.2 of Sinohyriopsis cumingii. Classification (NCBI taxonomy): domain Eukaryota; kingdom Metazoa; phylum Mollusca; class Bivalvia; order Unionida; family Unionidae; genus Sinohyriopsis; species Sinohyriopsis cumingii. The sequence goes on from CM068830.1 coordinate 107,176,987, forward strand.
GGGAAAGGGGACATCTCAAGGAGTTACAGTTCAGGCAATAAAGCAGGTTAGGAAAGTAAACTGATGTACACAATTTTTTTTCAAGGCATTGTTGGATCAAACCTAATTTTACCATTACATTGTTCAGACTCACTACACCTGTCACAATAGCTAACAATACAAACAATATGGCAATGGATGACTGTCACAATAGCTAACAATACAAACAATATGGAAATGGATGACTGTCACAATAGCTAACAATACAAACAATATGGCAATGAATGATTTCATTATGGAGAATTTACTTAAATATTTTCTGTGGCTCTACAGAAACCACAAAAGGGTCAATTATAGGATGTTTGAAGGAAAAGGATCAGAAAATTTGACTCCTGGAGGATCAACTTTATAAATCTGAACAAAGTATTAGAACTTATAGGATCTTTACACCAAAGAAAGGGAGCGAAAGTTGGTAAGTCAAGGGTGAAGAAGAGAAAGGAAAGAAAAAAGAGAACTGGGAAAATACAGACGAATTTGTGTTAAAACTCGCTTTTATCTGGATGAGGATCACACCATCAGTGATACAGATGCCATGATCATTGCAACAGAAAAATAGGGTGATTGTGGTTACATCTGTGAACTTTCACCATTATTATGAAATGATGAAATCCAGGTTTACACTGAAAGCCCTAAAACATAATTAAAACATTTATATGAATAAAGACCTCACAAGTTCAAGGGCAAAAATAGCTAAAATGGAAAGAGAATAGAAAAATGGAAAGATAAGACATGAATGTGGGAAACGGCTATTTTAGTTAAGATGAAAGATGATTCAGTTTTCCACACAACCACAATGACATTGATGAATGAATTAGGGAACTGGGGATGAAGGTCCTAATTAGTCATGATGATACCTCCAAGCAATTCTAATTCTGAGTTCTCAGTGTTATTTTAGTGTTTGTTTTTGATAGCTTACATGCATACTTCTGACTGTTTTAAATGCATACTTAGGCAGTTTACATGCATACTTGTGACAATTTTTAAACATACTTGTGACAGTTTATATGCATACTTCTGACAGCATATATGCATATTTATGCAAGTTTACATGCATAACTGTGACAGTTTATATGTATACATGTGACAGTTTACTTTCATACTTATAACAGTTTATGTGCATACTTGTGAGTTTTACATACATACTTAAGAGTTAACAAGTATACTTGTGACAGTTTACATGCATACATGTGATAGTTTATCAAGCATACATGTGACAGTTTACATGCATACATGTGACAGGTTACATGCACACATGTGACAGTTTAACATGCATATTTGTGACAGTTTACATGCATACTTGTGACAGTCTACATGCATACTTGTGACAGTTTACATGCATACTTGTGACAGTTTATATGCATATTTGTGACAGTTTACATGCATACTTGTGACAATTTTCATGCATACAAGGAAGAGTTTACATGCATAATTATGACTTTACATGCATACTTGTGACAGTTTACAAGTATACTTGTGACAGGACGAGTTTACATGCATATTTGTGACAGTTTACATGCATATTCGCAACAGTTTACATGTATACATGTGACAGTTTACATGCATACTTGTGACACTTTACATGCATATTTGTGAGTTTACATGCATCTTTGTGACAGTTTACATGCATATTTGTGACAGCTTACATGCATACATGTGACACTTTACATGCATACTTGGACCAGTTTACATGCATATTTGTGACAGTTTACATGCATATTTGTGACTGTTTACATGCATCCTTGTGAAAGTTTACATGCATACTTGTGACTGTTTGCATGCACTGTTGTGACAGTTTACATGCATACTTGTGAGAGTTTACATGCATAGTTATCAGAAACCAGCAACTAGCTGAGTCTCTCTCCCCCCCCCCCCATGGCATACATGTATGGACAGATTAAACAGCAGTTACCATTGATTAATACAGCCTAAGCAATTGTCATTTCAGTGGTGTTTTACATGTAATGGACTGCTTTGATTTGGTATGAACACTGCTGATAGATTTTTACACTGACATATCCTCTATGTATAATATTTGCTTAATAGTAATGGATGTAACACAGCTGATTAGTAATCCATAGAAACTTTAAAATCTTGCTAAAATATTATAATGTGTATCAAACATTGATCCTTCTGTGAAGTAATTAAAGGTGGAATATATATATATATATACATACACACACACATATATATATACACACATATATATATATACATACATACACACACACACCAGACAGAATGGAAAGTGCTATCCCTGGATTCTAGAGAAGAATGCTTGATGATAGTAGGCAGAATTAATATTTAACACAAATAATACTATATTACAGGTTAGAGAATTTTTAATTCATACTCTACGGAGGTTCAAACCCAGGTCTGCAGGTGAACAGCACCCATTGTCTTGCCTGCACACATGAGCTCATATTCCCTCATATAATGCTACCTAATTGGTGCTATATGCACTCATGCATAGCAGACACACTTCGCATGACAACCTAGTAATTAATTTGCATCTATCTACACCATCATTCCAGATTCCTATGAAAGAAATCAAGGTATATAGAACTCGGTAGAGTACAAATTAAAAATTCTCTAACCTGTATGATAGTATGATTTATATTGAATATTAATTTTGCCTGCTATTATCAAGCTTTCTTCTATGGAATCCAGGGATAGCACTTTTTGTTCTGTCTGGTGTATATTAATAATTCTCTATAATAAATTCTATATACCTTGATTTCTTTCATCGGAATCTGGAATGACTGTCTAGATAGATGAGAATTAACTACTAGGTCATCATGCGAGTGTGTCTGCTGCGCACAAGTGCATATAACACCAATTAAGTAGCATCATTTTTAGGTGATGTGTGCTTAGTCATGAGGGAATATGGGCTCGTGTGTGCTGGAAAGGCGAGGGGTGCCGTTCACCCACAGACCTTGGTTCGAATCTCTGTGGAGTGCAAATTAAATATTCTCTAACCTGTATGATAGTATTATTTGTATTATATACATATATATGTATATAAAATCTGGTGTTGCATAGTTACCTTCATCATCTCTTTTAACACTGCAGTTTTTACTGTAGTTTTTGGGCAGTTTACACTTTCCTACATCTTCATAGATGTTCACCTCTATATCTTCATAGAACTTCTCATGATTTAGCTCTGCATCTGCTTTCTCTGGCTTAGTCACATTTCGTCTAAATAAATAAATAAAGAAACTACTGATGTAACAATAGATGTATTACAACTTACAGCTGTAATTATGGCTGTCACAAACTACAGCTGTAATGATGGAAGTATCACAAAGGGCTCCATTTACATGGCAGTGCCTTAAACAGGGGCAACAAAAGGTGTACCACATAATGCACTGGTAGAGAAGGGTCTATGTTGTTTGTAGTATTTATTAGTCCCAACAAACGGAGTAGACTCAAGTCTCTTCAGTACAAATGTGTATAATAAATCTGGTTGAAATTGACAGTCCTTTTTATAAAGTTATGCCACAGAAACAAACAGAAGGAGGATGAGCGATCATGGTGCTACAATTAATCCAAATGATATTGTGTTAAACTGTAAAACCAAATCCAGTAAAAGTCTTTATAATATCAAAATCCAAAACTTCTTGGTAAATTTATACAGCAAAGTCAGAAAAGTAAGCAATCAAGGGCCTAGATGATCTTAACTCATGTTGTTGAATGCTGTAAATCAAGGTCTAACTGATGTAAGCATGCATGCTAAATCTCAGCCAGGTTCAAATCCAACAATCTTAGTGATGTTATTTTGTAGAAACCAAAGTTAGAAGGATGGGAAATCAGAAGCCACAGCTCCTATAAATTTCAAGGAATGCTGCAAATTTAAAACAATCAAGCCTCATCCAAGCTAGCTTTGTTGAAATCCAAGAATCATTAGCAGCATTATGCTGAGGAAAATAAGATCTGAGTAGAATGGTGAATCAGGGGCTATAACTATTGTACACGATGTCATGGAATGCTAAAAATAGAAGCAATTCAAGGTATTATCAGTATTATGCTGCAGGCCCAATAAAATAAGACTTGGAAAAGTTATACTGTCAAAAGCATAGTCAACATGTCGGGCAATCAGGGGCTGCAACTCCTGTAAATAATATTGTATAACCCTGAAGACGCAGCTCAAATAAGACCTTGTAAATAATACTGTATAACCCTGAAGACAGCTCAAATAAGACCTTGTAAATAATATTGTATAACCCTGAAGACAACTCAAATTTGTTGGCATCCGTTAGTCTCGAGAGACGATGGAACTGTGCCCATGAGAGATGTCCCAGTTGGTGGTTGTGCAGCGTCTGCTGTGGCTAAGTAGTCCAATGCAGGAGTGGCAGTCCCTGATGCACTTGCTGCACTTGAAGGTTGTGTCAGGTGTTGTTTGAAGCTGCTTCTTCTTCCTCTACGATCGTCTTTCATCAGCTAGCAAGCGTTGCTTGTCCTCTCTGGCTTTCAGACCAGTGATCAGAGCATGTCGCCAGCTTGATCTGTCTAGAGCGAGCTCTTCCCAGGTGTTGACATCAATATCAAGGGCTTTCATGTTGTGCTTACAGACATCCTTGAAGCGGAGATGTGGCCATCCGATCGACCTTTTGCCAGAGGTGAGTTCCAAATAAAGAATGTCTTTGGGGATCTGTCCATCATCCATCCAACATACATGGCCCAGCCATCTGATGCAGCATTGGCGGAGGAGTGTGATCATGCTGGGAATCTTGGCACGCTCGAGCACCTCGCTGTTTGTTACTTGATCGCTCCAGGTGATCCAGAGTATGCGTCAGAGGCATTGCATGTGAAAGGCGCTCAGTCTTTTCTCTTGTGAGGCGTACAGAGTCCAGGTTTCACTGGCATACATGAGAATACTTAGCACGCATGCACGGTACACGGTGATCTTAGTGTTCATGGTCAGCATGCTGTTGTTCCACACTCTCTGCGACAACCTGGAGAGAGTTGTTGATGCCTTTCCGATTCGCTTGTTGAGCTCAGCATCAAGCGAGAGGTTCTTGGTGATGGTAGAGCCGAGATACATGAACTGACTCAATACCTCTAGTTCGTAGTTGTTGATGATGATGCTTGGGGGGTCCGCGTCCTGAACCATCACGTTTGTTTTCTTTAGGCTTATGGTTAACCCAAACTCATCACATGCTTTAGCAAAGTGGGCCATCAGGCGCTGAAGCTCAGCTTCTGTGTGGGTGGCAAGAGCAGCATCGTCTGTGAAGAGCATGTCCCTGATGGTTACTTCACGCACTTTGCTCTTTGCTTTCAATCGTGCCAAGTTGAACAGTCTGCCGTCTGATCATGTGTGCAGGTAAATCCCTTCTGTGGACGTCCCAAAGGCGTGCTTGAGCAGGACTACGAAGAAGATGCCGAAGAGCATAGGGGCAAGGACACAGCCCTGTTTAACTCCACTGCGGATGTCAAAGAGGTCGGATATTGAGCCATCATACTGCACTGTGCCTTTCATGTCATCGTGGAAGGACTGGATCATGCTTAGCAGCTTTGGAGGGCAACCAATTTTCGCCAGGATTGTGAAGAGTCCGTCTCTGCTGACCAGATTGAATGCCTTGGTGAGGTCTATAAAGGCCAGGAAGAGGGGTCTGTGTTGTTCTCTGCATTTTTCCTGCAGTTTCCCGACAGAGAAGATCATGTCGATTGTGGACCTCTCTGCACGGAACCCGCACTGCGACTCTGGGTAAACTCTGTCAGCAAGCATCTGCAGTCTGTTCAGGATGACACGTGCAAAAATTTTACCCACAATGCTGAGAAGTGATATGCCCCTGTAGTTGTTGCAGTCACTTCTGTCGCCCTTGTTCTTGTACAGGGTTATGATGTTAGGATCTCTCATGTCCTGAGGCACTGCCCCCTCGTCCCAGCACTGGCAGAGGAGGTCGTGCAGGTGTGTGAGAAGCACGCTACATCCACACTTGATGATTTCTGCTGTGATGCCATCCTTCCCTGGGGCTTTACCTAGGAACAGTTTCTCTAAGGCCTTCTTTAGTTTGTCTACAGTAGGTTTCTCATCCAGTTCGGCCATTGGAGGGAGGTTTTCAATGGCGTTGAGGGCATCATTGTTCACGTGGTTCTCTTTGGAGTACAGTTCGGAGTAGTATTCCACCCAACGCTCCATCTGCTTGCCCTTGTTGTGGATGGTATCGCCTGTGGTAGACTTCAGTGGTGCTGTCAGTTTCTTCGTGGGACCCATTGCTTTCTTTATGCCATCATACATGCCTCTGATGTTTCCAAAATCTGCTGCTGACTGGATACTCTGACAGAGCTGAAGCCAGTATTCATTGGCACACTGCCGTGCTAATCTCTGCACTTTGCTTCTGGTAGACCTGTATGCCTGTAGTGTCTTCTGACAGGGGGATCGCTTGTATTGCAGGTGAGCACTGTGACGCTCTTCTATGGCTGGCATGAGTGTGGCAGAGTTAGCCTCAAACCAGTCATTGTTGTTTGATTGCTTCTTACCAAAGACCCATGTGGCTGTGCTGTATACAGTCTCTCTGATGTAATCCCATCTTTCTTTGGCACTGCCGTTGGGGGGCTTCTGAATCAAACGTCTTGGAAAGAGCATATGTGAATTCCTCAGCCTTGTCTGGATACGATGTCTTGCTCACATCAATGCATGGTTGACCCTCTTGCCTAGAGCGGTGGATCTTCTTTGGCTGAAGCTTCATTTTGCAGCACACCAGCGAATGGTCGTTGTCGCAGTCAGCACTGTGGAAGGTACGGGTAAGAAGCACACCCTTCATGGTTGACCGTCTTGTAATGATCAAGTCCAGCTGGTGCCAGTGTTTAGACCGGGGATGCCTCCAAGACACTTTGTGCTGTGGCTTTGTCTGAAAGAATGAATTGGTGATGCTGAGTTCGTGGTACGAGCACATCTCTAGAAGGCGCTGCCCATTCTCATTCATCTTCCCAACGCCAAACTTGCCAAGACAGGAGGGCCAAGAGTCATGATCGGCACCCACCCTAGCACTGAAGTCGCCCAGCAAAATCAAGTTCTCTTCCTTGGGAATTTTGTCGATGAGGGAGTTCAACTCATCATAAAACTCATCCTTGGTATCTGTGGCGGATCTTAGTGTGGGAGCGTATATACTGATCAGGTTGACAGGCCCGTTTGTGGTGTGGAGGCAGAGGGATAGCAGTCTTTCATTTCCTTGTTGGCAGGGTTCTATCATTCCAAGCAGAGTGTTCCTGACAGCGAATCCAACACCAAACTCTCTGGCTTCATCTGCGCTCTTTCCTTGCCAGAAGAATGTGTAGTTCTTTTCTCTGAGGGACCCAGAATCTGGTAGTCTTGTTTCCTGTAGTGAGGCGATATCGACCTGGAGCCTTGCAAGTTCGTCGTTGATGACTGAAGTCTTACGAACATCACTGATTGTCTGGAGATCATTTGAAAACCCAGTCAGCATGGTCCGGACATTCCAGGTACCTAGCTTGAGGATTGAAGTCTTCTTTTTTATTTTTATTTTGTAATTTCTTGGTGCAGTAGTTGCAGTCCGCTTGTCAGGTACTCGCGTACCTTAAGCCTTACGCACCCAGCAAGGCAGGCGAACTGTGGCGGGACAGCACCTTATTGGCTGGGGGCTGCCCAGTTTGAGGTGGGTGGTAGCTGTCCAGTGAAACATGTTGGTCTCTCCCACCGTCAGAAGCAACCCCTGGCGTCTGGCTCTACGCCAATCGAGCGGTGACTTATAACCGGTAAACTGCTGCTTCCCGTGTTGTGTCGACGCTATGGAGCAAAGCTGGAGTGTCCTCTCCAGGGCACAAGCCTGGGCAGGGTGATATGGAGAATCAACTGTTGCCCATGCAGCTGATCCCCCCTCTCCACGCAGCTGATGGATCCAAGGGAAAGGACAAGCCGATATGTCATGGCACCAGCTGCGTCGCAGGAGTTGCCGAGATGGCACTGAAATCAATGCCAAGTTGCCTTAGGGACTCCGACTCCGGACTTTCTGTTGGGGTTTACTCCCTTAGCCTTTCCCCTAAGAGGGTATAGTCGCAAGGCAGCGAAGGTTAGAAATCAGAGTTTACCTTCTCCTAGATGGGTGACCACCCAAGGTTAACGAGCCCCATCTGCCCGAAGCATCTGGTTTTGAGGCGCCAGAAGCTCGCCTGCCATCCCTTCTCCAGTCAGTTTAAACAGGTTCCGCCACTCGTGAAGGCCTGGAGCTGGATTTGGTTGTCAGAGGCTCTATCAGACGCAAGCCATTGGGAGATTTCCAAGGGAAGTGGGTGCTTATCTCCCACAACCGCCCCCGGCGATGACAACTCTTGAAACCCAACTCAAATAAAACCTTGTAAATAATATTGTATAACCCTGAAGACAGCTCAAATAAGACCTTGTAAATAATATTGTATAACCCTGAAGACAGCTCAAATAAGGCCTTGTAAATAATATTGTATAACCCTGAAGACACAGCTCAAATAAAACCTTGTAAATAATATTGTATAACCCTGAAGACGCAGCTCAAATAAGACCTTGTAAATAATACTGTATAACCCTGAAGACACAGCTAAAAAAAGACCTTGTAAATAATATTGTATAACCCTGAAGATGCAGCTCAAATAAGACCTTGCCAATGTAAAGCATCGGGCTACGTAAGGTTGGAATCCAGCAATCCTTGCTAATGTTAAGCTGCCAAATTTAAAGTTAGGAGAATGGGAAGTCAGGGGCAATAACTCCTCAAAATGATGACACAGATGACTGATAAGGCAACTATTGCCAGTAAAGTTAACTTGTGGAAAGCAAATTGTTGACAGACAGTCAGACAGTTGAACATACGGACAACTGCATGACCAGATACAATGATGGACTAAATGACGGACAGATGACATGATTATTGTACGTCGCCACTAACTTCATTCAGTAGGGATATAATCAATAAATATAGCAACTGAAACTGAATTTAGCATATGTTTTTATTTCCAGCCAGAAGGACTTGTATACTGAGAAATATACAATAAAATAAGTCACACGGGTCATGTAGGCATTCAACACCGACTATTTCAGTAATGGGTGTCATTTTTTAGAATTTCATTCTACATACCTTTAAGCAGCAAGTATTCACTTCATTTGGATTCGTATACATCCATATTCCTTTAGAAAGTCCTTAATTAGATGCCACAATAGGCTCATAAGGCAAAATCAATGTTAAACTGCATAGACATTTTTGGACGAAATGAACCTAAAGGTGTGATTCAGTACAATCTTGATTGAATGTCGTGTGCTGTATGTCAGAATGAAAACTACACATATTGAAAAATAAATTTGCATTACTCTTGATTGTGACTATTCCAGTCAATGTGTTCTTACTTTGACCCAAGTTTAGTACATGACCACCAATAGATAATTTTCATCTGGAAGTTTCTTGGTGATAATTAAAGTGCAGAGTATTCAATAATCAGGATTGAATAGACTTTGGTTAAAGAAAACCAGCATTAAATTTTAAAAGAACAATTTATATTTAACTTAAAATGAGTAAATGCACATACATGACCCATGTGACTTGTACTATAGTCCTGCTCAATCTTCACTTGTCTTTCCTAAAAATGCAGACAGATGACTGCTGAAACTTGACTTGCCATTTGATACTGAAATCATGAAAACTACTAGTCCCAGAGGAAATTTATTAGCTTTGGCAAATGGACTACCACTGATTTCAAGTCTTGTGAAATGCCGGACATAAGATTTAATAATGTGCGCCAAAAGTGCTGGAGAATTTTCCCCAAACAAAAAAGGTCAACAACAATCATCTCCTGTAGCTGACATTATTACAAACTTTAATAAATTAAGAAATCGGAATGTATTAACTTCCATTCACAAGTGTTTCTATGATTACGTCTGTCTTTTTTTGTATTCCAAAAGTCAAGAAAATCTCATGATGCAATCTTTATATTATAACAATGAATAAAATGCTGGAACTCTTGTTGCTTGTGTAGGAGTGATGTGGATTAGCCAGAAAAGTTTAAAACAAGTACAAGACTCCAGAAAATTGTGTGGATAAAACATGTATGTAGTCAGGAAGGAAAATTAAAAATGATACTTTTAAGTTATAAATTATGTTAGTATGTTCAAACTGAATACTCATATCATAATTAAATTAGTGAATTATGTACTTGCAACTTCTACATGAACAGATTGATACAGACTAGGTCACCATCAATATCTCTGTATATTCAACTGTTGTTATGACAAGCAGTTCAATCTAGTACTTATGACATTAGCGGAGGCCCCGAGTGGCCGAATGGTCTAAAGCGCTCTCCGTTACGGATCACTGCCATCTCACCTCTGTCTACGTGGGTTCGAGTCTTGGATTCGATCAGTGTGGGTATGTGAGAAAGCTTGCCAGTAGCTTCTCGTGGGTCGGTGGTTCTTCCCGGGGTTTTCCTGGGTTCATCCTCCACCATTAATACTGGCCGCCATACATAGCCTATCGTGTGCTGAAAAATGGCGTTAAACCCCATAACAACAACAACAACAACAACATTAGCTCTTCACACACTTTGATAATGTGTACATCTATCTAGATATTCATCAGTCTATCCATCTGTCTTTCTGTATGTTCAACCATCAAGTGCCTAACACAGAAAATATTAGTACTGAAACAAATACCTATGGTTACTATTGGAATTTTCATAGTCTGCATTCCATTTTTATTTTGAATATTTTTCATTGTGCAGCCACCATAAAATATTTACGACCATCACCATATCCTTTGGATGAATCAGAAGCCATGAATCCAGAATCTCGAAAAACTTATGTGAACGATTGTGACCCATGGGACTTGTCTTCTGGCTTGCAGAATTAATAAAAAAGTTATGGAATCCTTCTATGACAAAATCTGAGCAGATGACATTTAGAAAAAGATTTTATTATGTATTTGCCTGATATACAGACCCAGTCATTCAAATGGAAACTGCAAATATTTTATTATTTATTTGCCTGATATACAGACACAGTCATTCAAATGGAAACTGCAATTATTTTATTATGTATTTGCCTGATATACAGACCCAGTCATTCAAATGGAAACTGCAATTATTTTATTATGTATTTGCCTGATATACAGACCCAGTCATTCAAATGGAAACTGCAATTATTTTATTATTTATTTGCCTGATATACAGACCCAGTCATTCAAATGGAAACTGCAATTATTTTATTATGTATTTGCCTGATATACAGACCCAGTCATTCAAATGGAAACTGCAATTACTTTATCTGCATTAATTAGTGGCAGTGAATGAAAATGTAAAATGTATGACAGACCTATGTGAAGAACGTTCTTGTAACTACTTTACATCAGTGAATTTTACGTAGCATGTCAAAATCTGGGCCTGCATTAATAAAATGTATACATCTGAGTATGTATTTACCTTCTCAAGTCAACCATTTAAACACAGTATGTTATAACCATCAAAATCAATGATGACTGTTTTTGGAAACTAAAACAGTCATGGTATTTTTGTTGTAATTTCCAAGTGATGGCTGATTAAAACTATCAAGTATATATTCAAGGTTGAGAAGTTTCATAAAAACTTGTCATGATCAAGTGAGCTTTTTCACTGTTTTTACAATTTAGAAAGCGTGTTTAACAAGTACTGCCTGGTATTGTCCATGAATGCTGTCAGGTCGCTGGTTTCACATTTACTAGAGCTAGAGTACATGTCCATAGTATGGTTGCTAAGTTATGTAATATTTCCAGAGGGCTGCTTCAAAGTATTTGTAAATTATCAGGTATAGTAATAAGGACATGTTCATATATACATCATCATAATAAATATATATATATATATATATATATATATATATATATATATATATATATATGAACGATGAAATGAATATTCAGATACCAAATTTCTATTGGAATACTTGCCCACAAGTATTCTTATACAAATATTCACCTCAGTATTAGAAAATATTCATTACTAGAATATGTCTTAATGAATGACACACTTTGACAAATGAAATTATACAAGTTATTTATTTATTTATGTTATATAAATATGACCAACTGTGTCATCCAAGTTTGGGTCATAACTGTGCTGTTTTAACTGGGAAGGAAATTGTTAATATGAAGTTTTAATTCTGACATACAAGTGTTTCTCTTTATCTACAAAGTTTACTTTCCTTGATGTTGCCAGCAGAGATCAAAAGAAAACTCATTATCTATTTTTATCATATCCTGAGACAAATTTGAAAATTACCATGATCATCAAAGTTTGGGCCTATATGGAGCACATCAACAACATCAAGGAGAACTCTGCAATGACAAGTTATTTTTCTTAGACCATAAAACAACTAAATCCTTTGTAAGGGAGATAACTCCAGATCATTTTATTCTGCATCATTATCAATTGAGGTTATCTGCACTTTGTTGTATATTTATCTTCTTGGCAACAGTAAAGTACAGACTGTGTACAAACACCCATACATGTAATAGTAAAGTACAAACTGTGTATACATACTGTATACTCCTAATTATCACCCTCTCCCATTTTTTAAGAAGAGAAGCTTGTAAACATACAAAGAATTGCCACTGTTCTGTAATCCATATGTGCAACACAGGAATAAAGTAGTCCAAATGTTGCAGCAATCTTAGTTGATGTATAAATTACTGAAGTCAGAGTCACACATGTAGTGTTAAACATGATGCAATAGCTGGGTGGCAAATTCAAAGACCTTCTGAGTGGGGACAATGTGTTGATTAATTGGTCATTTTAGCTGTGCTGATACAGCAAAACCTGTATTGAAAGACCACTGATAAGAGAGACCACCTGTCTTGAGAGACCATATAACCTGTGCACATATTTATTTATTATACAGTGTTATATCCAGTCATGAGAGACCACCTGTCATGACAGACCATTATTTTGTGGCAGAAGGGGTGGTCTTTCAAGACAGGTTCTTGTGCATTTACAATCATTTACAATTATTGTGCTCTAATTCAAGCCCTCCCCCATTTTTTTTGAAAATGTAATGCTCCCAGGAACATTTATTATGGAGTATACATACCCATACATGTAATAGTAAAGTACAGACTGTGCATACATACCCATGCATGTAATAGTGAAGTACAGACTGTGTGTACATATCCATACATGTAAAAGTAAAGTGCAGACTATGCATACATACACATACATGTAATAGTAAAGTACAGACTGTGTGTACATATCCATACATGTAATAGTAAAGTACAGACCGTATGTACATATCCATACATGTAATAGTAAAGTACAGACTGTGCATACATACCCATACATGTAATAGTAAAGTACAGACTGTTTGTGCATATCCATACATGTAATAGTAAAGTACAGACTGTGTGTACATATCCATACATGTAATAGTAAAGTACAGACTGTGTGTACATATCCATACATGTAAAAGTAAAGTGCAGACTGTGTATACATACACATTTATGTAATAGTAAAGTGCAGACTGTGCATACATATCCATACATGTAAAAGTAAAGTACAGACTGTGTGTACATATCCATACATGTAATAGTAAAGTACAGACTGTGCATACATACCCATACATGTAATAGTAAAGTACAGACTGTGTGTACATATCCAAACATGTAAAAGTAAAGTGCAGACTGTATATATACTCATACATGTAATACTAAAGTGCAGACTGTGTATATATACCCATACATGTAATAGTAAAGTGCTGACTGTGTATATATATCCATACATGTAATTGTAAGGTACAGACTGTATATACATACCCATACATGTAATAGCTTGAGAAATTTTTACTATTTGCTTTAAGCATCTCTGCTTTGACTGACTGCATCCATTTCTGAAAATTGGTAATAAAACAAAATGGCATCAGTTTATGTCCAGTGTTTTGGTTCTTGAGTTGTGAGCAACTCAACTGTAATTTATACAGCTGATAAAGATTACAAGATTTCACACAGACCTGAAATAATGAAATAATCCTCAAAAAGCAGTTCAAGTAATTGCCACAGTGTCATATATATATGAACAGTGCAAAACTAGTTTTGAAACTAGTCGAAATACTGATAACTCTCCATGAGTCTCTGTCTTTCAGTGAGTTTCTTTGACTCTCAGTATGTCTCTAACTTTCAGTGAGTCTCTTTAACTCTCAGTGAGTCTATGTCAAAGGCAATAATAAAACAAAACCAATCAAGGCAAACAATAATACAAAAGCATACTCTGTATTTACAAAACTCTATATTATTGTATGTCTAAAGACTTGATGACAGTCAGAAGTGCTTAGGCTAATTAAAAACTAGATTGTATTGTTCATGGTCGGATTTTTTGTTTATACATTTTTGTTAATTGCTTCTGATCAGTCCCTGACACACGTAATTTCGTGCTGGATCCATTGTACCTAAATGGAATGTTACTTGCTGCATAAACTGTATTCTTTTGTACAGTTTCAGCAAATTCCAACTTTCTGATGGGGAATACAATCCAATCATCCACTCCAACATTGCTGTTGAATTATCTTAAATAAGATTGTAACAGTCAGAGAAAATTTAGGCAGGCAAAACTAAAAACTTTTGCCATTCACATCTGATTGATGAGTTAAAATATCCAGTAGTCCAAACAATAATGCTGGAAAAGAACATCAATTTATGAATTTGTTTATAGAGCACTAAATTAAATCTATTGATTAAAATAATAATAATAATAATAATAATAATAATAATAATAATAATAATAATGTTGATACTCGTATTTGGTGCATGGTAAAGCAAACTTGAAATATGAACCTGCATACAGAATTGACCTGTGTAAAAAGGACAGTTTTGCCTTTTCCCATGCATTGCTGCAATTGGTTTTTGACTAAATATCATTATTGTTACTTTTACATTATCAGTACTGTTCAATGTGCATTATTCAACAAAATCATAAAATACACATATACAATGTACTCTCCCAAATGGATCTTCCAATCAAGATTACTGTATCCAGCTCCCTTCAATCCATCCTATAAATTAAATCATCAAATATTCACTGATCTTTGTTTTGTGTACCAAGAAAATACAATAATTTCACTACCTATTAACAGCATACACATGATTTTAAAACACAGGACTGACACTTAGGTCCACAATTTGTATCAATTAGGCTTGGAAACATCTGTTAATACTTCAAAAATAGTTAGTTAATGTGGAACTCCAGTGATGAATAAGGAGTGAAAAGAAGTGATATATGGATGTTCTTTGTGACCTATGAACTAAACTTTGCCTGCCTTTACAGAAAAGTTTTACAGGTTGCATGACCTTGACCCTAATGCAAAGGGATGTAATATCAATCTTTTCTCAAAGATGAACTTATTTCTTTTGAGATAACTTTAATTCACTGGCAAATAGATGAAGATATTTAACTAAACCTGTTGCAGAAAAGGCAATTTCCATTTCTGCCACAACTGCTTTACCCACCTCCCAGCAAAAAATGGCTTTGAGCCTCCACCCTGATGATAAAATATGACTCACTTTCTAATCTGACATACTGACACATTTGTCTGAGTACTGTGCATACAAGCAAGATAAAAAATGTTTCCAAATCAATTCACATGATATTTCTTTATCTAAACAATGCCATCCTCATAAAGCAAAAGTTTAGTTTGCATATACTGAGTGGTCACTGTAGATATACTCCAGTGACCATTTAAGGCAGAAAGAAACCATTGTTTGGTAAGGAAACATCTGATCACCAACCACATAAAGCAGGTGACCATTACCTATGACACTTATAAAGGAAATTTATTGGGGGTAGGTTTAGAATGGCTATTGTTACCATGTGACAGGTATTAAGGGTGGCCTTTTATGCTGTAATAAATGGTACCAAGGTACCTATAGTTACTAAGACAGTACTCTGAATTCTAATTTCAAATCTTTCAAACTTTCCATAAATTCTCATTCCTTTTACATATATTTCTATTTCACAATGTTACATTTCCACCATAATGAAAGAATGACATTAATCCATTCCTTACATTTCTACAGTATTGAGTAAATGACTAACATCAATCCATTGCTTACATTTCTACAGTATTGAGTAAATGACTGACATCAATCCATTGCTTACATTTCTACAGTATTGAGTAAATGACTGACATCAATCCATTGCTTACATTTCTACAGTATTGTGAGTAAATGATATTAATTGATTCCTTACATTTCTGCAGTATTGTGAGTAAATGACTGATATTAATCCATTCCTTACATTTCTAAAGCACTGTGAGTAAATGTGTGACATTAATCCATTCTTACATTTCTACAATATTGTCAGTGAAAGATTGACATTAACCCATTCCTTTCATTTCTATAGTATTGTGGGTGAAAGATTGACATTAACCCATTCCTTATTTATTAAACAGGATTAATTGTTAAAAATCACTGTTATAGTAACAATTATCATTGAAAAATAAACATTACAAATTATATTCCTAATAATTCAAAGCAATGCTTACCTTCATGTCTTTTTCACATGATGCAGAAAAAAAGTAAGATTTAAACTCCCTGTGGGTGTGCACCAATTTAAATGCCCAAGGTGCATCTTTGTGTGATATTTCACTGGCTCGCAGGACGCTGCAATGAGAAGTTTCATAAATTAACCAGACTTAGATCTTAGCATAATTTATTTAAATACCTTTTATTTTCCAAAATTTAAAGTTTTCTTTCTCTGGATTAAATCAAAGAAAAGTATGATATTTAGGCAGTTTTCCACTTTCAGTTGCTAATATCACAATTTGTGAAGATATATAGATGAATTTGGCAAAATGTTTGGCAAAAATTAACTGATGAGAAAATAATTAGAATTTGTCTTCTAAAATAATTTTTACTCATAGTTATCTCACCAGGAGTGCCAATGCATGCCTTATCACAGTTAACCATATCACCAACAGTGTCAATGCAAGCCATATCACAGTTAACTGTATCACCAGAAGTGTCAGTGCAAGCCTTATCACAGTTAACTGTATCATAAGAAGTGTCAGTGTAAGCCTTATCACAGTTAACTGTATCACCAACAGTGTCAATGCAAGCCATATCACAGTTAACTGTATCACCAGAATTGTCAACATAAGCCTTATCACAGTTAACTGTATCACCAACAGTGTCAATGCAAGCCATATCACAGTTAACTGTATCACCAGAAGTGTCAATGTAAGCCTTTTCACAGTTAACTGTTTCACCAGAATTGTCAACATAAGCCTTATCACAGTTAACTGTTTCACCAGCAGTGTTAATGTATGCCATATCACAGTTAACTGAATCACCAGCAGTGTCAAATGTATGCCTCATCACAGTTAACTGTATAACCAGAAGTGTCAATGTAAGCATTAATGCCATATCAGTTAACTGTATCACCAGAATTGTCAATGTATGCCATATCACAATTAACTGTATCACCAGAAGTGTCAATGTAAGCCTTATCACAGTTAACTGTTTCACCAGAATTGTCAACATAAGCTTTATCACAGTTAACTGTATCACCAGCAGTGTTAATGCACGCCATATCACAGTTAACTGAATCACCAGCAGTGTCAATGTATGCCTCATCACAGTTAACTGTATCACCAACAGTGTCACTGTAAGCCTTATCACAGTTAACTGTTTCACCAGAATTGTCAATGTAAGCCTTATCACAGTTAACTGTATCATAAGAAGTGTCAATGTAAGCCTTATCACAGTTAACTGTTTCACCAGAATTGTCAACATAAGCCTTATCACAGTTAACTGTATCACCAGAAGTGTCACTGTATTCCTTATAAGTTAACTGTATCACCATGAGTGCCAATGTAAGCCTTATCACAGTTAACTATCACCAGAAGTGTCAATGTATGCCATATCACAGTTACCTGTATCACCAGAAGTGTCAATGTATGCCATATCACAGTTAACTGTATCACCAGAAGTGTCAATGTATATCACAGTTACCTGTATCACCAGAAGTGTCAATGTAAGCCTGATCACAGTTAACATATCACCAGCAGTGTCAATGTAAGCCATATCACAGCTACCTGTATCACCAGAAGTGTCAATGTATGCCATATCACAGTTAACGTATCACCAGCAGTGTCAATGTAAGCCATATCACAGCTAATTGTATCACCAGAAGTGTCAATGTATGCCATATCACAGCTACCTGTATCACCAGCAGTGTCAATGTAAGCCTGATCACAGTTAACATATCACCAGCAGTGTCAATGTAAGCCAAGGTGTCCTATTCACATTGTAGCATTACTTAAAGAGTGAAGAAAACACATTAGTATAACAATTGTATCAGCAAAATTTCTTTGAATCCAAATAACGTTTCAAATAAAGTTAAGACAATGCAACTGTGAGAAATTAATGTGAATAGTTAGTGCATCTGTAAGAAAAAAATTATCTCAGTCCGATGTTCTAACCTTTAATGAGCCAGATGCTATAATTTTCAGCACTGTATTCCTCAAATATGAATCAGTTAACTACTTTATTAAACTTCTTTCTTTTACAATGATACAATAATTTGCTATGAATTAAACAAGGATGCTTCATTATTAAGTGTTTTCACCTTGGATTTTTTCCTTAATGTTATTAAAAGCATGATTATACCAAACAAGCACATTGTATATTTCTTTCATTTTTCTATATTTTGATAAAATCTAGTATATAAGTTTTCAGTTTTAAAGGACCAAGACTATCTTGCTTGTACTTATGTTAAGAACTAACTCAGACACAACCAAGAAAAGAAAATTGGCATATGTTATTTTGCATTTTCAAAAATAGTCACATCTGAATAAAAAAAAACTGGAATTTTAAGTGCATATGACTAATCCCATTAAAAAGCCCTGGAGCTGAACTCAATGAAAATGTTAATTTCTGTTCAGATGTTAAGGCTGATTTCTTTTAAATGTAAGTAACATTCATTACTGGTTAATAAATCACCAATCAAGTTTCCAGCACATTTTGGAATATTTTGAAATCAATACAGGGTATCTTTGAATGTTTTCTTGTTTTTGTCCCAAAAATGCAGAATTAGTCAAAATGTTTTCCAAATCAGGACCCAAAAAGGTAAAATTAAAAAGTTGAAAACCAGAAAAGGCAAAATGCCTACTTAGCCACTATTATCTAAATGAAATTATGATGTTTATATATATATATATATATATATATATATATATATATATATATATATATATATATATATATACCTATTGAAGCCATATAAGGAGAACTGATGTTTATATACATACCTATTGTAGCCATATAAGGAGAACTGGCCTGATGCTGATTTGGCCTTCTCATTTTTGAAATAATAAAAACAGCCTTCACTTAATACAACATACACTTGAGGCCCTGAAAGATTATGCAAAAATATAACAATCCATACTAATCTTGTAAAGCTGATGAAAATTAATTCCTTTAAAATATACACTGAAATTAAATGAATTCAATTAAAATTATACACTAAAATCTAATGAATTCCATTAAAAATATACACTTGAATCAAATTAATTCCTTAAAAAATATACACTGAAATCAAATGAATTCAAATAAAAATATACACTAAAATCAAATTAATTCCTTAAAAAATAAACACTGAAATCAAATGAATTCAAATAAAAATATACACTAAAATTAACCCTGGCCACATAGATGAATTTGAATTTTTGTTGACTTGTATTAGCACTTACAGTGGTCTCACTTTAAGGCATTTACAGTAGTGATATCTGGCTATAAACACTTACAGTGGTCTCACTTTAAGGCATTTACAGTAGTGATATCTGGCTATAAACACTTACAGTGGTCTCACTTTAAGGCATTTACAGTAGTGATATCTGGCTATAAACACTTACAGTGGTCTCACTTTAAGGCATTTACAGTAGTGATATCTGGCTATAAAAACTTACAGTGATCTCACTTTAAGGCATTTACAGCAGTGATATCTGGCTATAAACACTTACAGTGGTCTCACTTTAAGGCATTTACAGTAGTGATATCTGGCTATAAACACTTACAGTTATCTCACTTTAAGGCATTTACAGTAGTGATATCTGGCTATAAACACTTACAGTGGTGCATGACTCTAAAACATGTACAGTGGTGCCTCACTACA
Source organism: Sinohyriopsis cumingii (assembly GCA_028554795.2). NCBI lineage: Eukaryota > Metazoa > Mollusca > Bivalvia > Unionida > Unionidae > Sinohyriopsis > Sinohyriopsis cumingii. The sequence goes on from CM068830.1 coordinate 107,197,129, forward strand.
AAGCATTCACAGTGGTAACTGGCTATAAGGCACTTACAGTGGTCCCTCATTATAAAGCATTTACAGTGGTACCTGGTTTTAAAACATTTACAATGGTCCTTGACTCTAAAGCATTTACAGTGGTATGTTGCTTTAAAACACCTACAATGGTCCTCGACTCTAAAGCATTTACAGCTGTACCTTGCTTTAAAACACTTACAATGGTCCTCGACTCTAACGCATTTACAGTTGTACCTGACTGTAAAGCACATACTATAGTCCCTTACTATAAAGCATTTATAGTGGTACCTGGCTATAAACCACTTATAGTGTTTCTTTACTCTAAAGCACATACTGTGGTACATGAGTCTAAAGCACTTAAAGTGGTCCCTCACCATGAAGTACTTACTGTGGTACCTCACTATAAAGTACTTCATTTGAGAAAATGGGATAAAAAAAAAGTTTGTATACAAGAGGAATTTAAAGATGAATAAAGGCAGGGTTAGAATATAACATGCAATTTTTGTACAGTCTGTTGATTTGTCAGTGCTGTTGAGAAATAAGTGTGAATCATACAGTCCTGTATAATCAAACTGATCCTAAACATGGTCTGTTTTTAATATGGGTATGGCTATGGATTCCATTATATTATTTAATGGTAATAGTATGCATGCTCTACAGCTATACAGTCTACTGAATTCCAATATCAACCAATCAGAAATGGTCTTTCACAAGTAACAACTTCTGTGAACTGTCAAAACATGATCTCAAGGTCAAACTAAAGTCAAAGAGTTTTATGATTTCCAGTTCCATGCTGTTTGTGGTTGAAAACTCTTTTACACAGGGTTGCACACTAAAGTGTTCCAAAAACTGTTTAACACAGGGTTTCACACTAAAGTGTTCCAACAACTGTTTTACACAGGCTTTGACACTAAAGTGTTTCAACAACTGTTTTACACAGGCTTTTACTCTAAAGTGTTCCAACAACTGTTTTACACAGGGTTTCACACTAAAGTGTTCCAACTGTTATACACAGGCTTTCACATTAAAGCGTTACAACTACTGTTTTACACAGCTTTCACATTAAACTGTTCCAACAAATCTTTTACACAGGCTTTCACATTAAAGTGTTCCAACAACTGTTTTACACAGGCTTTTACTCTAAAGTGTTCCAACAACTGTTTTACACAGGGTTTCACACTAAAGTGTTCCAACAACTGCTTTACACAGCTTTCACATTAAAGTGTTCCAACAAATATTTTACACAGGCTTTCACATTAAACTGTTCTAATAACTTTTAGACAGGCTTTCAGATTAAAGTATTCCAACAAACGTTTTAGACAGGCTTTCACGATAAAGTGTTCCAACAAATGTTTTGCAATGGCTTTCACACCAAAGTGTTCCAACAAATGTTTTAATTCCTTAAACCAGTATAAGAATACAGCATTTAAGAAACCAATCTGTCAAGGTATTGTTTAGCATGTCAAGCCTTTGGTCCTACCGATGAAGATTTGGATTGGTGGTTCAATCTATTCACTGTCATGTGTTCATTTGGACAAGACATATTGCATCAAAGTACTTTTAAGTATGCAGTATCCATTTTGAGTAACAGTTGTTACATAGTTTTGGCTAACATCCCTGCTAAGTAATCAGGATTCAACAAATTTCAAAACAGATGAGCAGCCCAATGGGCTGCCATAAAACTAATTTGGTAGCCTGGTTTAAGTTTCACTGCCCAAAGAGGGTACATTAATATGAAATAGCTAGCTTTAATTTTATCCTTTTACCAACTTAGGTGCCACTTACACTGTTATACTCTTTAAAATAACTTTGTAGGTATATTTTGAAACATTATGGAACAATGGATGACTATATTCAATAGCCCACTGGGCTACCTGTAGATTTCTACATATGGTAGCCTAGATCTTGTGTTCAGGTAGCCCCTGGCTGGCTCTGGTTATAAGATCTATTAGACCCTGTGCTCCTAATTTCATTTCTTTGGAGCAACATTCAAAGGTCTAATTTTAGTGTTATTGAGGTGTTCTGGATATAATACAAAATGAACTGATAGTTAATGAGATAGAAAGTGACAAGCCAACAGCAGTGTTCATTATAAATATTACTTTGGACTAACATGAAATTTAAAAGCTTTTGAGTTACAGCTAATTGCTATTTATCAAAACCATGTGTTTGGACTTAACAGTTGAAGAGTGTTTAGTTTTTAAGTGTTCACTGTCCATGTGTTTGGCTTTTAGGATGATAGCCATTTGGACTTCCAGCTGAAGAGCTTTTAGGTGACAGAGATTTGGACTTCCAGTTGAAGAGCTTTTAGGTGACAGACATTTGGACTTCCAGTTGAAGAGCTTTTAGGTGACAGAGATTTGGACTTCCAGTTGAAGAGCTTTTAGGTGACAGAGATTTGGACTTCCAGTTGAAGAGCTTTTAGGTGACAGAGATTTGGACTTCCAGTTGAAGAGCTTTTAGGTGACAGAGATTTGGACTTCCAGTTAAAGAGCTTTTAGGTGACAGAACTTCAGACTTACAGTTTGAAACATTTTAACAAACAGCACTTTGGACTTTTTGATGATTGTACTTTCAAAATTCCAGTCATTGAATGTTTGGTTGTTGGCACTTTGGACTTTCAGTTAAATGGTTTTTGGATGACAACGCTTTGGAGTGATAGTTATGGGCTTTTGAGAGACATCATCTTGAACTGTAAGGATGTCTATGTTGTGGACTTCCAGTTAAAGAGTTTCTTGGGTAACAGCACTTTGGATTTACAGCTTGAGAGTTTTTAAGTGACAGCACTTGGACTTATAGTTAAAGAGTCTTAGGGTGACAGCAATTTTGGACTATATTGGTATTAAAATTAAAGAGTCTTTGGGTGGCAACACTGAACTTACAGTTAAAGGTTATTAGGGTAACAGCACTTTGGATTCACAGTTAACGAGTAGTCTTTGGGTGAAAGCACATTGGACTAACAGTTAAAGAGTATGTTATAAGTATGATTTCACCCATAGTGCTGTATCAGATTTGAGCTGTTAGCAGTGACAGCTGGCCAGAACATTAATCACAGCATTCCAGATATTTGATACAGAGACTGTCAACAGGTTTCATTCTGTTGTTTTTCTTCACATGACTAATTGAGCCTGGACTAGTCATGACCTTCTGATAAGGCACAAATGTTAAATTAATTAAGATCCCTTATTTCTAACCCTTATTAAAAGATAAGCAGAGTGATAGAGCAGGTAGTTATGGGCTTGGTACTGTAAACAATACTGGTTTTCTAGTTTTTGTTAAGATTTTAGCTTATTTTACATAAAGTTGTAGGACCCTTACTTTGGTGCTTGTGTGTCTTTTGAACCCAAATGTAACAGAGTATTTAGGTGACATACATTAGGCTGACAGCTAAAGAGTTTTTGATTGACCGTACATTAGACTAACAGTTAGAGTCTTTGGGTGACAGCGCTTTGGACTAACAGTTAAAGAGTTTTTTGGGTGACAGTACATCGACTAACAGTTAGAGTCTTTGGGTGATGGTACATTAATCTAACAGTTAAAGAGTCTTTGGTGAAAGCACATTGGACTAACAGTTAAAAAGTCTTTGGGTGACAGTACATTGGATAAAGAGTTAATGAGTCTTTGGGTGACAGCAATTTTAACTTACAGTTAGAGAGTTTTTGACTACTAGCACTTTTGGACTAAGAGTTAAAGAGGTTTTCAGTGACAACACCTAAGACTTACAGTTGAACAGTTTCTGGGTAACAGAGTTGTTCAGTATGGAATGTCTCTTTCTCACCCAGCCAAAATGGGAGCAGGACTTCTCAAGCAATTCCTGGCAGCCTGTAATGTAAACAGATATTGAGTCAAGCTTTACAAGTATTTCAGTTTGATTTTACAATGAGCTCTAATATATATGCTACACAGTCTGTGCACATTGTGTCCCTGAGGTGCAGGAGACTTGGGAACTCACAGGAAACCATTAATATTACATTTACTGATGATGTGTGATATGTTGGAGTATATAACTTTAAAAGAATGGATTTCTACAAAGCTAAGGGCTCAATCAATCCAAAAGCAAATTAAAAACCTAATGGTCTGTGTACATTTTATTATGTTATCTCTAAGTAACGACCATTACATACAAGAGAATGGGAAAACAGTGCCTTGTCAGTCATTCTCAACAAAATCGTAGACAAATCATTGGGTTGATTTGGTTTGGTTTTGTGGAGCTTAATGCACATAATAGGCTATATATGACAGCAAGAATGTTTGGTGGAGGATGACCTCATGATGAATCAATGAGCCACTGGATGCTGACTGACCCACATTGGTCAAGCTAAGACTCAAAATCCACATGTGCAGAGTTGAGATGCGAATAATCTGTAAAGGTTGGTACCGTAGGGCACTCCCACCAGGGACCCCTATATATATATATATATATATATATATATATATATATATATATATATATATATATATATATATATATATATATATATATATATATATATATATATATATATATATATATATGTATATATATATATATATATATATCCCATCGACTATATTAAATTCATGAAACTTACATAGTTTAAGACCCCTATATATAGCCCATTGACTATTTAAAATTTATGAAACTTACATAGTTTGAGACCCCTATATATATATAGCCCATCGACTATTTAAAATTCATGAAACTTGTATAGTTTGAGACCCTAATTATAGCCCACTGACTTTTTAAAATTCATGAAACTTACATAGTTTGAGACCCCTATATGACCCACTGACTATTTAAAATTCATGAAACTTACACAGTTTGAACATCAATGACTCCTCTAATCAAATAAAGTTTGAACATCGTTGACTCCCAATAGTCTACTTAAAGGACTTGCACATCTTCAGCTGTAGAGGTATGTTATTTATTAATTTCTTGTGTATAAGTTATAACTATTGTACTACAAATACTATGTTTATTTTTGTATATTTTCTATGTAGCTTCGGCTTCCGTGGTATAATGCAAATATTTTATATTCTTGTTTGTGACTTAGCAAGAGATTTATATTGACAATAAAATTGCATTTTATTAAGAAACCTTTAGTACCATAAGATTCTTATCGGACACAGGTAGGTTCACTTCTGAACCTGTTTATTGCTTTATAATGTAATTTGTATATCTTACTGTATATAACGTAATTATGTTTTATCGTATATGCCCGTGTCACACATAGTACACGGTGTAAGATGCGTTTTCAGCTGACCGGAGTTGACGTGATACCAGATGTAGAGTTAACCACAGAAGTTGACCAAAGCAGCTGTAAAGCTGAACCATATCAGCCGTAGAGCTGAGTGAACAGCGTTGTTGGTCGAGTAGGAGGTAATAGGGCGTTGCTGACCAATTGATGGGCGCTGATTGTTTGACTGACCAAAGAATTGAATGGTGGTCGGTGACTACCTGGAACACTGACTGATTGATTGACCAGAGTGACTGGTAGCCAAGTGTGCTGGTGACGGAGTGTGTAATTCCATACATGTAATCTTGTAGCTGTGGGCTAATTTTGGTGTTTGTAATAACCAGTGTTTTGGGAATGTAAAGATATTTTGTATGATATATGTCCCTTTGTTTTCATCATTTTACTATTTGAGTAAAATACCTGATTTTTCAATATGTGAGTGAATTCATTTTTACTGTTTGAGTAAACAACATCATTTATTTCGTCGTGTGAAACTACTGTGAATCATTCACCTTTGTCCTTGTATTGTGTAAGGCCATATATTTTGTATTTTCATTTGTTACATTATTAGGTTCGTGCGGATTATGTTAATTTGTCCAATATTTAGACCTTATACACGCACGTATTAATCATAATTCTTTTCTCATTCAACTCATTCATCATTAAACATTGCATTTGTATCACCATTAAAAGTGTTCTGTTATAAATCCAAAATCCAGCCCGGTTATCTTGTTACAACTGACTCCTCTGAGCGTCATTGACTAGTCTTATCAAATACAGTCTGAACATCACTGACTCATCTTATCAAATACAGTCTGGACACCATTGACTCGTCTTATCAAATACACAGGCTGAACACCATTGACTCGTCTTACCAAATACAGTCTGAACATCATTAACTCCTCTTATCAAACACAGTCTGTACATCACTGACTCTTATCAAACAGTCTGCACATCACTGACTCATCTTATCAAATACAGTCTGAACATCATGGACTCCTCTTATCAAATACAGTCTGAACATCATTGACTCTTACCGAACACAGTCTGAACATCATTGACTCCTCTTATCAAATACAGTCTGGACATCATTGACTCCTCTTATCAAACACAGTCTGAACATCAATGACTCCTCTTATCATAGTCTGAACATCATTGACTCGTTTTATCAAATACACAGTTTGAACATTATAGACTCCTCTTATCAAATATATAAACAAAAGTATATATAGAGAATCAATTCAGTTTGACACATTACTAACAACACATCAGTTTTCCCCAACAGAGCATGTATGGATGACCTACTGCTGTCTTTAATCGCAACCTATTTTCATTTGTCTTTTATAAATTTCAGCAACTATCGTTTTCTTTCCCATGCTACTTATTGAAATTATTAAACTTGAAAAAAGAATTTCTATTTTTCATTATTTAATAATAAACAAAAGTTGCAACCATGTCATTTTATTTAAGTCTCTTCCAGAACTCTAAGCATGATGAAACACATTCGTATTATGGGATACCGTCTTGATGACACCAGAAAGTTTGTCCTTTTGAGCTCAACAGTAAGTGTTGATTTTACAAAGCATGAGGGTTGACCTTAAATGGGTGGCATGAACCATTATACACTGTGGAACCAGTAAAAAACTAGGACCACGAAGGTGTCAAGCAAGTAGGTTGCCACAAGGCCTTATGACTTGAGATGTGCCTGAGATTTAAGATCAAAATAAATTATTAGGCTTCAAAAGTCTGCAACATACGTTCATACTCTTAGAAAGATACAACTCTTTGGAACTGAAAAATCAGTTAAAGTAATATGTGCATGTGGAATCCTTGCTACTTGACATATTAGCTTTTGTTATTTCTTTTCCACATAAAAGCTTCTTATTTTTTATAAAACGTTGAACTTTGCGAATTTTTTTACAAGATCAGTTTAGTTTGCTTAATATATCTTGCCATTTATTGGCATTGTTAGGTTTAATTTTGTAAAAGTAGCTATAAACCTGACCTAATTACTCGACTGAACTGCTGACAGAAACAGTTCAAAGTAATATATTACATTTCTATAGCCCATTGGATAAACATTACATTTTTTCAAAGCTGTGCGCAGAATAGGCCGACATGTCGCGAATCATGAAAACGGGGTGGTTGGGTGGGGTGGGGTGGGGTAGTATACCGTGTGTCCAAAAATTAATATTATTTTGAACAGAATATGTTCGTGAAAATTGCCTCTTTTCAAATGGTAAGCATTGCAGTATTGTTTTTCTTTCGTCAATTGGTCGAATTCGGAAAGCGTTTTGCTTCAATATTGGAGACGGAAACCTTACATGCGCAGAATAGTCTGAGTTTCCTCTGACCCTTGCCACCCCAGTTTTGATATTTGGACATTTATGGGGTGACAAGGGTCAAAGGAAACTCAGACTAGTGTGCAGAAATGCCCGACAGCATTGTACATTTCTAGCTATTCTAGCCCCTTGTCCTTAGAAAGCATAATTATGTAGGATGTGGTCGTTATCCTCTTGTAAACTAGCACAAAGGTTGTCCCATTTTCCAGGCATCTTTGCGAATTCAATATGTTTAGAGTAAAATATTACAAATACCAGTATTGATAAAACCACCGACTCCTATTGGCAAGCGTTTGAATTATTATTTCCTTTTTCATATTAAGGAACAAAACCGATACCATACAAGAATACAAATTTGGGAAAATAACGAAAGTTAACTTCTTGTGTTGCGTGGTAGATTACAACAAAACCTACCTGCAAGCGGACGTAACACAGTAGGCAAATAAACACAGAAGTCACCTTATCAGAAACTGAAGATTTGGCAACGGAAGTGGGTAACGTCAAAGAATATGTACCTCCGAAACTTAAGATTTTATAAAGGACGCATTCCGATGAACATGGGCAAATTTAGGTTTTGCAAAAGCACGTTTACGCACATTTATGAAGACTTTTGCTTGATTCAAATTACAATCTAGACATATATTTTAACTGACCTGAGCAAGTCCTCTAAAAGAAAATAATAAAGAACAAAGGGGCAAGTGTCTGGATCTATTTTATTTGACTCACAACAGACAGACAAACTGATGGGCGTAAGGACAGTATTCAGTGTGATAGTAGATCGCCAGCCAGATAGAAACGATCCCTTCCTAGCGGCAAAGGTGCAGGATCAACTTTTTATATATTACGCACATATCTCTGAAAATATCGAGGTCGTGGGTTCGATCCCCGGCAGAGTCATACCAAAGACTTACAAAAATGGTACATACAGCTGCCTCGCTTGGCGCTCAGCATTAAGAGGTTAGTGTTAGGACTGGTCGGCCTGGTGTCAGGATAATGATTCTGGGTGGGACATCATGCTACATGTCTGCGGTATGATGCCCCATTGCTAGACATAACTATAAACTGCCACACTGCAGACATCGTAGCGATATGACTGAAAAATTGTAAAAGCTACGTTAAAAATCCAAATCACACACACAAACACACACACACACACACACACACTGAAAATATCTAGGACATTTATCAGTTGTTGGTGTTATCGGCACCAGGAAATTAGAAGATTTTACCGTATGTACTCGTAAATAAACCGTACTTTTTATCACTCACAAATTAGAAAACATTGGGGAGTACTATCGATCGAGTCGACACATACAGAAATTTTCAGCTGTTAATAGACTCGGACGGGGCCATTTCCAATAATTTCTTATTAGTTTGCTGTCATTTCGCTAACTGTGTAGTGTCATAACGCTACATATATAATTTCAGCATTACAAGATTTTAATATACACACCTGAAGCATATATTATGTTCATCTCCGATTTTATTGTGTATTTGTCAGCAAAATGAAGAAGTAAAGTGCATACATAACCCTATCTGATTAAAATCAGATCTCCGCTGTCCTACGTGAAGATCTGGTGACCTTTGAATTAAGCCAATCTAAATGCAGCTTTTCAATAATTTGAAAGTGAATCAAATCGTTCGGTAAACATTCATGCTCTTCATCCACACTGCCCTGTCTCAAAACGCTAAGATATAAGATTTCATCTGATTGGTAGATAAAATTAGCGATTATGGTAATAACATAGGCTACCAGAACATGACCCCTAAGCGGTCGCTTTCAGATCTTCATGTAGAACAGCGGAGATCTGATTTTAATCAGATTGTATATAACCAACTGTATAGACGCCCGTTATACTATTAATCAGACAGTGAATCCAAATTGGACATACCGATGTAGTCGATAGGTGTAGGAATACCGCTATCCGATCCATCTGACATTTTCGGTTTCTTGCTGATGGAACCTACATCCGTGCGGTGTGACAGTGGTGAGCGCTCTTCCTTTTTGACAGGTATAGAATAAGTTACTGAAATTGGAAATTATATATATATATATATATATATATATATATATATATATATATATATATATATATATATATATATATATATATATGCTAGTTTAATGACCCGTCCAATGAATTGATAGATAAATTAAAGTAAAAGTTTCGTCATAAAATTTTTTAAAAAAAGTTGGCATGAGCGAGTTTAATAGATCGCTTGAACAATAAATAAATATATATATATATATATATATATATATATATATATATGTGTGTGTGTGTGTGTGTGTGTGTGTGTGTGTGTGTGTGTCTACGGAGCCCTTTATTAGAATCTATTTGATCTATTTAATATCGTATAATCATGTGTTATCTTTCATATGTTCATCAGGGCTACCAAATGTTTCATTTAAACCAGGGCCTCGAACACGCGGCCCGTCAAAGCATATCCTGTGGCCCGCAAAATTACTGGCGGCACACGGTGTCATGAGAGATAACAAAGGGCCATCGAAAATGCCTTTATGCGACCCTCTTGGTGGTTGAGTTTGGTACCCCTGATGTAAACCATGTAATGTATGATATTAAAGTGACACATCTGTGCGATGTAGCAATACGTAACGACATACTAATAAAATCTATGTTGGGATTTGGACTGAAACAAGAAAATTCCAGTCAAGGGGTTATATTAATTGTCTCGTGGGGAAACAAATAATGTAATCCCACGACTGAGAATTCATTTTCTTTGTGCAAACACCAACATAGATTATTTTTCTCACCAATTATTTTCCAACTAAGTTAAAATAACCCTGCACCCTTATAATTTAGTTAGCAGATTCAAAACAGTGTTCATCCGGTACAGTTATTGCTTCTCACTCTATATAAAAGTCATCAGGTTTTGCACTCTTTTATGAAAATCTGAACAGTTATGTAAGTGGAATCTAGCTATATATGTCGATCTTAGAAAAGGGAAAAGTCAAGAAAAAAGTTATAATTGTTATGTGTCGGAAGTATTGCACAATGAGCGTCTTGAGCCACATACTTTTGTTTATTACACAGTCGGTAGACTTTGCCTATAGTGTGTGCAGTTTTATATTTTTATATTATAACATGTAAAATATCACTTTATGTGATTCTGATTGGTCCAAATAAGCCAATTAAAAGAGAGTGCAATATTAGGACGAATATGTTAATGAAGGCAATGGTGTGACCTGTCGAATTATCACTAACTGAATTTGGAAGTTATATCCACAGAACTCCAGTAAATATATATAAAGATAAATATATTATACAGAGGTCAAACATTTATCATCAAGATGATCAGTCCCAAAATGAACCATTTAATTACAGCAATATGTTTTTCATTATCGTGCTCTTTAGACCTGCGACTACACGTGCAAGCAATCATAAACTGTTGAATGCAGTGTTCTTTTAAATGTATACACTTGCTTCATTTAGTGATTTGATGACTTTGCTTAACATGAATTATTTTTATTATACAATTATTTTAATACATATACCTCAATCAGTAATACGTATAATGTTTTTGAAGATGTTTGTTCCGACTGTCTCTCTGACCGAAGTACTAATTCTAATTGTACATGCCAAGGTTATGAGGTCTCTCCCTCGGACTCGGGGAATAATTAATAAATCTGTCTTCATTCCTACAACGACTGAGAAAATGTAAACTGTACATCCTTTGGTCTAAAAAAGAAAGTTTTCAACCTTTAACCTCAATGGAAGACACATCTTACCAAAGATCTATGAACTAGGACTTACGATACAAAATGAACCCAACCTTGCCGTAATTTGACTATGCGAAACGTTTCTAGATTCTAATGTACCCGACTGTGCTATCTCTGTTAGAAACTTTTCTTTGGAAAGACGAGATCGACCACAAGGCATAGGAGGAGGGATAGTCATGTACGTTTCAAAAAACTTAACATATAAGAGAAGAACAGATTTTTAAAAATTCTACTATAGAATCAATATGGATCGAGTTAAGTTTCCTCGATAGTCAGTCTATCTATATCTGCTCAGCATACCGACCCCCAAACTCCCTCTCCTCATGGACTAACCAATTTAAACACGAATTAGAGGTTGCTTTATCTTCCAACAATGAAGTAATTATCATGGGAGACTTTAATATTGACTTCCTCTCTCATACTGTCACTAAATGGCTACATATGACACAAACACACGACCTTACACAGGTAATATATGCTGCAACAAGAGTAACAACCTGTACTTCTACTCTGATCGACCACATCTACACTACCCATCCTATCAATCTCTACGAGATAAACGTACCGTGTTTCCCTGTTAGTGATCACTATCATATATGTGCAACTCGTAAGCAACAGAGAGCAAAGAAAAACAACTTACACTCCTACAAGCAATACAGATGTTTCAAAACTTTGCTAAAAATGAATTTCTCACCGAACTATCACAAAACATTAACACAATACAATTCCCTAACAAAGACCCAGATTATGACTTGTCTATCTGGAACCACTGTTTTCTTACTATCCTAAATAAGTACGCCCCCATACGCATCAAAACAATTAAATGATCAAAACAAACAGAATGGTCTACTAATGAAATCGCAGAGGCACAACGCAAACGAAACTACTATCATAAATATAAAGACTTTACAAAACTATCGTTAGTGGCGGAACAAAGTCAAATCAATCATTGTAAAACAAAAGCGCTCCTTTGTCAAAGAAGCCATCACATCGAACTCAGGCAATAGATCCCCCTGGAATCACTTACGAAATCTAACTTCAACGAAACCTGCACATCTACCTCCAAGTAAAACGTTACTTGATGGCACTGGTTATACCGATGAGCTCGATATTGCAAACCAACTGAACCATTATTTTACTAAGATCTCCCAAACGCTTGACGGGTCTAATCCTACAGAGCCTAATTTACTTACTAAATTCGTGAATGAAAGGGTACCCGATCAAGTTAGTTTCAACACTGTCTTAATAACAATAAATGACACTTTTGATATTGTCAATAAACTTGACACAAACGAGTCAGCTGATCAAAATGGAATTCACCCAAAAAATCTGAAAATGTCGGCTTTATCAATCTCAGAGTCGTTGAAAAAAATAATTAACTGTAGTATCACTTCCTGTAAATTCCCGGAGTCATTGAAGTTAGCAAAAGTATTCGGAATTTATAAGAGAAATGAAAATAATGACCCATCCAACTATCGACTCATACCTGTTTTTATTTTTTCGCGTCTGCAATGGCTATCATTATAAAAACGTAATAATTATTTTAAAGGAATTATGACATACAAGTCTTTAAACGGTCTTTCTCCAGATTATCTCTAACATAACTGAACTAAGATCAACGAATACTGAGCGTAATCTCCGATCGACGACTAACAACGATCTCCAGATTCCGTGGTCGAAAACCAATCAAGACAAAAGCTCATTAACTGTATCAGCACCTACTGTATAGAATTCCTTACCAATAACGATACGTAATTCAACTTCCCTTGCTTCTTTTACGACTTATGCTGAAATGTATGTACCTGTGTATTAAATATTGTTCATATTTGTATGTTTCTCAGTATAGTCGTATAGTCACACATAGTCATTCATGTTAAATATGTATGAATGTGTGTGCGACGATACCTGGTTATGGGCATAGTCTTGTATTTTTATTTTGTATATTTTTTATATATTTTTTAACATAGCCGATTACAAAAAAAACTGAGGACCACGTGGCAGATGGGTCAGCCACGACCTAATGTTACATCCTCGTTAAAGATAGTTTATTATTATTATTATTATTACTATTATTAAAACAATACACAAAATGTAAAAACAACGGGTCAATCTATATTGTTTTCCCAAATTTAAAGAGTTTTTTAACAATAGTCAAAACGCTAAGGATGTTCTACTGGACCAACTTGTATTAGTAACTTAAAAGAACATTTATTTAGAGCTGCATTAGACTGAAATACTCATTTAGTCTTTTTCAGTATCTTTTATACAGAAGGCGACGCGGAAAAAACTTTCAAACTTCCAATCAGCCATACAAAACACCTTTACGTGGTACCTTTGAATTAGGAAATGTACAAACTAAGTGATCTGGAAGGTGAACCAAGACAGTTTGTACCATTAAAGTATATTCTTGTTTATTCATGGCTCCAAAACAATAAAACAGGATACACTATTTGTAAAAAGGTATTAGAAAATTATTCCCAGTCACTAACTCTAAACATATAAGTACTCTCACAGAACTCTGTTCTTCACTTCTGCAATTGCCGAACTTTAAAGTTATTTAGGAGGTTTCAGTTTAGTTAACAGAGATCAGTTGTTGTTGTTGTTGTTGCTGCTATCAATGTTTTTAGTCTATCATTATTCTTATTGTTGAGGCTGAGATAAAACAATATACAGATTACAACAGAAATAATGTTGTATGCATCATCGATTTATTTAACCAAAGTGACTTGAAAAAATACAAAGTCTCTGTGAAATACACAATATGGGTAACACAAACATTCGTTCTTATTTTCAACATTACATCTGCACATGCCAGAGAGAGAGAGAGAGAGAGAAGACTCGTATGCGTATTATGCAACGAAGACATTTCTCTATTTTATCAAAAAGTGAATAGTCATTGCCGATAAGGCTAGTTTCCTGCCATAAATGCTCATATCCAGGCCAAATAGTATTGTTAAAAGCCAGGGGTATTTGCTTGACCGAGCGGTGTCAAACACTGTCGCGATTCCACTATAAGTCATAAGTTCACTCCAAATTACAAAATACTTCTATACAACTTCAGTTGTAAATTAGAAAGCCCGACGTGTCCATTCTATACATAAATTTTTCGCTAATCAATGCAAGACCACATATCTCAAAACTTGCCAAACGTCTATCAACTGCAATCAAGCAGGGTCTCTCTTCATCAACTTTCCGTTCCGTCAGCAGTTCACGCCGTTGAAACTATACAACTTTCCCCTAACACAGGGAACTATTTTTACTGAGTCACCTGCGTCAGTTCATAGTTTCATGGCACATTTCGCAAGTACAATTGCGTCACATTTGCTGCAATTTATCGGTCTCCTACCGTAAATACTGCCACCGCAGTCACAACCACCAATGTCTCCAGGGACACTCATGCGGTTTGGACCTAAATTCACTAAACGTCAACGACAGTTTACATGGATTATACAGAATATTTGTGTAAACGTGTGCGTCCTCGTTGCATTGCTAAATTTCATATTCCTTAGAACTGATAATGCAGTTTCCTCCTTGATACATCGCTATTTGCTCTTAATTTACTGCCTGAAACTCTATTTCTTTTCGCTCTAACATCGCCAGAACAAATGTCCTCAGTACGCGATTCCTTACGCGAGTCATCGATATCCACCAAATGCAAGACGTGTGTGTGTGTGTGTGTGTGTGTGTGTGTACAGTAACGGCCTTTGCAAAAACGCGTGCCCGATTTTAATCATTTTGGCTGGACCCCTTGGATTTACACGCGGGGCCCCTGTAAGCACGGCATTTGGAAATAAACTTTTAAACAAGTTTTATATGATAATAAACTTAAAAATTTCTTCCATCACTTTACAATAGTTGTTATCAAAACTGGAGAGACCTCAAGTTGCTGTAGGATTGCATTTCTTTTTGCTATATATCTGTTGTTGTTGGATTTTATAACAACTCCATCAGACACAGCAGAATATATCATGTTTTTTTTTTTTTTTTTTTTTTTTTTTTTTTTTTTTTTTAAAGTTGTTTCTAGAGCGTGGACACCAAGACAGAGACGACTGGTCTGAGATAACCAGACTGAGATAGGGAAAGGAAGGTTAGCAAAACATGTAGATTTCTCTGTCACAAGGGTGCGAAAAACCGAATATATGATACATATTGCTGCGGCATAAATAAATAGAGAGCAACAGCGTAATCTCTTCATGGCCATTAAATATTAAAATAAATTTATATAAGGGAAACATAATTTTGTATTGATGTGTATACCAAAATGGATGCATGTTGCATAGTTTAAGCCAGACTTCTGTGTGTGTGTGTGTGTGATTTGGATATTTAACATAGCTTTTACAGTTCTTTAGTCATATCGCAAGGATGTCTGCAGTGTGGCAGTTTCCCTCGTAAAAAAATAGACATAACTGAGTTTAATGGTTGCATGGTTACAGGATTCACGTGAAAAATCCTACAGCATTTCCACTTGGAACAATTGACATACGTATACTTCTCTTCATTACATTTTTCTTAGGAAATAAACCAGGTTCCTACAGAAACAGACTTTGTTGACTGCATGGTTATATACCGCTCGTGTGGCCTAGTGGATAGAGCGTCCGCCTCGGATGCGGCAGGTGGCGGGCCGAGTCATACCAAAAGCTTATACAAATGGTAGTTAATCTGCCTCGCTAGGCACTCAGTATTAAGAGGTTAGTGTTAGGACTGGTCGGCCTGGTGTCAGGATAATGTGAATGGGTGGGACATGATGTCACATGTCTGCGACATGATGCTCCAGTGCTATGCATCACTATAAACTATCACACTGCAAACATCGTAGCGATATGACTGAAATTTTATTTAAAGCTGCATTATGTTTTCACCGAGTTTCCACGGGAGACAATTAGATATACGGCACTGTTCTCCATTTTAGCCCTCTTCGAGACATTTTATGTTTCTATTACTTATTATTCTCACGACGTATAATGACACGTGTAGCAACTGCTTTGTTTTCATGGCGTTTCGATATCCTGTCCTCAAGTGTAGGACAGAAAATCGGATGACAAAAAGTCACATTTGTGTTTTTCACGGTTATAAAATGTAGGTGTATGATACAAAATTCACACGAACAAAATGTCGCAATACTTGTTATTGGAGTTGTTATAAAGACGTAGGTCGAGGAGTCGCAGTATGACTTGCGCAATTTCAAAGTCTTACTACAGCAATTAGAGTATGATTTTCACATACCCTTTCTTACTTTATTCAACAATTTTTAATATTCAACTTCTTTAAGTTTTTAGGATAAAATTATTAATTTACATTTATTGATGCAATGAATGAAACAATTTTAATTGTGTTCTTTCGTGTTATTTATTGTTGATTAACATTCTATAATGACTTATTTGTCCTATTAACTTAGTTTTTGTTATACTTTGATACATTTTTACTGTTTTTCTTTTTTGGAGGGTGCTCTCTCCAGTTTAATCTTTGCAAACCAGTTAGTGTTGTGCTATATTTTGTTAGTTGTTACTGTTCCTTTTTTATATTTGTTTTCAAAATATATATATATATATATATATATATATATATATATATATATATATATATATATATATATATATTCATTGCAAACATTCACCATTTTCAAATAGGCATTCTTCAGCCATCATCATTTCATCTTCCCTCTTCCGTCTTCTTTTTTCTCTCCTTCTGATTCTGTCTTTTTCTTCTAATCTATTCGGTGCTAATTCAGTTGGTTTTATCCCTGTTGTTGTTATTGATGTGTTGGGTACTTGATTTTCCTAACTTTGTTCCCCTTGTGGTTTCTTTTCTTGTACTATTGTTTGTTTCTGGTTAGTTACTACTTCTGTTGTTTCTCTTTTCTTTGTTGCTATTTTTTCTACTTATGTTGTTTTGGTTACTGGTGGGTTTCCTTTTGTTGTTTACTTCTGATTATTTTCTGCCTTTGTTGATGCTGTTGATTCTGTTTGTGATTTTCCGTTTGCTACAGTCTCTTTTGTTGTTGTTGTTGTTGTTTTGGTACCTGTTCTTTTTGGTTCTTTTTTCCCTGTTGAGTTTTCTTGCCCTTTTGTTTGTTTTTGGTTGCTTTCCTTTTGCTGTTGTTTTTGTTGTTCCTGTTTTTGTTTATCTTCTTGTTGGTGTTTAATTCTGCCTAATTTGTGGTTGTATTCTCTCTGTTGTTGCTTTAGGGTTTGAATTTCTTCATCTCGTTGCTTTTTTCTGGGTGTTGTTCAGTTCTCAATACTCTCTGTTCATTATCCTCTTCTCTGATCTCTGATGGGGTCTCTTGGTTTTTAGGGCATTTATGTAAAGTATGTCCGGTCTGGTCGCATATACTGCATGTTCTGTGGTAAATGCATCCTTATACCATGATTTGTTCAGAAACCCGTGCAGAAAAAAACGCTCTTTTCACTTCTATTAGTTTACTCGTTTCTATTTCGAAAATTCTTGTTCCACTGTATATTGAGGTCAGGGGTATTGTTGCTAATCTTGATGAAATCACCTTAATATTCAATTTTGTCTCAAACTTTTCGACCGTTGCTTCTAGAGGTATCTCGAGTGGTATGTCAGAAGGTGTAATTCTCCAGTTTGTTTCTTTATCCTCCGCTGAATGGTTGTGAGATCATTGACTGTAACTGTTTCCATGCAATATTTAAATCTACAAATGGCAGTACGGGCTAGGTTTCTCAGAGGGAGTACAATGTAACCTTTATACCCCTTTGGGTTGATTGAATATATCCGTTGCAAGCATTCTGGGCTTTTTGCTTTTATCGCAACCATCACTGTTGTTATCCCTCTTACCCATTCTCTTTATATTCCTGACATATTAAGTTCCTGTGTCCCTTTTCTGTATGTAAATTCCACGAAAGATCCGTCGTTCGTCTCCATCCTTCTTGTCTTGAAATATTTCTCTAGTTCCTTTACTTCTTTATTTGCTTTGTTGGGCCCATTTTCTCTCGTGGGTCCCGTGCGTCTTGTGAGTGGTTTTCACTGTTCATTGTCCTATAGTATTTTCGTATTCATATTGTATTGTTATTTATATGATAATATTGTATTGTTATTCATATGATAATACTGTATCGTTATTCATATGATAATATTGCATTTCTTGTTATTCATATGATAATATTGTATTGTTATTCATATGATAATACTGTATTACTTGTTATTCATATGATAATATTGTATTATGGTTCATATGATTCTTCTTAACTCATCTTTTTCTTGTCAAAAATGTATTCCCTAGTTCCTATTTTAGAATCCTGTTGACTTTCTGGTAGTCTGTTTTGTTCGTTCCATGGCAAGGGTTTGGGTAAAATCGTACGACTTTCTTTCTCAAGAAAGACTGTCAGAATTACCTGCTAAATTGTCAAAATCACCCGTTCCTGCGTAAAATATAGTTTCGTTAAGAGTGACTAAACATCTGCTTTTAGAATGCATGTCCTGTAACTTTGTTTACACAGCAATTAAAGAAAAGAACCATGCCGCCAAATGACACATTCTTCTAAAAATAGTCCTTCCTGTATGACACAGCTACAAGCAAATCAAACTATAAATGGCTAAATAATTGTCAAAACCACACCTTCCAGTCTAACACAACTGCTCCAAACTTTGTGTAATTTTTTTTATATTAAAAAAATCATTATTAATGTTGCCATTTTATAACATTAAAAGTTTTCAAGTGTGACATTTTATCCTGTAACTTTTGTTTTAAATGGCCATCATAACAATAAAAAATATGAATATGACGTTTGATATACTGTTTTCCTTTATTGTTTCAACACATACACTGAGGGAAAATTTGATTAAGTGTTTTTAATTAGTTTTCTCTCTCCAAATAGACTTGTGTCAATTAATTTTCTCTCTCCAAATAGACTTGTGTCAATTAATTTTCTCTCTCCAAATGGGCTTTTGCAAAATTGAGTTTGACGATGGCATGGGTACTGTTTTTTATTTTTTATTTTCGCGAAGTTTTTTTTTTAATGAGCAATATTACGTATAGTACTTTTGTTAATGTTCCCTCAACATTATGAAAGACATTTTTGTTATTTGCTTTTTTCTTGGCGTTTGTGTTTTTCTTTTTAAGTTGAGATGGACGACTGATTTCTTTTTACTGCCATTCATGACTATTTTTAGATTTCCCTTCTGAAACAATTTCATAAACCGTTCTTTTTATGACAGTTGTTTTCTCAGGAAAATTATGTCTTTGCATAGAGGAGTTAGGTAATTGCGTGACCACTGCTTTAAACTAAGCCTTCACACAGTACCCGTATGTAATACACAGTCTTACATGTTGGTCCCCATTTGTGGTCCCCTCTTCATGATACATTAGCATAAAAGAAAGTTATAAGAGGCGGACACTAAACCCCCTGAGGGTTGGAGTAGAGGAGATGGGAGCGCCATTTCTCTGAGGCTATACAAGTTTCGTAAGATACAATCGAGGGCACATAATACGCAAGTATGCTCACTCAAAGTTGTGCAATACATTAGCTAATAAAACTCAAATGTAATGATGTAAAACTACTTTATAGTTTGTTTTGATTGTGATAAATGTTAACAAGGTATGACAATACAAGTTAACATGTACAATAATTGCTATGTACATAGTGCATGTGTTTTGTGAAACAGTTCTACGTATGCAGTTTTGTGTATTTATTAAACTCCCATTTAATCGTACATGTTTGATCCTGCGTTCGATACAGCTGTTCAATCCGTATTTCCGTATCACACAACCAGATTAGAACTATATGTTTTATTTGACGTTCGCGTGTAGAAATATTTAAACGCGGTGAATCGAAGGTTTATAAATCCCAACTCGTTTTGAATTTAGTTCGCACAGCAAAGCTAAAAACATTCAGAAAGACTAAAAGAAGGCCTATATAATAATGGATATTTGCTTGTACTGATATAATAAAATATTTCATTGAATATGTTATTCATTAGTTCTATCTGATGAAATTTATCCATTATTTACGTTTTATTTCATGCTCAAACATCCGGGTCAGCCAAAGTGTATAATACTCGGAAGTGTCTGATTTCTTACGTAAATGCAAGGCGTTTACTGTTTACTTTTTACATTCTGTCATGTTTTGTGTATGTTCTCACAGACAATATGAATATTATATAATTTTGTTTCCTAATTCAATGTTTTGTTTATTTTATATAAAAAAGACAAAACTCCTCCCCAAATAAAACCACAAGACAAACAAAAACATAAAAACAAAAACAAAAATAAAAACAAACAACAAAATAAACATAACAAAGCAATTTTCTAACCTGAATCTCCCATGCCCGTGTTACAGTTTGCCATTCTTACTCCCACGAAGCAAATCAACACTCCGAATATTGCGTAAACGTACGTACTAACGGTATGAAACTGTTAAACCATATGTTAAGCTTATAAGTTATATAATTAAATCATTACTCAAGCGACTGTCACGACTTTGGAAGTTGAGTAATGGGGCGCTCACCAGTTATTATAATTTTGAGAAAGTGACGTATGTAAGATGAAGTTGTTTGTATTTGAAACATGCACAGTGGAGAAAATATTGACGTACCTCTATGCTACTTTGATGTAATGTGGTTGATATTTCTTTGGAAACTGTACACGATTTAAGCACACTATAAACTAAAATGAGCCTGAATTAGTCTAAAGTACTCTAGCATCTATTAAAATAGGGAAAATGAACTTTGCCCAACTAGACAATACCAGCTTCTGAAAGTGCAGTGGATGAATTACTACATACATAAATGTAAAAAGCTATCGGCTCTTTTTTTCTCTCGCAATTTATCTATGTAGTCCAGGAAGTGAAAATAATCAAGCGGCGCGAGCAGTTTTTGAAATGTGCACATCTGGAGTAAGGCCAAGCTGTATACTCTATAACCCATATTATACCCCTCCATCATACACCAAAATAAAGGGAATTAAAGGTTCTTTTAACAATATCTAATATATACAATATCTTTTTTAAATAGCCTGTATGACCAGTGAGGAAACCGGGGTGTGGGTGTCTTTTTATTTAAAATTCTAACCCTATGCAACATACGAAACTGTAGAGCGCCGCTGAATAGAATAGTGTCCTCTCATTGGTTAAAATGTAATACTTAAGAGCGCCGCTGAATGGAAAAATATCCTCTAACTGGTATAAACTTAATACTTAAAAAATGACAAAGATATATTCCCTCTTACTGTTCTTTCATCAAACGACCCCTGGTTGTAATATTGGATAATACTGTCCTCTCATTGGTTAAAGTTTTTTTTAGTAAGCCAATGAGAAGGTAGTATTCCATTCAGCGCGTTGTTCTTGCATGTTAAGCGGGCACGATCATTGCCAAGTCGAGCAGTAGCGTGGGAAAATGGTCTGGCATTCAATAAAGTTATGACAGTAAGCCAACTTCGGATACGCATACAAAGTCGAATGTCTGAGCTAAACATCGGTACCAAATTTATTACGCTGCGCGAAATGTAGCTTGAAACAACAGCCTATATTCTTAAATGGGTCGCGCGAGAAAGGAGGGAAGGGTCCTCTCTTGTAGTTATTCAATAGTACATGTACTGAACTCTTCGTTCCGAAAGCGATCACTCCGGTGGCTTAGTGGTTAGAGCGTGAGATTTGGGTTTTAACGTAGCTTTAACAATTTTTCAGTCATATCGCTACGATGTCTGCAGTGTAGCAGTTTATAGTGATGTCTAGCACTGGGGCATCATGCCGCAGACATGTAGCATCATGTCCTACCCAGTCACATTATCTTGACACCTGGCCGACCAAACCTAAACACTAACCTCTTAATGCTGAGCGCCGAGCGAGGCAGCTGCTAGTACCATTTTTATAAATGTTTAGTATGACTCAGCTAGGGTTCGAACCCGAGACCTCCTTGTCTCTTGTCGAAAGCGCTGCAAACGAATGGGGGGTCCAATTGGGGAAACTAACGAAACAAAAAAAAAGTTCTTCACGTCTTGTTGCACCGCAGATTAAGACGTAACAGGCTGTTGACAAGATAAACTGGGTCAATTGTATATAAATTTTGCCTGCTTGTATATATATATATATATATATATATATATATATATATATATATATATATATATATATATATATATATTCTCACGTACATGGAACGATAAATATGGAGGGTGATTACCGCTATAATTTCATGCGTGTTTTTTCTAATCTTCCTTGATGCATTATAAATGGCTGCTTGCAAGTGCTTTTTTCGTAATTCTATCCATGTACATTGTATTCTTCATTGATGCAAATTGTACGTAGCAGTTTGCAAATGCTACTTTCGTTCTGCATTATTGTAAATGGTTGTTTGCAAGTTCTACTTTCATAATTCTAGTCATGAATTTTCTATTCTTCAGTGATGCAAGCTGTAAATGTTTGCTTGCAAGTGCTTAGATCTACTTTCCTTCTGCGTCATTGTATCTTGCAGTTTGTCAACTACTGTATTAATTCAGTTGTTTGTCGTATGGCAAACGCTGTCGTTATTACAAGTTTGGTATAATCTCTTTATAAGCTTGTCATATTACAATAACAACATTCCAGCTGATGTTGTCATACAGCTTTGTCCTTGCAACAATGTAAATACTAACTTTATTATCAGTATCGTCTTTGTTGTCCAACTTGTGCCGCCATTTGTCGTCATAATGGCATACTAGAGATTAGCATGGCATTATGATAACAATTCCTAAAGTTTTTCCATTACCAGAAATAATAATTGTTCCCCAAGAAGCTTTGCGTCATTCATTTTGTGGCAATAAACATTGTAACTCTTTCAGTTCCCTTTTTTAAGGTTTACGTTAGCAACGAAATTGTAATCCTTCTCTAAAACCATATGCTTTCTCGAAGATCTAAGTGATTTTTTTTATAGCACCTTACGAAAACAAAAACGCATACACTGCAGCAGGGTGGTCCATCTTCTTCACCCCAGTTTTGACGCACTAAAGTGTTGACTTTCACCTTTAAGAAATCTCCTTCTTAGTGTTATCTCTCATTGCTTTGGAAAAATTAACTGTTTTAGCAAAGTAAGGATCAGAAATGTCAATGATATTTTCCCTCGTACTCTTGTTAACGAGCTTTCATCAGATGAACCCTGGTTGTAAGGATTGTATTGTACATCACCCATTTTGACGCACCTCACAAACGTCTATCTTTTCTTGTGATACTCTTGTACATAAGCTCCCGCGAAAATAAAATATTTCAGAGCAACATCAATAGCACATTAAAAAAAAGTTTATAGCAAAATGACGTTAAAAAAAATTAAGCATTCCTTAAAGGTGTTCTTATTCTTATCACGATCTTCATTTTGGAACATATTTTGCAAGCAAAATCTGAAATAATCAAACTGGAAAGTCATGTTCATATCATGAAAAAAATGTTTGCTTGCGATTAGAAGTATTACATTGAGTGTACGATTGTTTTCCAATACATAATTTGCGTTGTTAATGTACAGAACCTCAACTTTTGAATGTCTTATATATATATATATATATATATATATATATATATATATACAGCTTTAAATCTTTTGTCTCTAAGATTAGAAATAACCAGATACAAAAGACATACTGTTACATTCTTCAAAGGAATAGCCTATGGAAATCTTGAGGACGCACACATTATGGCTAATAATTATTGGTTGCTTGACTTGGTATTAGGTAAGGAACCGACAGTCTGCATTTTTCTGCTAAATGGCTTCTCAAATGGTCAAATACAGGAATAGGTTGCAGATGTGCCCTAGATATTTTCTGACTGGGATTTAAAGCCATGTGACAAGATCTATGGTATAAACATCACTTTTAATTTTCGGCAAATAAAAAGGATTCAGGATTTTGTGATAAGTCTTACTGACCCCAAAATGAACAGCTTAAGGAATTGTATGGGCTAGACTATGAATTTCCTGTCTATACGACTTAGGAACAGCAATGTAATTGCTCACTGACCACTCATCACCAGCAGGTACATCAGGTGTCTCCATTTTCTCATAATGACCCCATTTTTCACAAAGTAACAAACTGGTACTTGTGTGGCTTCAATTTCTGAAACCCAGTTATGGGTCTTCTCCGAAGAATAGTACTTGGGGGCCTATAACCCACAGTAAAATGTCTTGCATGCTTATAAAGTAGCTGTTACTTTCTGCTCAGATATCTTACAATTGCAGTCAGAAATCTGCTAGTGGTTTCTATTAATCTGTGAAGAAGCTAACCTACTTATGAATCTGTCTGTCTCTCTGTCTCTCTGAGTGATGAAGTCATTTACATTGTGAAATTTACCTTATCCATTGTTCCAAGGCACATATATTAGGGATAATCAGCCAAATTAAAAATTTCATCTCAGGTTCATAAATATAATAGTTCAGTGAAGGTCAAAGCATTTGAAATAACAAATTAGCAAATAAAACAATCCTTTTCATGGATTTTTGCTCATTAGAAGTGGAAACAACTTAATTTATTGCCCACAAAGAAAACACATTCTCCAAAAAGTGAGTATTTGTGTACAGTGTATAGACTGAATACAGATTCAGTAATGGAATGTGTTTTTTTTTTTTAAAGCATTAATTCTTGAAACAGTCTCTATGGAATAAAACCTGGTTGTTCTTCATGCATAATTTACAAATGTATGTGATATACAAATGTATGTGATATATAAAAAATGTGTCTCAGCCAATCCAGAATGTACAGTTTTAATTCCTCAGAATTTGCAATTATGAGTACATTTTCAATCCAAACTGTGTGAAAGCTTGTCTTTATTCATGTTTTATTCATGTGAAAGTGAAAAACAAAAGTGAAGTACCCTACAATCAATCATCTTTGCTGTACTATAAATATCGCTTCATATATGGATGAATACGATTTTAAATAATAAACAACGAAGTTTTCAGTTTGATATCTGTGGAAGTAAAGCATCTCATAACTGTATGGAAATGTTCTTTATATTTAGATATAGAAAATATATTTCATACTGTTAGAATCTATTTTCTTATATAATGAAATAAGGTCATATTTATGTAGGATATAGCTATGCTACAGTATATGCTTTGTGTGTGATGTCCTTGTTTAAAGTCATTTGCCTCTTGCTATTGTGTTGGAATTGGAGATTTTCAGATACTTCTCACAGACAACTAGTGGCAATACATGCTGACCATTGCATCCATGCCATACACATATCAGAATTCTGTATAATTAGTTCTTGTTTATATATATATATATATATATATATATATATATATATATATATATATATATATATATATATATATATATATACTCTGCCACTGTAAATTGCAGATTAACAGTAAAATTTAATTTCCTAGGGATAACAGAATAAACAAAATCTTCATCTCTGTAATGTACTCTCTCTCTCTCTCTCTCGTGAATAAACAAGAAAGAGAAAGTATGGCCTTGAGGTGCAATTATCTGCACTTAGCTCAAACCATATGAGGTCTTTACTGATACAAAAAGCAGAATTTGCACTGCATTACTCTAAAATAATAAACGTGCTCAAAATGTATAATATTGTGAATGAGAATATATAAACAAATTAGGACCTTAAACCTTGCCACCGTACGGTAGCGGTAAATAACACCCACAAAATGTCCAAATAAAATGGGGTGGGAAGGGTCAGCAGAAATATAACATTATGTAAATACACCTAATTGTATACAATTTGATACATTTAATTTGTTTTGTGCTTCTTGCAGGCCACCTCTCGTCCGAATGTTAATACTCTGAGAAATCAGCTGACTGTAATGCGGTAATATAATTCGAATGATATTTTAAATAAGACGCCCAGTGGTATATTCTCTTGTTGCTAGTGTCAGGGGAGTAGTCGTAATGTAGGAAATTGACGTGTCACAGCGCCATCTGTTGTCATAATGAGGCATTATTTTATGCTAACTTCCTTGATGCTAACTTGCAACGTGCTTAATGCTACATTATAATCATGACTTTAGAAGTTGCAATCTGTGTAACTTGTGATATAGCCGTTTTGTAGGCAGTAAGACCTCGACCCCCAAACATACATATCAGGGTCGATGTCTTATATTGTAGGACTAGTCACGATCCCTACTCTATTGGAGGTAATACAGCAATGTGCTGATATATACAATCCGTCGAAACTTTTCCTTATCTGTTACATTATATGCTTCCCGACAAGGTCACTAGCAGACTATATTCAGCCCATTTTATCTGGAAAATGGGTAACCTGTCAGTTTCTCAAATATGTGACCATCACAATTTATCATTCTGAACAAGGCACGCTGAGGCAAAATCAACTTATACATTAAAAATATAGGTACTAACAGAAGTCTGATTTGCGTTCTGTTTATGTATGTCTGTCTTGTAACAGTATCTTGAGATTCAATGAATTAAACTCAACGGTAAAT
The DNA here is from genome assembly GCA_028554795.2 of Sinohyriopsis cumingii. NCBI lineage: Eukaryota > Metazoa > Mollusca > Bivalvia > Unionida > Unionidae > Sinohyriopsis > Sinohyriopsis cumingii. The sequence goes on from CM068830.1 coordinate 107,223,810, forward strand.
CTACCAGCATACCACAAATATGGCTGCTGATGACGTCATTCAGGATCTCTATATGCAGTCAAATCACGATTATTAGATCCGGTTCAGTACCCACCTATGTAGGTGTAGCATTTTTTCCTGTCTCTTTTGGTGGTGATACAAGGCATTTAGATTTAGGCATTCTTGGCATGGATTTATAGGTAATTGTTTATTCTTTAGAATATCAACTTACAGAGTGCACAGTGAGTAATAGTAATAATAATAATAATGAGGACTTTGCATAGCGCCTAATCTTTAGAAGCTCTAAGCGCTTTACAACATTAGACAACACCTATAAGATAAAACACATATAATGATATGATTACAAAAACAAACACCATGCAATTAGAAAACATAAAAAACATGCCGAGAATATTTAAGGTAGGAAACATTATTAGGTCTTTAAGTTTGTTCTTCCAGTCGAAATAAGTGAGTTTTTGAGAGCACTCTTGAATGGGATCACTGTCTTTGTGTCTAAGTTCAGTGGGCAATTCGTTCCACGTTGTTGGGCCCTGGTATGCAAAAGAACGCTGTCCATATGACTTTGTTTTCATAGTGGGAATAATGAGTATACGATTGTCAGAAGAGGGGCGTAAGTATCTTGCTGGTGTGTACACATGGGTTAGGTCGGATAGATATGTTGGACTAGAATCTGCCAGTGAAACGTAGCACAGAGAACAAATTTTGTGTTTTATTCTGGATCGAATGGATAGCCAGTGTAGGGTACAGAGAAGCGGGGAGGTGTGCCCTGACCGTGGTACTCTAAGTATGATCCGAGCAGCTGTGTTTTGAACTTTTGAAGTTTCTGGAGCAGATTTTGAGATGAACCAGACAGAACTGAGTTACAATAGTCCAGTCTTGAAAGTACTAATGAACACACAAGTATTTTAGTGGCATCAACTGAAAGATATTTGCGAATTGAGCTGATGCGTCTCAGCTCAAGATATGCAGCCTTGCATATGTTCATGACATGTTGATGCAATGTAAGAGTATTGTCCAGAGTAACACCTAGGTTTCGTACTGATTGTGTGAATTAATGTTGGTGTTGCTGATATTTATTGTTTGAGGTAAAGGATGTGAATGAGAAAGTCTTTGTGTTGTGATCAGTAATAAGGCTGAGGTGATGATCGGAATGGAAATCTCTGTTCCACTGCACGTTGCTTTGTGTACAACCCAGCCTCTCAAAGAACTTCACCGTGACGTCATATTTGAAGGTATTTTAGAATAACATATGGTTTGTATTGATTTCGACATGTAGAGACTATATAGGAAAGATTGGGTGTATTCGGTGCCGTGGTCGTAAGTCAATCGGTGCATGCCAAACCTACATTGTACGTCCCTTTTGATTAAATGCACATGAAAATCAGTCTCCATCTCAAGCTCGGCGTTTTATTATCTCCAAAACCATACTCTGTATTTGCAAAACACTGTGGACACGAAATTCAAACTCAGATTCAGAACCCTAAAAATAGATATCACACTTGGATTATACTTTAACAGCCAAGTGAGTGACTAATGTGAGAGAAAAAATCCAAAGAATTATAAAAGTTGCACACTGTCAAAGTTTTGCATATATATATATATATATATATATATATATATATATATATATATATATATATATATATATATATATATATATGTTACCATAAATAAAACGTCTACAACATATACAGCACCAAAGTCGGGGTTTCGAACCAATCGCTAAATCCACTGACAAATCTACCTCCTTGCAATATCGACTTTACATAGGTGTTTTAGAATTATTTTTATTTTTGACGGTTTTAACAGCTCTTTTAAGACATTACTGAATATCTTATGCCGAGAAAACAGAACTTAATTGCCATTCTGAAGAACATCCCGAGGCAGCCAAGGCGGGGAAGTGAACTCCCCCCCTCCAGATTACATTTACAACGGTCTACCAAGTAAGCTCCAGCTCCGATGTGGCTAGAGCGTCTGCCTCGGATGCGGGAGGTCGCGGGTTCGAACATCGGAAGTATTATATGAAAGACTTATAAAAATGGTACAACAGCCGCCTCGCTAAGCGCCAAACATTAAGAGGTTAGTGTTAGGACTGGTCGGCCTGGTGTCAGGATAATTGACTGGGTGGGACATGATACTACATGTTTGCGGCATGATGTCCCAGTGCTTGACATCACTACAAATTGCCTGACTGCAGACATCGTAGCAATAAGACTGCTAAACTGTTAAAGCTACTTTAAAAATCCAAATCACACACACACACACACACACACACACACACACACCAATTAAGCTACTGTAGATTCTTGTGATTTTTTTTGTATGGATCGCAAGATTAAAATGTGCCAGTATTATTATTGTCAGCGACACAAAATAGGATTGTTTCAAAATTCTTCAGAATTTATCTACCATTTTAAAGAATTTACTTCATCAAGTGTAATCAACACAGTTACGTAGAAGTTCGCCTTGACCTTCACGGGATCAGAATCTATATTGTTTGTTGAATGATAAAGTTACAAATTGTAAAAGGTAGATGATGTAAGGGATACCTCTCCAGTAGATCTATGTGACATTTATTTTTGAATATTATGGTCCTTCCGTTGCATCGCCAAATGCACGTGACAAGCATGGCCTGACCTTTCGCCTTTAACCTCTTTTAATAATACGCGACCTTTTATGCACATAAGCAAGATATACTGTATAATTGTTTTCTTTCATCAGATAAACCTTTGGAATTTTTCACGCAGAAGACCATCAACATTCTGTGGGTCCTATTTATATTAGCCTTTGAATTTTTTATTTTTTAAAACCCCAAATCATTGATGTTTTCGTTGTAATCTAGAACTGCGCAATGCATAGCTGGATATTTGTAAACGGATCAGTTACGATGAACATATAAACTGTCACATACCCTTTAAGTTCCTCTAGACTTAATCGTTTTTAATTTTTATGAAGTATCGTTTAGGTGTTTTACAGCACAATAATACAAGCAGTTTTTTTTGAGTGCCAAGGCAATTGAAGTAAATTCTAATCCGCACCCGTTTGATCGCGAACCCGGGCATACTACCCACTGTACCACCACGGCTCCTCCTTCCGCTAGTCGCCTCGTACGATATACATGAGGGCGCATTTGGACATGTTCTACATTCCTAGCAAGCAATGGGCTGTTATTATATATATATATATATATATATATATATATATATATATATATATATATATATATATATATATTGAACAGGACATAGTACATGTACATATTTTGCTGTAACGTAACACACACACACACACGATGAGAAATGTCGCAAGTGTTTTGAGAAAAATAAATCTAGGTACCTCTCAAAAACTATTAAGCTGCCATCGTCAAGATATATTGGTATTGCGTGCCTGCTACATACAACAACAAAAAAAGTTACCAATTGCGACGTGTTATTATGAGTACGCGGATATGGTGACCCACTTCTTGACATGTTGTTGTAATGTATGAATATTACCACCACGTAACAGCCAACAGATGTATATATTTATCGTTTCACAGACCACTTAATGTAATTAAGAGAAACTAATGTTCAGCTATGAGCTAGTGTCCCGTGCACCTAACACTCCACCCGACAAGGCAATGGCATAATTAACTCTTACCTGTAAAAAGTTGTCCAGTCTAAACTTGCTCCTTACGATTACATCTATACATGCATACTGAACACACACAACCGAATGTATCGCAAAGTTCCTTTCTTTGTTGCATAATATACAGCCCCCCAGTTGAGGTTATACGAAATCCGGTTTGCTTTACTCGATGAATCCTTTTAAAGTCCTATCGCTAAACAGGAAAACTTGCTTATTAATGGTTGTGAATTATCTAGTACACAGTACTGAGTATGTTTATTATTAACTTCCTTCTAACATGTCATTGGTCTGCTTTTAAACGTCTCTACATACCTAGCCACTGAATGCTAGATATCGTATCATGCAGGGTATCAGGTCAAAATGACATAGTCCGCCTGTAATGTTGATTTTATGTAATGTTAGAACTAGAATGAAAATAATCTTTATATCGCCAGGTAAATTATTTGCAAAACCTATATATTTATGCCTCTCACAATGGACAATTAATATACATACAATAGGTGGACAACAACCTAAACAGGTCAAATTGCCCTGCCCCTCCCCCCACTCTCTCTCTCTCTCTCTCTCTCTCTCTCTCTCTCTCTCTCATTAAGCAAACTGCAGATATAGGCTAATGTTCCTGCAACAAAATATTGTTGTACAGACATTTAAAAGAACTTCACCGTAAGGTATCAAAACAAACAAGCATATTGTCCTTCGGTATATAATACACTACAGCCCCCCCCCCCCCCACTTCCAAACACATTGGCACAGGATTTGTAACGCAAAATCAGTCACATACATAATGTCTTTTTTGTCTTTCTTTCTATAACTATCTTAATAATTTTAAATCAAACATTGCCAATAGAAATAAATGCCGCTACATTTGAATCTTTTGTATGGATCGATTTCGCCTCTTACCTCATTCCAGGGCCTCTCGGGGAAGGGCCTCTCAGGGAAGGGTCAGGGAATGAACGAAATACCTTGAGTAAGTTTCGCGAATTTCCGTCCAAAGGTTTAGATGTGCAACTGACATACGGACGAACATAGGATATTACAACCTCCTTTAAACCAATGGATGGGATAGCATTATTAAACATATGAGCGCCTTTAACTGTCATTATACTAAGACACACACAGTATATGCATATGCACACACACACACACACACACACACACACACACACACACATATATATAATAATAATAATAATAATAATAATAATAATAAACAAAAATACAAGTTTACACTAGATAATACTAAATGTTTTCACCTACTGGAACCAGCTATGACTCACATGTTTATGTTTTGAACAAAATAAAGTTCACAACTAGATATATGGATTTTATTTATCCATACCATCCCAGAATTATCAGTGCAGAACATGGTGCCGACTTAATATGATTGCATATAATATCGCTTCGTCTCGTGTCCTCTTGCTTGGTTTTCTTCACAATGCTTTCAAAGATGTATGCCGTTCTAACTTGTGATGAGTCAAACTTAGAAATATAAAAGACAGCAACTCCAGATATGCCTAAAAGCCTCGTGTTTCAGTGCAATACAGAAATACGTTACGAGTTATATCGCTATCTTCGCTAGCCAAGGTCCCTATTTGTTAACCTATCAACATCGTGGCAGATCGATCATATATTTAAGATATTTTCAGTACTTCAGGTCTGTGAATATCATTGGATGCGGTGGCAAGTTACCATATCCAATTAAAATCAGATCAAGCTGTTAAGATTTGAGCACTGTTCCTACATGATCGACACAAGGGGAGCACAGAACTGGAATGGACTCGTACAAATGAAATTTTCCACCGCTGGTCCGTCTTTGCACAAATACATCCTTTCTCTCAAATACACATGTAGTGATTTCTCTGGTACGTAGTCTGACTTTCGATGTAAACTTACAAAGTATCCTTTTGAATTCAATTGCTTCCACCATTTTCGGCGGACGTACAATGCATTCTTTATTGCTTTTGTTTGTAATGACATCGCACTGTCTTAATGGCACTGATAACAACTTTCCACCATAGATTCATCTACAAATGCGTTTTCTTTGTAACGGTAACTATGTGTATCACCCTTGACCTATATATTAGTATTTTTGACCTACTTAAGAAAAACACTTAACGATCCTTTAAGTGATTAAAATGTTATTACCAAGAATTGTATATGCAATTTGTTTCCAACTGAATGAAGTGGTACCACGTCATAACAAACCCGGAAGGAAATCAACTGATAACACATGTTCACCATTAATCATCGAGATGTTGACACATCCGCGTGTCACAAGATGTAGGTTCTCAATAATATCTTGCCTACATTTAACATTAACAGGAAATAGGGCAGGAATTCGTCACTACAACAGTTAACTATTCCTTTAGAAGAAATATAGTGTGTCAACTGCTTGTGTGATAAAGTGTGAAAACGATTGCATCCGAGATCGCAATGTCAATTTTAAACCAAAGGTGTCAAGTCAGCTTTGATGTCAGAAATAAATGACATTTTCCCAAAATATAGGAATTTTAAACAAAAAATTTAAGAACTGTAACTTTATAGGAATGGCTACATACATTTGTGTCAGTTATTAGAATGGAAATGTACAAAATTTGCGGTTTTCTTAACAATTGATATGATTATTCAGTGTAAAAACTAACAAGAATTCCTCGAATAGACTGAAGCTGATCCACTGTGTGAAAAGAATTCCAGGAATTCCTGCTAAACCATTGTTTCATTTTAACTGCTGAGTGTTGAAACCATTTTTAATATTCTTCATCAATTAATAAATTTTCAGATTAGCTGTTGTGGTGCACATAATAGATGTCAGTTTGGCATCATTGTTGTTTAGGATGAAATAGACATCGTTAAGTAGTCATTGCCAGTGTTGAGGAGTAGCGATAACTAGAGAGTTTCAAGATGCATGCTGTGATGATCATATTTTGAATATTACATTGACATTATTTTCATTTACGGTCTACTAAACAAGAAAAAAGTCTTTAGTTGAAGACCACGTGTTGATATGACAATCAATACAGGAGGAGTAGCGATAACAAGAATTTCAAAATGACCGTTCTGTGGCGGACATATATGATGTTCAATTGTCATCATTTACATTTAGGGCTAGCTGAACACCATACGATGCCGTTTGGTGGAAATCCACGTAAAGATGACTTTCTGTTCAGGAGTAGTTGTAATAATATGCTTTTCAAAATGGCTGTAGTTGCGGCCATATTGGATGCAAGATCAGTGCTATTTTTCTTTAGAACCAACTGGACAGCATACTATATCTTCTAGTGAAAACCCTATGTCAATATGACTATTTATTCAGAAGTAGTGTTAACAATAATTTCATGATGACCGCTGTGGCGGCTATATTTGATTTCTGAGCAGCACCGTTCTTATTTTTGACCAAATATACCATGGGATAAATGTTTGTATAAAGTTTCATGGCAATCTTCCCAGTAGTTTAGGAGAAACAGATATATGATGATGTGCTAAAGGACGAACAATCGGACGAAAGACCATGCCATAAGCTCTTCTACTCTATGATCACTAGGGCTAATAATTCACACAACTCTGAATGACCAATTATCTTAATGATGACGGCTCCGTGGTACGAGCGTCCACTCCGGGTGCGAGAGTTCGAGCATTAAGAGGGTAGTGTTAGGACTGGTCGTCCTGGTGTCAGGATAATGTAACTGGGTGGAGACATCAAGCTACATGTCTGGGGCATAATGCCCCAGTGCTAGACATCACAATAAACTGCCACACTGCAGACATCGTAGCGATATGACTGAAAAATTGTTAAAGCTACGCTTAAAATCCAACACACACACACGCGCGCGTACACACATAAACACATCATTAATTCCTCAATACTGTTTCTTTCCATCTGATATCATTACCTTTCTTTTTATATGAACATTGTTTCTATAATTATACTTCTAAAGTGTAGTGTTTTAATCTTAATGACACGTGGATGTTTTAAATGAACAGTTATGCATGATTTGCATTTATAGAAATCACGTAGAGATCCTAAGGTTGGTCAGAAAACACTAGCAAAACTGAATTGTATTTTCGCATCTTACTGACATGAGTGAATTTGAAGCATTCATCTTTAAATACATCCTTATCAAGTCAGCAGCCGTCTTTAATGGATGGTCATCATTTCAGTACATTAATTAATATAAAACATTTAGACTCATCAGCTAGAAAAAAAGGTATAGTTATTTCTGAAGTGTATACTTAATGAACACACTAAAACTAAAAATAATTTAGAAGCAAATGATATTAACGGCGTGTTAGACTGTACCAGTTATCCAACCCGGATGATTCAATTGATTTTATTAGGAAAAGGACACTCCATTCTGCTTAATTAGACATATCACTATACCAAGAAATTATGATATAATACAGATTACCCCCATATGAACCAATTAACGTTGCCCACACATGAGCCAATTAGCTTTGCCCTCACATGAACCAATTATCATTTCCCCCAAAGGAACTATTTATGATTGCCACCACATGAACCAATTATCATTTCCCCAAAAGGAACTATTTACGATTGCCACCACATGAACCAAGTACAGCACATGACTCTCAAACAGTAGTTTCTTTCCTAGCAACACAACATTACGTTCTTTAGTCTTCGAAAGGGTCACTACTAAATAGGAGGAAGCAAATTAAGATCTAGTACGTGATAACAACAAGAAACGGGTCAAAGTGCAATGTTATTCATACATGGAAAGAGGTGTTCCGGGAGAAGGCTCTTGAGATAGCTGGTAACTTTTATCATCTTCGAGAAGTAGACACATATTTGTCACGGGATGTGGGTTTTCCACAATATCTTGCCTGCATTTAACATAAAGAAACTGTCTGGAAGGGGAGAGGGGACAAATAGTGCTGGAACAAGTCACTTACAACTAATTATCCAATTAGAAGAAATCCTGAGTGTAATCGCATGGGAAATTCAAAAAAAAAAAAAAAAAAAAAAAAAAATGCACCCGAGAGTCACAATGTTGACGTATTTTTACAGGTTTAATTTAATTTCTTTTCTTAATCACAGGGTTTTGATATGGTTTTGCTAAATAACACAAAACATGGCTTGGTCTAACTACTTTAATGGCTAGATTACTACTAACTGAAACATTGAGAACATGCACACTAGTTTCTCACGCTAATGTTATCATAAGGCATATAGGGTTACAACTGAGTGAGGGCCTGGAGCTGACCTTAGGTGACCTTTAACTGTCGGACCATTTGTAGCACATAATGTTAATACCGTATATTACCACAAATCACCCTAAAAGTGAGTTTTGTGCTTTTCTTTTGAATTTACAGTCATTTCTCCTTTTCTTTAAAATAAATTTGTAAAAATTTTCGAACTCGACAAAGTTCTATTCCGCACATGAATATATATTTCTAATAGTTTCTGGTGAGTTGTAAAAGTTCTACTAATTGTAGTTAGAATTGAGTTCTAGCCCTACGACAGTCACGATCATTCTTATACGCATGAAAGCAGGTGCAATGTGATATATTGGCATCGCCTCTAAAATCTATAGTCCTAATATTTTGTTCTTCAATCCAGTTGTTATCACTGCGTATAAATTGATGTGATATAACAGCTGTATTATTATGCCATTGACCACTTCCAGTTTTTAATATTCACAAGACACAATATAATTCCAAAAAATTATCAAGTTCACATAACAAAATGTCTATCTTATTAGAAGTCCACTTCTTGCTCTAATCTCTCCTGTCTGGTTTGGCGCATTGATGTCTAATGGCGTCTTGTCATTCAGTTCATTGAGCTCCTTGTTAGTATCTTCGTATGTATCATTATCTCTGGCAATGTCTCTTGTTTGTAACAGATGTCTTCAGTTTCTCCTGTATATAGCACCATCTTGGGAGTTCACATCACAAGACCACGGAGCGCTACTTATTTCTGACGACTACAGCTGGTTCCCAAAGATCTTGTCTTTTGATTCTAACTTTGTCTTCAGAAGTCAGATTTGGAAGCCCTTTAGCTGTTCTGTCATACTGTTTCTTTTGCTTCTTTTTCTTTTCACGCAGTTTCCACTTTAAGTTTCTTTCTTTTATAACTTGCAGATGCAGCCGTATGTTGGTAGTAGGTAAAGTCGATCGAAATATTCGACTCATCATTATTTGTGCCGGAGATCCTTTATCATCAGTTGGTGTATTTCGATACTCAGATATCGATAAATATGATCTTTTCCATCTCTCGTTACCTTGTGAGAATTATATTGACAGTTTGAATGGTTCTTTCTGATAAACCATTAGACTGGATACTTGGGACTTGACGTAGTGTGTTTGAATCCCCACGTTTCTGCAAACTGACCATATTCTTTTGAGGAGAACTGTGATCTATTACCACCCTTTATTTCTCGTGGTATTCCATGTCTTGCAAACTGACCATATTCTTTTGAGGAGAACTGTGATCTATTACCACCCTTTATTTCTCGTGATATTCCATGTCTTGCAAAAACTGACTGCGTGTGGGATTAATGTGCTTGCTCGTGCATTTTCTAACTTAGCAACTTCAAAGCAATAGTCTACTAGCAAGACATAGTTGTAATTATTCCACACAAATAAATATGTTCCATCCATTTCCCATGGTACAATAGGTTGTGTAGACAACAAGGGTTCTTTTTAATTGACTTTCTGTATTCATGGCAGGTAGAACAATTCGATACAGTGTCTGCAATCTGTGCATTCATGCCAGGCCAATACATAATGTCTCTTGCTCTTTGCTTTGCATTTTCATTGCCCTCAATACCCATAAGACTTTTGTGCAACTCTTTGCATTTCTTTCTGAATAGCATCTGGTATTACAATATTTTCTCCTTTTAGAACTAATCAGTCCATTTCTGAAAGTTTATCTCTGCAGTTCCAGAAATTTCTGATTTCAAAGGTTACGAGATGTTATATCATTTGGCCATCCCTTTTGAACCATTTCTCGTAATTTTGTCACGTTTAGTTCCATTCTTTATTGCTTTTAACTGTAATCTGTATATTTGACATGATCATGTGCACATAGCACTTAATTTCACTATCCATGTTCATCTCAGATGAGTTCGTCTTACTGTATGCTCTTGACAATGTATCTGCTACAATTAACTTTTTACACGGACAATACGTTAAGTCAAAACTATACTTCTGCAGTCTTAAAAGCATTCTCTGTAGTCTATGCGGTGCGGCAGATAGAGTGTTCTTGAGGATTGATTCCAGAGGCTTATGATCCGATTAAATTTGTGCTTGACGACCATAAGTATGTTGATTAAATCTTTCCAGACCAAATAACACTGCAGGCAGTTCTTTTTCGATCTGTGCATACCTTGTTTCTGCATCTGTCAAAGACCTTGATGCAAATGCTGTGGGTTTGCCTGACTGCAGTAACACTGCACCAAGTCCGAATTTCGATCCATCACAACTAACAACGACAGGCATCTTAACATCGAAGTATTGCAACACACGTTCTTTGCTTAGAATCTGATCTCTTCAAATGCATGTTTCTGTGCAGTTTCCCAAACACATTCAGTGTTGTAGCGGTGCTACTGGTGGTGGTGTTGAGGTTGTACCTTCTTGCAAGGTGTACGCTTTATTTGGCTATCGTTATCTAGAGGGTGATCGCCCTTGGTATTGTTGCCCGGATCGAGTAAATATTAAAATAAAGTGTGAAACTTACAGATGGAATAGAGTTCAGAGTCTGAGCAGATAAATAGGACAGAATGACACGAGCACCCGTACAAGAAAACCAATATTTTAATTAATTACATGAACAATGGTGATGCTACATTAAATTAGGAATATACACTTTTATAAATGAATCATTCAGCGAATTTCAAACACAGATATATTCATATAAATAGCCGATCTGATTTAAATGATCGGATTGTTTCATCATAGAATCGAGTGAACAATCAAAGTCATTGCCTTGTACAACTCATAACCTTAATTCCGGTTCACTCCAACTTCACTGTGGCTGTTCTTCTCGGTCCCTTCGCTTTTTTCCTTCTCCAGCCTCCTTACTGTCTCGCCTCTTTTCGGCCCTCAAACATTGTGTAGGTAGAAGGATACGTAGGTACGTATATACTTGGATAAGTACGTGGATGCGTCAGTGGAGCTATTTCCCCTTGTGATTTTAAGCTTTGTTCGCTTTTACCGCCAGAATTGGATCCGTTGACTTTTTCAGACATACGGTCCCTTTGACAAATGTTTTACTAGAGAATTTCTTCCAAATTCACTCCCGGAGTCCCTTATATTTTCACTCTTGCAGGAAAAATGCAGACTGATTAGATTTTTCTACAAGAGCAACCTTAATCCAAGAAATTTCGTGTGGGAAACACGCCCCTTATTTTCGAGTAGGGCAGTAAAACTTAAGTGTAGGTAAAGGACTTAATTCTCGTGTCACCGTACAAGTAGACCAGGATGGCGACAAACAGACGATTAGTTAGAGAAATTAAGTGGATTGTTAAGGACGAATTATGTTACGAAGGGGCCCAGTTAGATGAATTTGTGGAGAGAACACAAGGGGAAATAAGCAGCTGAGCGCGAACGAGAGAAAGACAGACAAGCAGCTGAGTGCGAACGAAAGCTCGAACTAGCCAGATTGCAGGCCGAAGAAAAATCTAGAGAACGCGAATATATGTTAGCCATGGAGAGGCTGAGGATCGAAGCAGAGCCCAGAAGGGGTGAAGACCTGAATGAAAGTTCAGGACCCACAAGTAGGCGATCTGAAGACAGACAACCAATACGGGTCACTATGTTCATGTTTAACGACATGGACGAAATCACTGACAACTTTCTGACGCAGTTGGAAATCTGAATTGGTACACTGATCTTTATATAAGTTTGACAAATTGTTTGAATTTTTCATCTTTGAGTCTTATAGGAATCTAAGAATTTTATGCATTACTTTAGTTGATACGAGTTACGAGTATGCTAAAAACATGAATGTGTATTCACTGAAAAAACGTAGTTAAGGCATATAATGAATTCATTCGTTCATTTGTGTAATTAAGACGAGAACGGATCTGTTATGTCTAGTCTGATGTTAGTGGGAGTCAAGCTGAAATACCGTTAGGAAGTACATTAATCTTATGAACTGGGTTTGTTTATGGTCTGCCTTGTTTGGCTTGACCATTTAGCCCTTGGTATCTGTTTGAATTCCGATAGGACGATTATCTGACATAACGAGAGGGGCGTAATGATCTATTCCCAGCTGGATATCTGACAGAAGATTTAGGTTGCTTCTCTATTTTGAAAGGGGAAATAGCTCCACAGACGTATTAACGCACCTACTGATCCAAGTATCTACATATCTTCGTACATACGTATCCACCTACCGACAAAGTTTGATAGCCGAATTGAGGCGAGACAGTAGGAACAGCTTTTTCTGATTTTTGGCTTCTTCGTCTGCTGATCTTCAGATAGCCAGTGCTTTTTGTAAAGTCAGTTGATCTTCTCGTAAAAGTCTTCTTTTACTTTTTCAGGATTAGTCCCATTGATAATTTTTATCTCTAATCTATTCATCCTGTAGATTTTCAAACTTGCAGTTCTTTGCAATCAATTTAAGTTCAGTTATATATTGGTCAATGGTTTCGTTCTTTTGTTGGATTCTTGTATTGAATCTGTGCCTTTGTACTGTAATGTTCCGCTTCAGACTGCAATAATCCTTAAACTTTTTTTAATCAGTGGATCAATTGTTTCAGTTTCAATGGCTTCAAATGTAAATGTGTTTGAAATATCTCTACCATCCTGACCAATACTATAAAGGAGATCATTGAATTATTATTTGTCTTCTTTATCTGCAAGCGCAACATCTAAGTTGTTGTTGTTGTTGTTGTTGTTTTGGGGCTTAACGCCATTTTTCAGCACACGATAGGCTATACATGGCGGCCAGTATTAATGGTGGAGGAAGAACCCGGGAAAATCCCGGAAAGAACCACCGACCCACGAGAAGCTACTGGCAAGCTTTCTCACATACCCACATTGGCTGAATCCTAGACTCGAACCGCCGCAGACAGAGGTGAGATGGCAGTGATCCGTAACGGAGAGCGCTTTAGACCACTCGGCCACTCGGGGCCCCCGCAACAACTAAGTAAAACTGCATAGTCTGCTTCAACCTCCTCCAAGTTTCTGGTGTGAATTAAATTCCATTTCAGGTGGTTGATTTGAGTTATTCCATGATGTCACAATTAACACAAACTTGTGCATCCAAATGTCAGTATTGTTATGGAGATATACGTCATAATGATATAAATCCAAGTTATTCCAAAATTTTCACTTCTGACACCATGTTATGTTTTGCTAAACAAAAAACATGGCTTGGTCTAACTACTTTAATGGCTAGATTACTACTGACTGAAACATTGAGAACACCCACACTAGCTTCTCATGCTAATGTTATAATAAGGCATATAGGGTTACAACTGAGTGAGAGCCTGGAGCTGACCTCAGGTGACCTGTAAGTGTCAGACCATTTGTAGCAACAGAATGCTAATACCGTATATTACCATTAGACGTAACAGGTTCAGGCCAATTTTGATGTAACAAATATAGAATATAGAATTTTCTTTCTCAAACAAATATAACAACGATGTAAACTACGAATGTATTTGAAGGCACCTAAAGACTGATGAACATATGGTGCCAATTAAAATTAAGGTCTAAAAATGTAAAAATGAATTACCAAAACTAAGGAAGGTAAACCGTTCCAAACAAACGTAAACTCGAAGTAATGCAATATAAAAGGTGAAGGTGGTAAACTTATGTAAAATGTATACAAAATAAAATATGAAACTGTATTATATATATATTCATCGGATGGTAAAAGTTACTTATTCGAACTGACAGTCTTTCGTCTCACAGGTTGAAATCGATACACTTTGCAATATTGTGTGCCCCTCTCAGTGGACACTGGCATTATGCACTCTTGTCGAGGCTCACCCTTCAGGAAGTGTGCACTTAGCAGGTATATGTGTCCTTTAGGCAATCGGCATAATAAAACCTCATCGTTGCGATTTGTTTTACATGAAGGACGCCTTTCTCTAATGTTGAGTTCCGTTTTACGAAGATTGTGGTGTCATTCCTCGTGGTTTGCGAATTATATAGAATCTACTAATTTATGTATGTCAGTATATGTGACCTTCCATTGGAAAACAGGTGAATGGAATGCATCTTTGACCGTTTTATCTGTCCATTCATTACCTTCATGTAAATGAGCCAGAGAGCCAACAGTTCAGCATACACTATCGCGTTGTGTCAGATCTCGGATATTAACGGGTCGTCATATTAAATCTTTTGCAAGGCGTTCAGTGTAGAAATGGAATCCCAATAGATGAAATTTGCTTCTGAAATCGTTTTAAGTAGCTGAAATATTTGACCTTGGCTGTAGCTTTTGCAGTAAAAATGGAGGCTTCTCCGGTAACTGGTTACAAATGTTAACATGGGGTATTGCAATGACAGATCCCTCCTTGTAGCCATGTCTGGAACCGTCCGTATTCAGGCACGCATGGCAGCGATAGGAGGCCCTGATTTCACAGAATTGACGCTGAAAAAGAAGAGGATCTGTTGAAGATATTTTGAAATGGCAAACAAAAAACATTTGATGGTTTAAGATAACCAAAGCAGTAGTTGTAGAACATAGAATTTTGTAATATTTACAACACTGAGTTCTGTTGTTTCTAAGCGAGGACGAAATTGTGCCCAAAATGTGGGCGAAATTTGGTTTTTGAACGTGCAAAGTTTTAAGGACTAAAGACTAGATGTTATGTATGATAGACAGATGACAAGACAGCTTGGAAGCATACCGACGAGACAGCTTGGTAGCATACCGACGAGTTGGCTTGGTAGCATACCGACGAATCAGCTTGGTAGCATACTGAGGACTCAGCTTGGTGGTATACTGAGGCGTCAGCTTCGGTCGTACGAAATAAAGTTATAGTCTCTGTGCTGAGGAAACGAACTACGAATCGCGAAGTTCTAAATGCAACCAGACCAACTCGAAGTCACTGACTGTACTGGATCAAGCATATGCAGGTATAAATTACTAGCTTACCCATGCATATCCAAGCGATGGTGATTTGTGTGTGTATGTGTGTGTATGTTTTGGATTGTTAACGATGCTTTAACAATTGGCCAGTCATATCGTTACGATGTCTGCAGTGTGGCAGTTTATCCTGATGTCTAGCACTCGGGCATCATGCCGCAGATATGTAGCAACATGTCCCTCCAAGTCATATTAACCTGATATCAGGCCGACCAATCTTAACACTAACCTCTTAATGCTGTACCATTTCTGTAAGTCTTTGGTATGACTCGGTCGGGTTTCTAACCCGCGACCACCCGCATCCGAGGTGGACGCACTAACCACTAGGCCACCGGAGCGGTACCGAGCGATGGTAAAGTTCAAATCTTATTGAAGACCTGTATATTCCAGAGCAAGACCTTCCAATCTGTTCCCAAATCTATATTTGCCACGACTCGTAAGAAATCCAAGGAGGTTTTACGTTTGCCCTTTTGGTTTCTAATATGTAGAAGGAAACTGAATATACGGTGGAAAATAAGCCTTAAACATTTGGTCTCCTCCACAGCAGGAATAAGACAACCGAGTTTGGAGTTATCATGAATTCTATGCAATCAGCATAAATACACTCAATTTTAGTTATAAAAAGTTGCAACCCTTTTCCTCTGCCTACTTCTGAAGGTTATTTAACCTTCTCTGCAGCCGACGTTCAGTAGTATGCATACTTTTTGATCAATAGCAGAGCTAAAGGTCTTTGACAATGATCCGTCAGTACCTTAGGACGAGTTCGACTTAGTGGCATGATGCAGGACACGATTTTATCATAAAAAGGCAAAGATTTCCTTTTGTAAGCGCTTTCTATTTGATTTCTTCCCTCACTGACAGTTTGTATTCCCAGCATGCATGGTGGCTGTTAATATAACCAAGTGTTCAACCAGATGGTCAATACCATATTGATTGACTGGAGTGCTTAAATAGATATACACTGAGCAAATTGAAAGAGTTGACGGTTAAAGCGTGCAGCCTAATACCGAGATTAGAGTTTATTTATGCCGCCTTATTTGGTATGTCATGAAAAGTTAGAGTTTATGAAGTTTTTCATATTAATTCACTTGCATTTTTATGTATAAAAAAAGTTCTTATCAAGGCAGATAGCTATTTGGTCACGTTTTTGTTGTATAAGACTTGGAACCTTGAAATTTCCATTTTATAATGCTGTCAGACATAATCGTTCCAAGCATAGGACTTCTGGAACATTTGTCTGGAGCGACGTTACGGGAATTTCCGGTGTTAAAGAACTGGAACGATTCAGAATTCTATTAGATTTTTATTTGTTGGTCTTGGAACAGGCATTTCACTAACTGCAATGCTTTCATGCAAATATACCAGGCATAGCCCAAGACTTTTATATATGGATACACAAATGACTAATGCCTTTCTAGTAGTACTAAAACTACTTAGCAGTGAACAGTTGTATGATTAGGGATCTTCATCTATCGCCCTCATCTGTATTTTTCTGATTAAGTCTGTTACTTTGAGGTCTCCTAGAAGCATTCATCTGTTGGTTATTGTTTTTGAAGTATAAGATTTATTTCATGAATATTTGCATGCACTGACAGGCAGTTTCATTGTGTTATGGCGCGTGTGTGATTTAGATTTTTAACATAGCTTTAACAAATTTTAGTCTCGCTACGATGTCTGTAGTGTGGCAGTTTATAGTCACGTTTTGTCTTGAGGCATCCTGCCGCAGGCATGTAGCATACTGTCCCAACCAGTTACGCTATCATGACACCCGGCCGACCAGTCATTACACTAACCTCTTAATGCTGAGCGTAGCATTTTTATAAGTCTTTGGTATGACTCGGCCGGGGTTCAAACCCGCGACGTCCCGTATCAGAGGCGGACTCTCTAACCCTTAGGCCACCAGAGCGGTGGAACACGATCAAGAAAAACATGGACAGAATTATGACGGGTGTCACGATATTTTATTTCATTTGGAAATTATATAAGTAAAATGAAGCATTATTTATACAAATCGTGTGGAACATCAAAACGGCGAATCAGAAAATTTGGAAGAAACAAAACTATTGTCAAAACCTATTTCCCATCTTCAAGAAGTGGATTTTAATAAACGTGACAATGCACAGCAAACAATTATGAATGGTTCTCTAGCCAAATATACCAAATAATACTAGTCGGGGAGCAAACGGGTCTACAGTTGTTTTGTACGTATTTTTTTTTTTAAGTATAAAGATATTGCTCCATACTAGGTTGGAAGGTGTAATAATCTGTCTTTCAAAAGAGAATAAACCAAATCTAGATTTAAAGAACTGAATACCCATTTCTGTACGTGTTATTGCTTATAAATTTGCATCAGCATGAACTGCATTAGGACTAAATCATGCTCTTCCAGAGATTATTAATAATGATCAAACTGGTTTTTATTAAATGAAGATATAAGGGGGAAAATATTTGTACCCTACATGATTTATTTTATACAACTAAAACTCGGCTTTTGTAAACGGACACTATTCATATTTGTTTGATATTAAAATAATCTACAATCAAAGAAAGGTGTCCCCTCTCGTCATGTTTGTTATTTCTCGTCATGTGTGTTATTTCTATGTGCAAATATATTATTCCACAGCGTAAGAAAAAAATCGAAATATAAAAGGAATAATAAAGAATATCGCGTCCGACAGTACGTAGATAGCAGCATTCACTCTTGATGGTCCTGAAAAATCAATGAAGACAAGACTGGATCTCACAGATCAGGGTTTTAATATTTTCATGCATGTGTTGAAATATTGCGAGTGTGAATTGAAAGCAGAGCAGTCAGACATTACTTATTGCATAGTGCGAGTTTAAATTGAAAGCAGAGCAGTTAGACATGTTACCTATTGCAGAGTGCGAGATTGAAAACGGAGCAGTTAGACATTACTTATTGCATAGTGCGAGTATGAATTGAAAGTAGAGCAGTTAGACATGTTACTTATTGCATGGTGCGAGTGTAAATTGAAAGCAGAGCAGTTAGACTTGTTACTTGCTATATACTGATTTTTTCCCCCATTAACTTTACATTGTCAGAATCGTGCAGTATAACCCGATGCTAAACCCTCGCGCCAATACACATCGCATTCACGTGCATAAAGGAACTACTTTCTATTGTAAACAAACACTGGACGCAGACGTCAGCACTTTTGATTTGTAAACAAATCATGTACACTCGCATAAGAGGCGCTTTATGTTGTGGTTGTTTAAATTTGTTTCTGAATGAACTAAAACAGATGTTTCGTGGACTGCCACATACCAGCTGCTTTAGCACATTCCGCGTTGATGCAATGTTTCAGATTTAGGCTAGCTACAGTATACAACAGACGCAAGAAAATGTCCTTACAAATAACATACAAGTGACAAGTCATATACTGTCTTCTTTAGCTGGTGATAAGAATGGCAAAAAAACATACTTAGTTTTACATCATGAATTTCCTCAAAATGTACTTTCTTAGTTCAGCAGCAGAGGGGGCGAATCGGACATTTTGTCCAATCGTTATTTTGCTTAATTATTACTTTCTGCACTCAACGATCTAGTGTCGTCAGCGCCTGGTAAAAAAAAAACGACGACGTCGTTGGGGGATCGTCGCGTCGTCATTTGGTTTAATTAACACCTTCTGCGCGCCGATCCCCAGCGTCGTCAGCGTCCGGTAAGCACATCGACGACCGCGTCGATGTCATCGCCCCCTCTGCTGCTAAGTGGTTATTTACAATGAAAATTATTTACAACTAACCGAATATTTGGTCAAGTCCGATACGATATCGTGTCCGAGGATCATGTAAATTTATCGTTACAAATCCATGTGGGGTCGACTGAGCATGACTAAAAAAGTTTCGAAAAACATTAAAGTCCATGTCACCGCCGCACCATGTCTGCCAAATATTTCGTAGCGTGTGTGTATCAACACCGTTGAACACAGCAAGAATATTACAGTTGTCTCTAATTACTTTTGGAATCTGAGTGTATCGTTGAGTGACATATATCACGTCAGTGTTTTTATGCCTGCCTCTGGAAAATATCCTAGCTGGGTTTTTTTGATTGTCTAACATAACATCATCGTACACGACTAGATTGTTAACGTCGCCATCAATATCATCAATACCCGGTGCATCATTGATATCCGTAATAAACTCAATAATATTTTTTTTAGCGATCGCTGATGCATTCTCGTTGAAATCTTTCAACACCTCGTAGCATCGTTGATCATCTACGCTAGGAGCAACCAAATACAACTTATCCCACTTCATCCATCTCATTATTAAATTGAGTAACAATTGCGTCTTGCCGGATCCAGATGGTCCGATGATAATCATCCGGATCGAGTTTGGTAACGCTGCAACATGCTTAACTGGTTCTCTTGTTTTAGTCGCCGAAAAATCAATTATATTCATATCTCTATACATAAATTATGGATCTATATTGTGTGAAGTGTAGAGTACGTACTGGCACAAATGATATGACAACCGCTACAACAAGAAATAACAGATCGGCCCTTACTGGCAAGTGTGTACAATGCGGTACAAAGAAATTTAGATTTATTTCTATTAGACCCGGAGATGTTTTAAAAAAAAGCGAGGAGGTGACATCGCAGCCAAATTGGCAAAACTCCCCGGAACACCGTGGGCAAAGTATCCAGGAGAAAAACACCTCCCAGGATATAACTACTGTGGCCCCGGAACACGATTAGATATTAGACTCGATGATCAAAATCAGCCCAAACCCGGTGAGTATCCAATAAACGCTATCGATAAGGCGTGTCATGCTCATGATGTTGCTTACAAAAGTAGCGATCTGCAACAGCGTCATATCGCGGATGTAAAATTAATTCACGCATTAAATGCTATTCCTGATAAATCCGTCAAAGAAAAATTGGCCTCATGGTTGGTAAAATCGGCTATGAAAGGTAAATTAATGATTGGAAGCGGAGCTTCTGGCGCTGGTAATTGAAAACGATAGCGTTTATAATAACAACATGGAATCCATCTATTATTCTCCGAGAGGATACTGGAAGGGGAAGGCCGCAATTGGTAAGCTTGCAAGCGCTGCAAAGGTAACAAAGACCACTGCGGCTAATTGGTTATCCAAACAGGCTATATGGCAAATCTATCTACCACCGCCTAAACAAATCAACTTCTCGCGCTTTGATGTCAGCGTACCTAATGAAGTTCATCAGGCTGATATACTATTTTTGCCGCATGACAACGGTTACAAATACGCGCTAACCGTAGTTGATGTTGCGAGTCGATACAAACAAGCGGAGCCGTTAAAAACAAAGTCGGCAACTGAAGTAGCCGCTGCGTTTGAAAGAATTTATCGAAGAGGCCCTCTGCGCTGGCCAAATCTATTACAAGTTGATCCTGGTAGTGAATTTCGCGGCGCTGTTTTATCAACGCTGAAACATCATAGCGTCGCGATACGACGAGGTCATACTGCGCTACATCGTGATCAGGCAATTGTTGAACGATTCAATCGGACTCTTGCTGAACGGTTATTTGGATATCAATACGCGAAGGAATTCATCCAAGAAAAACGATCTCGAGAATGGGTCAAAAGGTTGCCAGGTGTAATTGCAGCGTTAAATAACGAGATTACCCGAGCAATCAACATGAAGCCCAGCGACGCGATTAAATACGAGTATATACCCGGAAAATCAAAAATAAATAGCGTTTCCAAGTCGATTCTCGGCAATGTCACCGTGAGATATCTGTATGAACCAGGAGAGCTTGAAGGCGGTAAAAAAAGAGCTACTGATCCTATTTGGAGTGTTACCACACATAACATATCAACGATAACACGATCAACTGGTAGACCACCGATCTATAGACTGGATTCAACTGCTCCTCAGCGCGGATTTACACGCGAGCAACTACAAGTGATACCTAACGATACTCAATTGCCCCCACGTGGTCTTAACTAGCGCCGTTGCGTCTATTGCACTCAAGACAGGTCAACCTCACATTGTTTTTGACATGACCGAGACTGTTATCGATCCTATCCACGGTAAATTGGCGAGTGTCTTTATCCGAATAACGCCAACTCATTATACAATTGCAACTCGCGCAGTGATTATTCTGTTGTTGTCGTAGCGAGATTATTAATTCGGCATCAATATCAAAACGCCGCTGTTTTTTTTTATCCTGTTGGCGGTAACCCGAGAGTTTTCTATTAATGACGCTTGCATCGATGGTGACTTTGTCGCCGGCTTCGTCAGTGACTCCGTCACCGGCTCCGTCAACAACAATTCTTCGAAGCTGATTTATCCTTCGTACTCTGGACACTGCAAGATAGACTAGATTCGACCATTCGATGCGATTATCAACTATCCAAACAATTGTGTCCGTGATGGTTAGTCCCTGCGAGGAATGTATTGTTGTTGCGTATCCTAGCGTCCACGGGGATTTATCAGCACGTAGCGCGTCCTCGACGACACCGATATCAACGAGCACGATATCATTCAGCACGAGAATTTGTTTTTTTGTCCCTGACGCTGTCGGGCTCGGGATTTCAACTTCAATGTTCTGCCGCCGTGTGTCAGCGGGTCTATAACACAACGGCACTGGGCGCGTTGGAAACTTTTCCTTATGCAACGCAAACAACCTCCGCTGAAGTGTGTCTCTGACTATCTTTCTGCTCGCTACAATTAAATCGTTTGGTCTCCATGTTTCCCAGAATTCATTCAACGGCGTTTCCGGAATCACCTCGCGGATTATTTCACACTGAACTCTATCCGGCTGTAATCTGATTAGTTTTTTAACCTCGCGCAGTTGTTCATCAAGTGCTCGGTAATCAGTATCGGTTTCTTCATAATAGTCCACAAAACCCTTTAACCAATCATGTGGACCCTCGCCGACAAATGGTGGTGGTTGGCCATGGTCCCCACACATGATTACTGCTGTATTCGCGCGCAGCAACCACTCAAGAAACATTTGTAAAGTATCTAACGAAACAGTACATATCTCATCCCAGATGATAACCTCAGGAATAAATTTTTCACCCATTCGATCAGGAGTCCACTCACCGCCGCTGTATCGAAAAAAGCTGTGATAAGTAACGGCGTCAACATTTCGTTGTTTTATCTCTCGCGCTAGTCTATGGGTCGGTGTAAGCACGATTATACTTGCCCGCGTTCGAAATAATTCAATTGCCCGAGTCGTCTTTCCTGACCCGCCACAGCCGCTTAAATAAACCGTCTTGTGACTACAAATTGGATCAGAACACGATGGTGCATTAGACCATTCTGATAATTTATCACCGCGTAAGTAGTCGTTCTCAACGGTGACATCTGCTGACGGGGAATAATCGCGTCGTATTTCATTTTTAATTCTCCATGTACCCCAACTCTCGTCCGGACTAGTAAACTCGGCTACGTTTCCCTTATACGCTACGTCAATATAAAATGAATCAACGGCTACTCTAACCGCGGTATCGGGAAATCTATTTATCATCGAGAATAAATTGATAGCGGCGTAACCCAGCATAGACGCCCTCAAATGTGGATACGCCGGGCTGTCTCCATCGCTGTAGGTAACAACTGTACCCAACCTCGTTCCATTGGACAAGAAAGCTGTTTTGCAGTTCACGTATCTATTTTTTGCCACTGCGTCCTTGATTACGAAATCATATTCTGCGTCATCTATAATCAGCCGTGAGCAATATCGTTTGTAGTCGTGGTTTTTTCCACCTTGTGTGAACTTACCGATTATTCTTCTACCGAGATCTTTTGCCTCTCTGTTTCGTTGGTTAAATATCCTCCTGGACCATTCGATGATATATTCCTCGTCGGCATCAATGTTTTTTCTGGACTCGTCAATTATGCTATCTAGACGCTCCGGTTCTGGTAACCAGACTTCAGTCTGTGCCCGGTATGATATAATCGCGTCACTGACAATCAACGAAACTAGCATGCTACAATCAATCATATACCG
This sequence comes from Sinohyriopsis cumingii, assembly GCA_028554795.2. Classification (NCBI taxonomy): domain Eukaryota; kingdom Metazoa; phylum Mollusca; class Bivalvia; order Unionida; family Unionidae; genus Sinohyriopsis; species Sinohyriopsis cumingii. Next base: position 107,247,451 of record CM068830.1, read on the forward strand.
TAGCAGCGCTATTGGCAGCCACTTCTTTTCAGCCATGTGTCTACCGATCCAAATATAACAACAGCGATGGAGTCCTGCCGCGAATTCAAATGATACTATGCGAGCGAATCCGGTTAAATCAAAATCAGGCAGTGGTCCATTAATAGCAACACGAGTCATTTCATGACTGGGGTGTCCAAATCGTCTAAAGTACTCGGCGGCGGATCCATACCCGAGAAAACTCGCTGGATAACAGGCAACCATATCAACCGAGATCATAGCGTCGCGGTTGTATTCAGTGTTCCATAATCCACCGTGATAATACTCCAAACAACTGGATTGTACATCCGGCAGAAATTCCTTGCGCGTTGGTCTCCACGCATTTTTCCTTGCTGCAACATGAGCCGCAACCGATGGAATCGTAAAACAATTTGTTAGCAGTTGTTCATCATGCTCCTCAAATTCTATGGCGGTTTTTTTCATCCTGTTGTGAAATGCTTCAGTGCGATATAATTCACCGTTTGGCCTTACAAACTGATCAAAGGTATCCGCATCGTTTTCAGCGCTGCGAAGTAACCACACTGATACAGGATCGTTTTTACACAAGTAGGCAATAGCATCAAATAGTTTCCTCTCCGCGAGAAAACCATCCCTGGAGAATTGTTCTCCTAAAAATTCTTCGGGTATATACTTTACTGTTCTATCCCGTGGAAATATTGTGATCGCGGGCGTCCATGCGTGTTCGTTATGATCAATAATTTTGATTGGGGCTCCCTTTGATTTATACTTCGATTCGTATAATACTTCACCGGTTATCGTTGTAACGGTTATTGGAAATCTCAGCGATGTTTCTAATCTCGCTATGTCGCTGATGGTCGCTCCACGCTCTTTTACGGTTAGTTCCCACTGGTTGATTTTGCTACGTCGTAAATCAGTCAATTTGTTTCCTCGACACGCATTTGTAAAATGCTCTATTATTCGTTCTGCTACACAATTTATCCCCGTTGACTGTTTCATCGGTTTCAGTTTTCCGATATCAGGTTTCTTATTTAACGGGTATATTCCATAAACAACTGCTGTTTCAGGATACGCTCGTTCATAGTATGGTCTGTCAATTCCGGTTAACAACCCCGGCTTGGAGTCGCGGCTGACAATGACTGTTTTCTTGTCGCTGAGAACTGGTTCAAATTTATCACGTATGATCCAATCGCCTGATTTCACCCGGACAATGAATTTTACTCTGAAGAAATACTTTTTACCGTCAAGTTGTGATATTATCATTGCTGCGCGGTTGTCGTTCATGGTAGCATCAACAACACCATCAATTCGAAATGTTGACCAACTATGAGATGCACCATCACGTTTGAATTCATTGATACAATCGCGTATTTTATTCAACAGGGTTCTATCGTTTATTAACGCTTTTGGTGTGTCCTTGAGGACTCTATCGAGATTGAACTTAATATTTTTCCGGGGCTTAATTACTGCCAATCTCTCGAACTCATCCATATAATTAAAACAAGTATTTAAATGAAAGAATATAGTATAATGAATCACTGTAAATGGTTGATGATTGGGTCAATAACCCCGTGCAATAAATCATGTAGAGGTGAATTCTGCGGATATCATTTACAAAGCGTTCGTAATGGTTCTCTTGGCCCCCTCCCGTGCTTGGTTTGCCACGTCGGTGTAAGAGGAAAATCGCAGTTGTGTATTAATTGTGGCGGAAAGCGATACAGGGAACTAAAACGCTATTATGACAAGCGAATTAAAAACGCCGTCATTGACCCCACCGCAGACTTCGTCATCAAAACCCCTCAAGACTACGTTGAAAGATTTATAATTAAACCAAATAATAAATTAGACAAGTAGTATTATTATACAAATGGACCAAGAATTTCAGCCGCATCCTGTGCTCGTCAATTACGAGGCGTCTCGCGACGGCATTGTTAGAAATCGTAGACTGAAGAAACCAGTTGGCACCGTAAATAATCACGGGTATTTGATGTTTACTGCTGGAGGGAAAAAATATCTCTGTCACAGAATCATCTATGAATGTTTCCACGGATTAATCGAGAATGGACTTGTGATTGATCATATTAATAGTAATAAGACTGATAATTCTCTTACAAACCTGCAAACTGTCTCTCAGAGTGAAAATAGTAAAAAAGGCCAAACCGGTAAATACCCAAAGAAAGCAAAACCCGTAAGGTCATTTGATACAACAACTCACGAGGAAAAAATATTTCAGTCGATGAATGAAGCAGGAAAATATTTTGACATTTGTATCACCTCAATACGATTTGTTGCAGAACGAGTATATCAAACAGCAATCTCAAAAAAGACCGGGTATAGAATTCGATTTTCATATGTAGATACGAAGTCACCAGCGCCATAGGCGCTGACAAGGCCACCGGCGCTGACAATAAATTGTCCATTCCGGAAGAAAACAAAGTATGAACACCTTCGGAATTGATACACGGGGTTTCATTTTTTTTATTTAAAAACAAGATGTTTTATAAGAATAATGAATATCGAAGACATCAATAATATATTAACTGAGATTTCAAAATTAAAAAATCAAGGAATTGAATTATCTGATGGTCTCGACAGTGAAAAAATATTATCCGATTATGAGATTATTAACGAACAGTCGAAACGGGGGCGTTTTACCCTGGCCCGCGAGTACTTTTTTATAAAACGATTGCAACATACGATTAATGAAAACTTGTACCACAATGACGCAAATGCATTCATTGGACTATTCACTGCCGTTGAAATAATACGAAAAAAACTCGGACGTGTTTATGAACGACGCCGGGAGATTTCTAGTAAAATCAAAAACATTAGAAGGATTATAGACGAAAACTCCGGCGAGAAATTAGAAATTGCTTCGCAATTGCAATAATGGTAGGCGAATCACTTACTACTCGGCTAGCCAGAGAGCGACTAGCAGCGCTTAAAAAGTTCATACCGTTACGAGACAGGGTCCGAGAACAACTTCAAACGCGGCAACAAATGCAAACTGATTTTACTGTTGGAAGCGAACAACTGTTTGCCCCGGTAACTAAAGCGACCAAAGATGTTACGGCGGCAACTGTACCCGTTCTTGGTGCGCTTGAAAAGATAGCGGCAGAGACCGAACAAACAAAAAGGTCTTTAGAAACACTCCCTGCGAAAATAGCGGCTGCTACAACACGGAGGCCACCACCACTCGCTATAACCGAACCACAAGAACCTTATGTTACAATGGCCGACGAGGAAGAACTAGGCGCTACTGCGAAAGAACCAGAAGAAGAAATACCCGAAGAAACACCAGAAGAAGAAATACCGGAAGAAAAAGAGGGGAATATACCCCGTATTGTACTCAAGAAGAGCACAATAGATGAAATTAGAGGCTTCAGCAACAGGGAAGAATTAATTAATTTTGCTGCCAACAATTTTGCTAAGAGCATACGAGATAAGAAGCATATCAATAGCGGTTACGAGAAAAATATAAAGTCGTTAAAGGACTGGGCAAGAATAGTGTATTTAGCGAGTAAACATAAAGATGCATTACCACATCGTAGTAAATCCGATTACGACGCATTCCACAAGGAAGTTAAGAGTATAACACCAAAAAAAGGAAAAGGATACTCTGTTGGTAAAGAATCCTACGGCGTTACCTGTCCTGGTAGTGTTCTCAGTGATATATCACGGCTAGAGGTACTAATCGGAGGAAAACGAGCCGGAAATAACTCTCCGGAAATAATCAATGAGGCCGCTGATATTTGCAAGCGGTTATTTGCAGGCGGTATTATGGACATTAATGCATATCGAACGCTCATAGACGAACTCGTGGATGATTAATTGGAAAACTGGTGTTTTTAATAAGGATGATCATACACTACAACCATGATAAACCAGTACTCGTCTACGTGGTAAACTCGCGATTACCTGTTTACCGCGCGTACTATGGAGATGGTCTCGGTAGCACCATTGCGGGGTTATTTACAAGAATGGCTCCAAAAGTAGCGCCGTTAGCCAAACAATTAGGAATGAAGGCTATTGATGTTATTCGTGATAAGGGAATCAGCGCTATTGGAGATGTTGCCGGAAAGGCGCTTTCAGCCGCGCGGGACAAACTAATGTCGTTGGTGAAATCCAAGAGATTTTCAAAAAGAAAACAGAAACCACCGGTAATGCCATCAACGACAGTGATGCCTGCAAATGTCAGTAAAGTAATAAATAACGCCGTGGAAGAAAAACTAGAGTCGTTGGCGATGACTCAGTCGTTGGCGACGAAGCCATCAATGGCTGAGCCATCCGCCGATGCGGCAACCAACGCGCTCATGAACGCGATAGCGGGGAGTGGTTTAAATTCAAAGAATTTACGACGAAAAAATCGCAATTGAAAACATCAACATGATAAATAATAGAATGTTTGCGCGTACCGCTGATCCCGCGTTTGATATGGACGCCCCAGTGCGCAGGGATGATTCTGTCCGTGATTATCAATATTATTCTTATTATGCAGCGCAACCCGACCTACGATCGCGAATTGAACTTCAGGTCCAAGATACCAGTAAATACTTTCTGCCGTGTGAAGCGTTTATCGAAATTGAGGGAGAACTCGTGACAAATGCCGCCGATAATGCACCATACGCAGATGACCATCGTGTTCGAGTTGGCTTCGTCAACAACGGTATCATGGCGTTATTTGAGAGCGCCAGATATCTTATTGACGGGCGAGAAATTGAGTCAATAGAACGCGAGGTTGATGTTGCAACAACGATAATTGGGTTGGCGAGATACTCGGATGATTATACAAGATCGGCGGGCCCATCTATGATGTTTTCGAAGGACACCACCAATAACGCTGACCATCTTCAGTACGTTAACGTGCTGGCGGAAAGAGATACCGCAGTTGACCCACAGGCTGAAGCAGCCAATCCAGACCGCAGAGCAAGACCAGGCGCTAATTTCAATATTATAAAAAGCACCAACAATGATTACAATCTAGGATTCGCAGCACGAGTAGGAATGTTGCAAGGACCACGCCGACAGTTTTCATGCGCGATTCCACTCCATCACATATTTGGATTCTGCAGAAATGTTAGAAAAGTCATCTATGGGGCTAAGCATACAATCGCGCTGACGCGAAGGGGCGATGATAACAATGCAATATGGCATGCTGCTGGCGTCGCTGCCGGTAAAGTCATTTTAACTAAAATGGCATTGTGGATGCCGGTGCTGACTCCATCAGTTACCACGGAAGCACGATTGTTAGCATTTATGGAACAGGGAGGGAAATCGTTGTTGAGTTGGCTAGCGGTAACAACTGATGCTAAAGAGGATAACGTCGCCGATACGTTTACATGGCACCTGGCGTCAAAACAGGGTGTTTCAGCCCCGCGTCATATATTCATAGCGCTACAGAATAGGGAACGATTGGGTAGTCAAGAACGCAGCCATATGATATTTGATCAATTAGGAGTCAGGGATGTTTCGCTGAGAATAAACGGACAACAGGAACCATCCGAGGATATACAGCTTAATTACGGCGACAACCATATCGCACGTGTGTATCATCGATTGCTGTCGTATATGGGTCGTGATCAAAACGTCGACACTGGTTTGCAAATATCACAACTTGATTTTAAAAACCTGTATCCGATTTATTATTTTTCGCTGGAACATCTTGATTTAACGAGACAATCCGTCGTTGATATACACTTCCGAGCTCGTATAACCCCGGGTGGTGTTAATTATAGAGCGGTTGCTGTCATTCTCAGCGATAAATCAATGCTGCTAGAAGGCGTTGGTGGACGAATGAGAATCGTTGATGCGCCAGTGGAAAACATGTAATTGAAAGCACAAAACGCGTTTACAATAAATGTCGTATAGTGTCGTCAGTGTAGAGTTGACTGATGGTCAAGTCAAGAAATTACGATCAAAGTCGGCTAAACAATGCGGAACCACAATAACGCTGAAGCCGTCACAGATGGCAGGTGGTAATCATAAGATATCGTTGACGGCGCGTCAAATAAAACATTTCAATGATGCGATGAAGAATAAAAAGGGTGTTCAAATAGATTTTTCAGCCGCAGCGATTAAAAACATGGAAAAGACCGGCGGGATATTTCCGCTGTTAGCTGCGATTCCAGCGTTGATTGCCGCGGCCGCACCAGCAGTGGCTAAGGCGGCGGCGTTGGGGGCCGTTGGTACTGCGGCGGGGATGGCATTGAAGAAGGCAACCGGGAAAGGCTACAAAAAAAAACGACCCGTGGCCGGAAAGGGTCTAAGACTACCGGGGACCCCGTATTCATGGTATTCGGGAAAGGGTCTAAGACTACCAGGAACCGTTTATTGACTCGGGAGTCAATGACTCCTGAGTCAATGACTCCAATGTCTAATTTTGATTTAATAGACGCCGCAAACGCGTTAGCGATAAAAAACTTCAGAGGTGTTTTCATGAGGGATCAATTACCGGCGGCACCAAGGAATATTGAAACCGGCATAATTAACCTCGATGGGTCCTCCGGAGCGGGAACTCATTGGGTTGCATACGCGATTGATCCGCGTGCAATCGTCTATTTTGATTCATACGGGTTAGCCCCGCCGAAAGAGTTCATGCGGTATATCCGGGCGTGTTCAGCCCGGGCGTGTTCAGCCCGGGTTTTTTATTCCACGTTGCCAACACAGCAGTTAAGCGACCCGCCGATATGTGGCCGTGAGGTATTGAACGTACTTGCGGCGATTTCATCATCGCGAAAACCACCTCATATGGTTGTAAACGAATATACTAGTGGGGTCGTAGAAGCTCAACGGATTTTAGAGAATAACATTTACAATAACGATGATTGATATCTGGGGGCGACCGGTTTCGGCGCTAAAAGAATCCACGGAAACGGCCGCCGCCGACATAAAAAAACTAATTGAGGATGAAATCGCTGATATGTTGAATCTAACAAGTGTTGACCCGGGCGAAATAGTTGTATTTCAAGACCGCCAGGGTAAATTGAAATCCAGTAATGTGTCGCTGAATGACGTTTTAATACGACAGCGTGATGCCGCCGATGGCACCATAGCGTTGTATACCGGCGACGGACTACTCAAACCGGGTAGACATATATTTCAGATAGAGAATACGATAGAATTAATCCAAGACGGTGTTATAAGGTTGAATAGATCAATAATCGAACTCGAAGGGCATGTGAAAACAACTATCGATAGATTTTTTGGGTACCCGATAGTATTCGAACCAAATCTTGCAACAATAAAAAATACTATTTTGGAGTTTACGACGCTGTCGGGCCAATTTTACACGTTACGAAAAAATGTTAACAGGATCGATGACAACTTTGATAAATTCCTTGGTAAAAAAAATACCAAGCCGGATGAAATCACAATAACTATAAATGATATCACTGCGTATGGACAGGAAATAAAAACAATCAAAACTGATGTTGCAACAAACAAAAGGAGTGTAGACGCGCATGAACGGGAAATAGAAATAATCGGCGCTAATGTTGCAACGATCATAAATAATGTAGACTCGCATGGACGGAAAATAGAAACAATCAAAACTGATGTTACAACGATCATAAATAATATAGACGCGCATACACAGGAAATAGGAATAATCAAAACTGATATTGAAGCGAACAAAAAGGGTGTGGACGCGCATACACAGGAAATAGGAACAATCAAAACTGATGTTGAAGCGAACAAAAAAAATGTAGACGCGTATTGGCGGGGAATAGGATTAATCAAAACTGATGTTGCAGCGAACAAAAAAGGTATAGACGTGCATACATATGAAATAGGAACAATCAAACTTGATGTTGCAGCGAACAAAAAAAGTATAACCGAGAATACACGGGAAATAGAAACAATCAAAACTAATGTTGCAGCGAACAAAAAAGATGTGGACACGCATATACAGGAAATAGGAACGATTAAAACTGATGTTGAAGCGATTAAAGACGGACTACCGAGAGTAGCAGAGCAATTCGAAAAAATAAAAATCCCTCATGAGAACATCATCAACACAGTATACACAATTCGGCATGGATCATTCGATTGGACTCCTACACAGAATACAGTAAATATCACCGCAACTGTTAAGGGTATTTATCGACTGACACTGGTTTCAATGATGCAGTTTAATATATTATCGTCGAGTTCATCCGGGTTTAACAATACAATATCAACAATTATAGACAAGAACGCAACTGAACAGTTTACAATTTATGCCGTTGATAGAAATCTAGCCCGGGCAAACATTACATGGTATGTGGAATTTGCAGCGAATCTAAGTAATTAAAAACACTAGCTCTTTTAAAATAAAAATGACCACCAAGGAAGTTGAATCAGAGGTATCACCGACGTCACATCAATATCGATTCGATACCGCAAAAGAATTCTCCGCGAACTTGAAAACGCTTTCCGAACAATACCGTGTAAAAATAAAAAAATACCGTCGTAAAATAACCGCCATCGACGCGGTCGTGTACTCGGTGTCGGGTATAGTAGCTGGCGCCGGTGTTATTTTATCCACGGTGACCACGATAACCCCGATCGCTGTTCCAATCGCTGTCTCCGCAATGACAACAGTTGCTGGAGTTGCCAACGCAATCACTAGGAAGATATCATCGTGTTTTCAGAAAAAACTCAACGAGTATACAGTAAAACATCAAATAGTATCCGACGCATACTCGAAATTATCCGGGTTGATCTCGTTATCGATTGATAATTTGTTCGTATCCGATGTTGAATTCTCCACGATGGTCCAGTTATATAGCTCCGCGATGTCAAAAATCGAGGATTTTCAACTGGAAGCCGAAACCACCTGGTTGTTAAAATTAGACACTAAAAACAACGAATAATAATAATGTCGCTGAACCCCGAAGGGTCTCAATTACTTCAGCGGATCGCGGAGAACACCACTCCGGTACAAACAAGTATGATATCGATAACATCAACGAAACCCGAATTCAGTGTGAACTTCCCATCACCGGTTCCAGTAAAGGAAATAGCGCTGGCAAAATTGCGAGTATATCACAGTTGGCCTAATATCCGAGCGGACGCATTTAACGGACAACAACCTAATAACTCGCTGGTTTTTGCACGGACAAATAAACCCGATGGGACCCCAAACTGGGAGGAGGTTACAATACCAACTGGGTCATACCAAATAGAGCAAATCAATAAAGAATTTCAACGCAGGATAAAATCGATCACAGGAAAGGAATCAAAAATCGCTATTACGGTTCATGAACCGACGTTATCGTCGACGATTGAAATAAGCACACCGGGGTATATGGTTGATATTTATAACAGTTCAATAAGAACCATACTAGGATGGCCTGAGAATCCACCCGCGGACGCCCCCCCATCAACTATCCTCAGATACGATAACGGAGATGGTGGTAGGCATATTGCCCCGTACAACGTAAATATTGCATCGGTGATAGCGATTAATCTAGTGTGTGATGTTATCGAAGGGAGTTACCAGGTGGATACCAAGCAATCAAATCAAGCTCAACAGGGGTATATCCTTTATTCGTTTTCACCAACAGCCCCTCCGGGATTTTTGATCATTGAGAGTCCGATTAATCCGGTCTATATGCGATGCCATAATCGGTTTTTAACGAGAATTAATTTTAGAATTACCGATCAGTCAAATAACCTAATTGATTTACAAGAGGAGGAGTTAGTGATCACTCTGTTTGTAAGATCATAGCAGCAGAGGGGGCGATGACATCGACGCGGTCGTCGATGTGCTTACCGGACGCTGACGACGCTGGGGATCGGCGCGCAGAAGGTGTTAATTAAACCAAATGACGACGCGACGATCCCCCAACGACGTCGTCGTTTTTTTTTTACCAGGCGCTGACGACACTAGATCGTTGAGTGCAGAAAGTAATAATTAAGCAAAATAACGATTGGACAAAATGTCCGATTCGCCCCCTCTGCTGCTAGTTCTGCTAATCCGAATTACATGATCCATTTCATAGGTTCTCAATCTTGATTACACATTTCGAAATTGTACTGTAATTTCGATGACAAGTGGAACTACATCCTCCTTGCTGCACTCAAAATGAAATAAGCATTAAATTCCATAGCGTCTGTTTGATACATGCAATTGAAAGACTTCATATTTTACCCACATTACGATTTCAAACATTCAATAACAGAAACAGAAACATCTGCAGATGTCAACACGCTTCTCCCTAGCTAATTAAATCCCATGTATTTCATGTGGAATTATTACATACAAATCCAGTCCCTAATCACGAAATTTCGTAGAATCGAAAAAAATACCAAAATCTATTCATTCCAGATCAAATGGAAAAGTTGTTGCAAAGCACATTCATTCACAATATGAATCCAAATTTCAATTATAACTAGACACGCCATTTTCTTTCGAAAGTTATGTCGAGCGCGAGACTAAGTTCAAATTTATCTGGGCGGAGTTATGCGCGCAGTAATAATGTTGGTGTTGTGTAATGATGAATATGCGCTTGTGTATTTAGTTTGGAATACGGCATACATTCATTTACGTTGTTTCTTGTAGTGTACTTTGTTTATATAATTAAGCCTTAGGTAGAATAAAAAATGAGGATATAATAAAAAGGTTACTGCATTTGTATGGGAAAATATGAACTCGTTTTGTCGGATAGATGTACTAAGGTCGTGCAGTATTCCATCCAAAAGACTCGTTCATATTTTCCCATACAAATGCAGTAACCTATAATTATTGCATGGTGCGAGTGTGAATTGAAAACAGCAGTTAGACATTGCTTATTGCAAGGCGCGAGAGTGAATTGAAAGCAGAGCAGTTATACGTATTACTTTTGCATGCAACGAGTGTAAATTGAAAGCAGAGCAGTTAGACAGTACTTATTGCATGGTGCGAGTGTAAAAAAAGCAAAGCAGTTAGACATTACTTATTGTTCACATTATAAAGACTACGATTTATCAGAATATATTTACTAAGGCATGAATATTCCACATAGCCAAACAATGTGGTTGAATTAAACTATGATATGAAAAGTATTCGAAATTCAAATTTTCTTTTCCAAAAGGTAAAAATTACTACTCTCCCCTTATGGTGAAATTACTGTCATTAAAATTTAGCATTACCAAAATGTCATCGCGTAGTTTTGAGATTGTCTTACTTCACTTGCAATGTACTCCAAGAGTTTAGTTTTATTATTTTAAAGATAAAAGAAAACTTATCATTAAAGATTAGTACGAGGATGGCTTTAAACGGTTAATCTCAACAGAAAAATATTAGCTACTTCTCTCTCATATATTTTGATATTTTCTGGACATGATAGACTTAAACGAGTGAATAAATGCAGCAAAAGTTTTGATAGATTTATTTTACAGCATATGCAAGATTGTATAAAATAGGTTTGTGTGTAATTTTGACTCTTAAAGTAACTTTTAACAATTTTTCAGTTATATCGCTACAATGTCTGCAGTGTGGCGGTTTTTAGTGATGTCTAGCCTTGGGGCATCATGCCGCAGACATAGCATCATGTCCCACAGCATTATGTCCTACCCAGTCACATTTTCCTGTCACCAGGCCGATCAGTCCTAACACTAACCTCTTAATGCTGAGCGCCTAGAGAGGCACCTGTTTGTACCATTGTATAAGTCTTTGGTATGATTCTGACAGGGTTCAAACCCACGATTTTCCGCATCCGATGCGGAAGGTATAATCACTAAGCCCTGCGCAAGGGTCATAAGAATAAGTTTACTGTAGTAAATAAAGAGACTATTCTTAAAACACCCATATGCATCAATCGTGATATCGTTTAATAAAGACGGTTCATACATAAATTCTAATGAATTTGGTAATAAATATAGGCGCAATGTGTTTTCATTTTCATTTTCATGTGCTCTTAAAATGCCATCAGAATCTACAGAAATACATTTGATATACATACAGCTTCAAATGACAATACCCATTTATAGACCTATCTAGTATAGTCAGAATAACAAATACAGTGCTGTACAACCCTTAGTTATAAAATGGAATTCTCAATTGAATGATTTAAATGAGAATAAATTTAATAACATTCTTGTTTTTTGCATCATGAGATAACTTAGATGCCTTAACACCAGCTATATTTAGCTAACACATTTAAGGAATTTTTTTAAAATAAAAAATGGTAAATATTGTGGGTTCTCTTTTTGAAAATTATTTATAAACTTTATTTCATTCTTTATGGAAGTGTTCAGAAGCAAAACTAATGCTAACGATTTATTTTGAAGTGGATAAAGACTGAATGTAATCAAGCGTACAATTTGTATGCATAGAGAATTTCTTCCAGGTGTAAGAGATAAATTAAACGTGAAAAATGTGATAAACTCATTTATATTCAGTTGAAATCATTTATTTAGAAATACAGATTTAATCAAGATCACCAAATCGCATTTTAAGAATTTTTGACATAACTTTCCAAGCACTATTATAGATCACTTAAAAGTACATTTAATTTTCGACTGATGTTATTGTCATCTGACGTTGCCCATGATACAGAGAAAATCTGAAGTAATAATTATACATGTAATATGAAGACCGCTCCGGTGGCATAGTGGTTAGAGCGTCCGCCTCGGATACGGGAGGTAGTGAGTTCGATCCATACCGAGTCATACCATAGACTTGTAAAAATGGTACTAACGTCTGCCTCGCTTGGCGCTCAGCATTAAGAGGTTAGTGTTATGACTGGTCAGCCTGGTGTCAGGATAATGTGACTGGGTGGGACATCATGCTACATGTCTGCGGCATGATGCCCCAGTGCTAGACAGCACTATAAACTGACACACTGCAGACATCGTAGCGATATGACTGAATTTTGTTTTAAAATAACGTTAAAAATCCAAATCACACACACACACACACACACGTAATATAAACTTCCTAAACATGCAAGGTTTAAACGCAAATGTGTATTTTACAGCGAAAGCGATAGATCAATGGTGGATGTAAAGAGAACCCTCTCATATACAAATTATTCACACTATTTCAGTTTTTGTGAAAATAAAACGAAAACCCCAAAGAGACTGTAGTGTAAATTATCTTTACAATTATTAAAGGAAACACCGTTGACCAAACGTCTTTAGACCAATGTCGTACTCACATTGCATGTTAAAAGTCCATCTGATGGAACCCAGGCACCTGTCATAGCTGTATTCACTGGCCTTGAATCCTTTCTATTTAGTGTTTTTGGTCGCCATTTCAGACTGAACGACACAAATTAAAAATGAAAGATTTTAACCAAATAGTATAAAAGTAATTCAGTGTGCAAATAATAAGCATATACGTTCCAGTTACTAAAATGTTACAAGACTGCACTGGCGCGCTAAGTTGATAACACATGTACAACGATAGCGTGATCGCCATTTTGGTGTAGCGAGTCTAAATGACCAAGTCTGCAATAGGCAAATTCATCAAAGTTCTGAAGAAAATATAAAAGTAATGTATACCATCTGTGTAGTAATAATTATGGAAACATGGATTTTTAACGTAGCTTCAACAATTTTTCAGCCATGTCGCTACGATGTCTGCAGTTCAATCAACCTTTCCTTTTGTTTTGACCATCACCTAATCCGTTGTTTTCACGTGACGTTACAAAACGTGTACTTCCATAGCCGTCATTTTTATTCCCTCGCCACTCAAACCGGCACAAAACAATATTGTTCTCCCCACATAATTAAGAAGACACGTCTCATTTTGTGCCTAAGGAAATAATTATACATCACATTATGTTGTGCATGTCAACCGCCCGAGACAAATTGCTCTACTTTTCCGCTTTTTGCCTAAAAGTAAAACATTGAAATTTCAACCATCTTTGTTGTTCTTCCATAAATAAACAAATCCAGCAATAAACAGACGCATACACAAATGGATACACAAACAAGTAGAAGCATGTAACTATCTTCAATTTTCATGATCTAAAATCATTTTGTTATCATTCAAGTTAAAAGCCAATCGTTAATAAATAATTTCATACATTTCTAAAAGCATTTCAAGAATAATCGGTTTCGACATTCGACACAAAGTCATGTTCCGTTAGGCACATGTTTTGTTTTAATACACTGAAGATGAAACTTTTTTGAACGGTTATCGCTTTCATTCAATATCATCCCATGTCCATCATCTCCACCATGGAATTCATTTATATTCACTCAGTCCTACATTAGCCTGTGATATAAATGTACCGGAATGCACAAATTTTTATGAAATTCATTTCACAATGTTTCTAACCTCTTTTCTCAATAACTTGCTCCATAGAACGTTTTGTGGAATTATTGTATTCCTCCATGACAAAGCAACTGATCAAAAGCCAGCATGGTAAATTTTAACCATTTCAAGATATACAAATCAAGCAATATTTTTAACGAGTATTCCTATATGAATTTAAATATTAATTTTTAACTCGTTTCCTTAACATTTATGACAAACGTAAAGAGGTATGAAAAAAATATGGTTCAACAGCACATCCATGTGATACTGACTATAAAGTGCCAAGCAGTTTAGTCGTCCCTAAAAATGCATTAAAAGAAAGCTAATGATAACAAATGTTTGATATATAGCTAACTCTTAAAAACGCTAAAGGTTTCAGCATGAACATTATTACGTGTTGCGTTCCAGGTCAAACTCGTCGCTTCATTAGTGGAAGTTTACAACATTAAGGAAGGATGTTTGGGCCCATTTTACATCCCTCAAAAGTCATGAGAAATGGTTTTAAAATGAGTTCATGTCGTTATGATATTTATAATATCAGGTTCCGTCAGCGTATGGTAGGTAATGAACATCAAACCTTGGCGTCCAGCAAAGACTTCAGCGTGGATGTTATTGCCTAACACTTCCCATCTTTTGTAAGTGAGGCATTGTTTAATGGTCCGTTGGTGTAACTCATACATGTTGGAAATTTGACTGACATGGAAATAGGCATATTGTAAACAATTTTTTCTTACAAAGCTTATTTCCAGAACCTGCACGTACAAATCAGTTTTCTAAATGCAAAATTCCAGAAATATCCTAAATTCCAGAAATATCCTAAACACCAGAAATATCTAAATTTTCAATGCAGTCTGATTAAAATCAGATCTTCGCTGTGAAGATCTGACAACGACCGCATAGGGGTCATGTTCTGGTGAACTTTGAATTAACCAATGGAAATACTGTCCAGTCTCCAAACGCGAAGATATAAGACTTCCTTTGACTGGCTGATAAAATTAGCGATTATGGTAATAACATAGGTTACCAGAACATGGTCCCTAAGCGGTCGCTCTCATACCTTCATGTACAACAGTATATCTGATTTTTAATCAGATTGCTTTCCATGCAGGAAAATTTTCGCGCAATACAACAAACAGGCCAGAAAATATTTATCCGATCACAATAAATTAGGCATACGTCCATTGCCTCACAAATCCAGCCATCCCAAGCTAAACAAGATGTTTACAACATCGTTTGGCTTGTTTTAGGAATAATGATAATAATGAGGATTTTGTATAGTGCCTAATCTTTAGAAGCGCTAAGCGCCTTACAACATTAGACAACACCTATAAGATAAAAAAATATAACGATATGATTACAAACACAAACACCATGAAATTAGAAACCAAAAAAAACATGCCGAGAATATTTAAGGTAGGAAACATTAGGTCTTTAAGTTTGTTCTTACAGTCGAAATAAGTGAGTTTTGAGAGCACTCCTGAATGTGATCAATGAGTCTTTGTGTCTAAGTTCAGTGGGCAATTCAATCCACGTTGCTGGGCCCTTGTATGCAAAAGAAAGCTGTCCATATGACTGTTTTCATAGTGGGAATAATGAGTATACGATTGTCAGAAGAGGAGCGTAAGTATCTTGCTGGTGTGTACACATGGGTGAAGTCGGATAGGTATGTTGGGCTAGAGTCCGTCAGTGAAACGTAGCACAGAAAAAAATTTGTGTTTGATTCTGGATCGAATGGATACCCTACGTACAGAGCAGCGGGAAGGTGTGCTCTGATCGTGGTACTCTTAAGTATGATCCGAGCAGCTTTGTTTTGAACTTTTTTGAAGTTTCTGGAGTAGATATTGAGATGAACCAGACAAAATTGAGTTACAATAGTCCAGTCTTGAAAGTACTAATGAACACCAAAATGTTTTAGTGGCATCAACTGAAAGATATTTGCGAATGGAGCTGATGCGTCTCAGCTCAAGATATGCAGCCTTGCATATGTTCATGATATGTTGGTGCAATGTGAGAGTACTGTCCAGAGTAACACCTAGGTTTCGTACTGATTGTGTGAATTTAATGTTGGTGTTGCTGATATTTGTTGTTTGAGGTAAAGGATGTGAATGAGAAAGTCATTGTGTTGTGATCAGAATGGCGTCAGTTTTATCATCATTCATCTGCAGCTTGTTACATGTCATCCATGATTTCACATCAGAAATGCACCTCTCTACACCTTGGATGGTAGCATCAACTTCAGTTGGGTGGCTAGATTTGTATATTTGGGTGCCATCAGCGTACAATTGGTGAGAAACTGGATGATGATCTACGACACTTGAGAGCGGCTGAGTGTATATAACGAAGAGAACAGGTCCAATAACAGACCCCTTTGGAACACCACAACAAAGATCAACTGGGCTGGGCTGGAGTGTATTCCATTTGAAGACACAATTTGTGTCCTGTTAATCAAGTAGGACTTGAACCACAGTAAGGTTGTATCACGAGTGCCAAATACATGCTGGAGACGGTGAAGTAATATATCATGGTATATTGTGTCAAATGCTGCAGACAAATCACGGAGGGTGAGGACTAATCTTTCCGCTATCCAAAGCAGAGAGAATGTCATTAACTACTTTTAGAAGAGTAGTTTTAGTACCGTGGCAAGGGCGATATGCAGATTGTACAGTGCTAAAAAGGCTGTTTGAATTTAGATGAGATACAAGCTGGGATAGAACAACCTTTTCTAAGATTTTTGTTATGAATGAGGGATTAGAAACTGGGCGGTAGTTCTTTAAATCGTTATGGTCTAGTGTTGGTTTCTCCAGCAGAATGGTAGTTTTGAAAAATGATGGGAATTCCCCGGATGAGAGAGAGCGGTATTAATAACATTAGTTAGTGATTGCAATACTGAATCCAAGCACTCAAGCAGCAATGATGTTGGAATTGGATCAAGTTCACATGGCTTTGGTGCACTCTTCATCACGATTGTACGTACGAAATCCATAGAGACAGGTTCAAATGCTGCTAATTGTTGCCCCTCAAATTCTGTATCCCAGCTGTATGGCGCCGACGAGTCAATTGAAATTGTGGTGTCAAGCTTATCTCTAATAGTTTGTACTTTGTCACGGAAGAAATTTGCAAACATGTCCGGAAGGTCCACTGGAGAGAAGGTAGTTGGAAGTGGTGTAGATTTGTTCCTTGACATTAGCTTGTTAGTAATCTCGAAGAGTTCTTTGCAGCTGGAACTTTCCATGATCTTAGTAGTGTAGTGGGCCGATTTCGCTGCATGGACTATATTTGTGACATTCTTCTTTGCGGCTTCATAGATTTGCTTATGAATAGTGAGGCTGGTGGAAAGCCAAAGCCTTTCAGCTTTACGTCGGTTTCTTTTAGCAGTGCAAAGCTGGTCCCTAACACAAGTAACCATTTGCTTGTAAAGGTGCAAGTCTGCATAAGTGATCTCACCTTCACAGTAAATGCTACCAAATCTCACAAGTTTTCAGTAATTCTGGAGCAGATGTACATGTTCTTCCAAGTGTAACTGCAGGAGGGCTTGGAAGGGTGTGTCATATTCAGTGCAAACATTACCATCGAAATACATTTTACTTTAAACGTTTGTGTTCTTCATGTCTCATCAAAAACAACCTGATCATAGAAACTAGATTATATAGTAGCACACTGAGCAAGTAAAGAAGATTACAGGTGAGTTATATAGTAGCACACTGAGCAAGTAAAGAAGATTACAGGTGAGTTATATAGTAGCACACTGAGCAAGTAAAGAAGATTACAGGTGAGTTATATAGTAGCACACTGAGCAAGTAAAGAAGATTACAGGTGAGTGATCTGGCTCATATCATAAGGAATGATTTCAAAAACTTGGGCAAAGCCAAAACAAGGCCAACTTTTCAGTCTAAGGAATCAGTCACAGCCGTTTCTCCAATAAGAACGAACTCACTCGCATTATTTCCTCGTGACTTCAGAAACGTTTTCTTCACTTTAGTGGTTGTCGAGAAAACGCCCAACCAAGTCGGTTGAGGATCAATAAGTTAGAAAGCTTGCTATAAACCATCTATGGAAAATATTCTTGATATGTTAAATAAAATAAAATTCAGAATAAAATTAAAAGTCCACTAAGAAAACTCGATCAGGTTTATGTTTAAATTCGTATTTCAATCTGTTTCATGTTTAATTTGGTCTTGCAATAATTATCATTTGATTAGGAAGACAGGATTTGGTCTTGCATTACTTATCATTTGATTAGGTAGACAGAATTCTGACATTTCTATTAAGAGATCAGTCTTGCACTTCTAGGCTAGGCGTATTGCTAGAAACCCATCATGTTTGAAATATAAAATTTAAACGTACACATGAATACAAGTGCATCATTTTTTGAATTCACATTATTCAGAATTGCTTGAAACAATTAAACATGCTTTCATACAACTGTGCAATGCATAATAGTTTACATTGGGTTCTATGGTAACATTTAAACGCTTGTTAAAACAAAGCCTCACTAAAGTACCATGTTGTACTGATATGCTGTTCAATGTTGTTGTAACGGAGCATAATGCAACACATCATTAGTTGTTCATATACAATATACATTTCATTAGGTGTTACATTTTCCTTTTCCCTTGTAAAATAGTAGCACATAACAAGTATAGGAGACTTGGAGGTGCATTACCTCTTTCATATCCTATGATTTACAAAGGAACATGTCCCAACATTTCAGGCAAAGCCACATAAAGACAAGCTTTGCAGAACAAAGAATCCATCACAGCCGTTTTCTTTAATAAGAATGAATATCCTCACATTGTTTCCTCGTGACAAAGACGTTTTCTTGACTTTAGAAGCAAGTAGCCATGTAAAATGTGTAATGTTTAAATCAAAATAAATAATCAGTTTTTACAACATTTACAATAATAAAGTTAAAGTTGTAATTATTCTAGAACTATTGTGAATTATTCAAAGGAGTTCTGGACAACGTCATTTTGACAACGTCACGATTCTTGGCGATCCAGTGCGTTTCCAGTTCTGAAGTTTATACGGAATTTTTCACTCTTTGGAATTTAACTCTTTTCGGATTATTTTTGATTCACTTCGAGATACTTAAATGTTCTATCACATTTTCGTTATTAACATTCATAATTAAAATATTTTTTACATTTTACAAAATCTGCTGGCTTTGCTTATTTCTGTTAAAGAGTTTATGACTATCCAGCCCTAACACGTATGACTAAATTATTTAGTAAAGTATTCAATGTATGAAGAAAAACACTCGTGAAAGAAATGCAAGCTTCGATTCCCGATAGGTAATGTTTTGCACTTCCATTTCTAAAGCTGACAATGGCACTTGGTGTAGACAAGGGCTTGTGTTTATGGCCTCCTGAAACTTTAACAGTCACAATTTATTTATGCTTGTACATAACACTTCAATATTTCGTCTTCAAGCTACGGTATTTATTGTATTTAATAACTTTCGATTTTGTTTTATTCCAGCTATAAAGTTTTGCAAATTTGTGCCATCTGAATTTTGGCATTGAATACAGTGAACGATATAGCTTTTACCATTGCACCTAAACGTCCACAGGTTGGATTCTCTCATAAATTTGTTATGTCAACATTTATTCAGTGTATCCACTCATATTTCAGACCATGAAGTGTTACACCCAGGATATACTCGTATCTTTTTGGACATTTTTGTCAGCTTTATTGACATCTGCATATAATTCGAATTCTGAGTGAACACTTATATTGTTTTCAAAAAAAATGTATGTGCTCAATGACCTCTAAATACATCGGAATGCTTGATTGTTTCTAACCGGAAATGGGCCGCGCCACCGGAATGTTCCGTTGCGATCATGATCTCATTTAAATTTAGTGTTCTCATATTACTACAAGCTGTTATTATAATAAACAACCACATTTTATAGGATTCTTTCCAATTGAAATTAATATACGATTTATTAAATAAGTTACACAAGTTACATTATTGTATAAGTTTAGTCTCGTTTGTCATTATTTATACTTTAAGATGACACCAACAGTCTATCGTAGCTTCCAAGCTGCCTTCCCATTTGGAAACAGGGTTTTAAAAATGTATATATTCTCGAATCTTCGAATCTCAACGGTTATGAATGCGTGACGATTGGGTGGGTGGGTGGTTATTTTCGGTACTCAAGCCGCCAGATTACGGATCTAAAGTCGGACTGAAAAATCTGACAGGTTTTATCTGAAGGTATAAATAAATGTATTTAATATCATTAGACGCGGAATTACATTTCCCTTCCAACGATTCTTGGCGATATGAAAAGTGCTTTTGGAGTGATGGTAAAAAGAAGTCATCCTGACAAATGAATCTGACGCCGATGGATAGCTTTAGTGAATCTGGCAAACGATGCCGAAGTTAAGTGGCTTATTTGTGGCGGTATTGCATAAAAAGTTGAGAGACGGACTTTAAAAGGAATTCGGAAAATACCTAGATTTTTACCGTAGCACCATCCGTAAATAAATTATTTAAGATAAACAAAGTTCGCTATTACGACTTGGTCATTTAGAATTTAATTATCGCTAAAAAATTATTCAATTATGAATCGGTTATATTAGATCGATATAGCATATTAAAAATAGAAAATGTAGCAATTTATTTTTACTACAGCCAACTCCATTTGGTTAGTACGGGAATTAAAAAATGGCAATAAACGCGTTAGCCGTTCGTACCACCATACTAATGTATGAACACAGAGTATGATAAACCTCTGTAGGACACACGGTACAAATGGTATGGAAAAACGGGAACCAGCCTGGAAATGGGTGAACCTAAAATAGAGTATATATGGGTTTGGCTAACCAGGATTGGTTAATAATGTAAGTTATGTTGTAGGAAAATAACCTTTTGAGAGCTTATCCTAGTTTTAAGTGAAAAAACAGACATTGTTTTATTGACGAATTTCAGTCCTTTAACAGTCTTGAGTCTGGAACACTCATTACTAAAATTAGCACCCGACTCTCTGGTGCGGAATTGAAAGCACACGTTTCAAACACATGCAGGTCCAGAAAATGCCGCGGCTCATATCCTCTCCTCTACACAGAAGCTGACATCCAGGTTTCATCTATTCTGATACATATAGGTTTGATCATGAGCAATCAAAAAGTTTTAAGTTATTGAATTTTTAATATCATGGGGTTTGCATAGGTTTACTATGGGAACTGAATTAGTACCGTGAGTCCTGTAGGGTTTTGTCTCTTATTTTCATTGCTGTAGATATGAATATCACAACCTCTCCAGTTTTAAAAATATGCTGATTTGTGTACAGCGCTATAACAGCCCTTTTGCCTTGCCACTCAAATTATGTCTGAAAGAAAGCAAAATCTGACAGTCAAGCTAAGGTTTAGTATTATAGGCTAATTACGAAATGAAATATCTTTAAAACGCTTGTAATGTTTGATATAGTAGTTTACGGTTTAACACCTCCATTTTATTTCCTGAATAACGGGATAAAAATATCAGGTAACAAACCGTGCCGCATTCCATTCGTACCTGCAGGATATGAATGCACAAACATATCTTAGCGTGTGATGTACCATTGACAACCTCTCTATTTTAATCGCTGTAAATATGAATACCATAAGTTAAACATTTAAAAGTTGTGCGGATTGGTACAAAATGCTATATGAACCACACCGGCTTGACACTGTTAGATGTCAGAAAAGCGACGTAATCTGAATAGCTTGACAAATTTTATTATCTAAAATATGTTGATTTGGGATGTGCTATGTCTCAATTGTAATCTCTGTAAATATTGACAATATAGTAACTAAAATTTTAAGGATGCTAGTTTTTGCGTACAGTGCACAAAACCACATTTATACATGTCAAGCTAGTGAGCGAGTTAAGGTTTCAGGGTTATTACGCAACTAACGGAACATTAAATAAAAACGAGCGGCGATGACAATGAGCAATGGCTTAGGGGGCGGTTTGAAAGAGGCTGGTTTCCTGGAAAGTGTTGTTAACAGAGCTTAACATTATTCAGATAATATACAATCGACGATGCTAGTGCATGCAAGAGTATTCTTAATACGATTGTTCCCAGGAATAAGAGGGTGCCGTTTCGAGAAAGCCATCTATGAATATATTGTAAAACATCATTACTATGCGATATACAACATACATGGCCATGGTGTATGATTTTGTCTTCAGCACAGGCCAGACGATTTATATATATATATATATATTTTTTTTTACAGGGGAGAAATGTATCTTACGTGCAAATAAGAGTATTCAGTATGAGAAACGTACAACGATGACCATTCAGGTGTGATTGTATACAAGCTACGGGTACTGTGGTCTTACGTAACTAAGATCAAAGAAAAAAGCGGCAATGAAACGACCAATGGAATGGGGGCGATTTGAAAACGAGGCTGGCGTCTTGGATATCTGGCCTATAAGGGGATTAGTAATATTCCGAACGTTGAAAGAATATGCCAGCACGGCCTATTACTCTTTGCATTACAATTAGACAATGAATTACAGTTAAGTTTTCGATGACATCGTTGGAATGGAGACATCGATGAATATAGTACAATATAAGATTTGTACTGCACGATACGTAAACAATGGATGCATGGCCATAGTAGAATTTTAGACTTTTACAGAGGCTAGACATTTTGGAGTTTTTCTGGCAAGCGGAATTCGTGCAAATACGAGTACTCGACATAATAATCTTGCATCTATAACAGCAAAAGAGGACACACAAACAACAAACGGTCCCTTTAAGGGCCAACGTGAACCCTCATTACGAGGGGCGTCCACGTCGCCAGCTTTGGAATCTTAGAAACAGTATTATTATACTAACTGCCTCACATTAAAAAAAAATTTAAAAAAAAGTTCGTACAAAGAGAATTACACGGATGAAAGGAATAAAGGTGGGAGACGGTCAGGCGTTCTAAATTACAATTTAGAACGTTGCCCGGTTCACGCTACGGGTAAACCGTCTCCCAAAATGAACCACCTAAGTTCGAGTTTTTAGTTTTGGTCCTATCTAAGTAAAAATTGCCGATTTTAGAAATTGGAAGTGGGATTCATGTTTAGTTATAATTTGTTAATTTGTTTTCTAAATTCAGACGTAATGGCGTCGCAATGGCGAGAGCCAAACATCTTTGCTGAATATTCAGGTCACTTAGTGACGTTTACAAAGATATCCATCTTGATTAGTGTCTGCCAAAGTGAACCACTTATCCAAGTTTTAGTTTCGTTAAGTTTTAGGCCCTATTTTAGTGAAATTGCTGAGTTTATTAATAGGTAGGATTTTATTTCATTTACACTGAACAATTTTAACGGCATGCAAATATGTGACTGAAATAGATAGCTTTAAGTGCATACATACATACATACATACATAACAGGAAAATAAAAAGAGAAAACATGAAAGCCTATTTAAGCGAGTTTACGATTTATATTTTATGTACATCTAGGTGAAATTGCCGACTTTAAAAATAGGAGTAGGGATTTTAATTATAATTTTTTAACAATCATTTTATCATAAAATATAAATGCAATAGCATCGCACGCATTGGCAAGAGACAAACCTTTGCTGAATAATCAGGTCCGTAAGTGACGTAGTTACTATAGTAACGAGTAAACACAGAAAAAATATCATACTAGGAAATTAGAGTTTGGTTCCGATATTTAACTTGGTTTGCATTCATATCCTAGGTAATAAATTGTTAGTTAATGTATATATCTATCAAATTTTATCAGGAAAAGTTTAGCAGGGGAGCTGCGATTTGCGCCTATTACTCTGCCAAAAGGAAATTAGAGCCATCTTCTCGTGACAGCGCGTCTTTAGATACACCGGAATGTCGTGCTTCGCGTCAAATATTACATACGGTCGATTATCGAGCAGGTACAACAGGTTAGGGTGAGCCTTTGAGTGGTTAATAATCCTTCCCTAAGTTTTCTCCTTAGAGAAGTTGTGATACTAGGTTTTATTGCCGCCGAGAAAAGACTTTATGCCCTTGAACTCAAAGAACACCATGGAGAGATTTATCTCGTTAGGATAAGTGTTGTACCGCTTCATGCCTTCCGCGTGCGATATCAAGTCGGCATGACAATCGGAAACTACATCGCCTTGCTTGATGTCTTCTTTGGTAAATACTCCTTTTCCTATATCTGGGTCTCCAGCATCCCGAATGATGCGCGTGTTCCAATGTTTGGTGCTGATACCCTCAAGATATTTTTTCTCCTCAACTTGGCTCTCGGACAAGTCTAGAATTTCTGTATATCTCCAAGCGGGTGTTTGGTGTATCAACCCTTACTTTGTAACATATCAAGTTGCTTTTAGGTTGTTCTCACGCGAGGAAAACGGGTAATGGCATTGGCAACTGTTACCCGATTCCTTTGGTAATTTATCCGGGTGCGTATTCGCTCCATGTCGTCATTTTCCAACGTTACACACCAGGGGCCGTTTCAAGCGCAACACTTCGCAATTGCACTTGCTCAAATGCTGGTATGTCTTGGTCTGTGGAGATGTTAAAAAGTTCGCTATAATTGAACAATATATTTCTCCAATCGAGTCTGTATGTGTGGGGACACCTTGGAGGGCAAGGAATATTTCTGTAATTCTTTTTTGCTTCATTGGGCTTTCAGCCATTGGGCTTTCATTAACCTTCCGTTTCTTGGATCCTTTGCTAAATCGGATGGAACGGACGATAGGGTAGCCCTAATAATACTCAAGTAGGCAATTAACGGCGGGTGCTTTCCGTAAATTTAATTGCGTCTTTTCACAGAATTACAGAAACATGACCAGAAACCTTAAGGTTTTTCTTGCTGCTGGAAGCCAATTCCACTGGCAGCTGATTCATGACTACGTTAATTGCCTTTGTGTATTGCACACGCGGCGATGATGATTCTTCAGCAATCTTCTGCTTCATCTACGTCAGCGGCATATTGTAATCGCAATCTTCCGAAGTAGTAGAAATTTTCTCTTCGTGAGGGATCGGTCACAGTCTCTGTTGTACCTGCTTCGTAAGAGGAGTTTCCAGGAACGTAATCTCATATGTCGATATTCATCTTCCTCCACTTCAAACAGTTCGCGTTTTGCGTCAGATGGTCGCCGGCGAGTTGTTTTTCTTGATGGTGCCGCTACTGGTGAGACTGCGCGTGTGGATGGACCAGGTGTCGTCAAGGTATTTAGAACGACGTGCTCGGAACCTAACCCAGAGGAAGTTGGCGCTAGGGGTGATTTAGGATTATCTGTAGATGTTGGTGTTTGGGGATTGCTTCCTATATGGGGGATTAGAGATAATTGGGTCCCTACTAAGGTCTGTTTGCATCCTGTAGCCATCAGCTCGTCTCGTACATATCTGCAATCCTATAACATAGCACTGCTTGAACAAGTATAAAACCTAGCCGAGTTGTAGATAGGCTTGGTTGTTGTCGGCAGCCTTGACGACATGATATAGAATAGATTCCCTAATTAACGAATTTCTTCATAATTGGTAACACATTTTTTCCTGCGCGTAAAACATTAGTCGTTGGCTTGCATTGTATCTCTCTGACAAGCAGGTGCGGGGTAAGCGCTCACGTAAGCAAGTCACGTGCTTATAGCAAAGGGGGCACACTCAACTCCGTTCTTAACACCGGTCCGACCAGACTTGGAGCGTGCTGAAGTAGGCGCAGAAATATCAGTCTGCGATGTGCTAGATATTCTTTTCCCCTTATGGCTGCCTTATACTTAACCTGGGATAAATGGGTGATAGTTTGCTCTGGAGACTTCACGTCACGGGCATCTCAGGATTTGGCCTGGTCTGGCGTCTCGGTTTCGGGAGGTGAAAGAAACGTTGTCGTCGTCTCCGTCGATTAAACCTGCAACGTTGGCGATGTACACTCCATCCTTTGTTCCATAACTTAGGAATGGTACAGTCCATTGCTTTATGGTTCTGGTAGTGACTAAACTGGCTGTCGATTTCTTTGCCTGAGATTTCTTCGCCAATGAGCTATTTTTTTTTTGTGGCACGCTTCATTTATGTCAGACTATGTCTTCCCTTCCAATTTGTGAACAAGAGAAGCCCCTCAATAGTTAATGTTGGTTTCGTGGGTGATTGAGGTTGGGAGTGGAAAAAGGGAAGAGCGTATAGAGCAGAGGGAGAAGAGGAGAGAGGGAGTCGAGAGGGTATAGTTGGATTAGCCTTTGCTGGGCTAGCGGGAATGCTAGCATAAGTTATGGTAAAAACTCCAGACTGCGAAGTCGCTTTGGCTGGAGGAGGATAGTTCCTGGTTCCGTTACGTTGGACATGCTAGCGGCACCGCTAGTATACGTAACCATAAAGGTTCCTGAAAGAGACTGTTTTCAAGGCGGTTGATTAATCTTCTCTTCCATGGTCACTGGTGATTTTACACGGGTGGCAAGGTTGAGAAAAATATGAACATGTTTGAGCCATGACATAACCTAGCCAACAGAGTTGAAAGCATCGACTACAAATATAAAGGAATAAAAGCAAAGTAAAGGAACATGTAATTCGTTGTATTACAATTATTACGGAATACGATTTGCGTAAGCAGGTATTAGACAAGACAAATATTAAATCTGAAACTGCAATGTAATCGTAATGGTATACCGACATATTATAAGTAGTACATATATAGGGTCCAATTTTGGTAACAAAAAAACATAACGTGTACCATTCCAAGTCTTGTTTGTTAATTCCTTGGGAGAACTTTAATCCATTGATCCAGGATCCTGGGAGAATGCATAGCCGGGTGGGACCACAACCCAAGGAACTATCCATTTGTGGTGCGAGGTTGTCCCGGTTACTTCCCCGGAGTCTTCTGGAACTTGCTTGGTGTTGATGTTTGCAGAGTTGGTGTATCCATGCTGACATCTCTGGTGATGAAATAATATATGACTCTTTGTCACTCGTATGTGCAAGTTTATATATATATATATATATATATATATCGATATCTATATATCTCTATATCTCTATGTATCTATATATCTATATATATGTGTGTGTGTGAATGTGCGTGCGCAGATGTGCATGTGCGTAGGTGTGTGCGTGTGTGCAGGCGTGTGCAGGCGTATATGGTGTGTGCATGGTTTGTGCATGTGTGTGAGTTTGTCCACGTGTGTATGGTGTGTGCTTGTGTATAAGTGTGTACATGTGTGTACGGTGCGTGATTGTGTGTACATGTGTGAATACATGTATATCTATGTCTAGCCTCGTGCATGTGTGCGTGTTTGTATGCGTGGATTTGTGTACATATTATTGTAAGATGCGAAAGATAGACCTTTAGCTTGAGATGCTCCGATTCTGCGCTCCATAGAGCAAACTAGGATCAACATCTGAAGTAGTATTACCTGTGATCATTTGCTAGTAATTAAATTACATGCTCTAATTAGTAATACTGTAGGTTATGTAACTATGTCCACAGTTCACCAAGTTCATCTATATATGTGTATACTGGAAATATAATCAGGCGACTGTCAGCCGTTCTAATTTACAAGTTGGAACGATGACCGGTGCACGTTACGAAGAAGCCGTCTCCAAAGTGAACCACCTATATAAGTTTTAGTTTTCAGTTTTGGTCCTATCTAAATGAAGTGGGTTGATTCTAAAATCAAACGCAATGGCAAGATACATATCTCTGCTGAATAATCAGGTCCCTTAGTGATGTTGACAAAGATATCCATCTCGATTAGTGTCTCCAAATGTAAATGACAGTTTTTATTTTAAGCCCTACTGAATTGAAATTGCCTAGTTTAGAAAGTGGAGGTGGGATTTTGGTATAGTTCATGCATAAATACATCCAACAATTTCAACGGCATGCAAAGTACGTGCCTGAAATAAATAGATTCAAGTGTTGACATTCATTCATCTACCCTACCTATCTACCTACCTACATACATACCTACCTGCCAGCCTACCTACCCATACACATTATGAATATAGGAAAATCAAAAATGAAAAAAAATGAAACCCTGAGTTTACGTGGACTTTTATTTTATGCACTAACTACATGAAATTTCCGAGTTTAAAAGGGGACATGGGATTTTAAATTCAATTTTCTATCATTTTATCTTGATAGAAAAACGAAATGGCATCGCACGCAATGGCAAGAGATAAACCTTGGCTGAACAATCAGGTCCCTAAGTGACGTTTACAAAGATATCCATGTAATGATTTTAGTTTTAAAATACTTTAAAAAGTCATTTTAATAGTACAATTGGGTTGCGATGTTTTATTTAGTTGGTCTTAATTTTGGATTTATTAATATTTTATTGCAATTGTCATGTTGCGCTTATTGTGAACTTTTAGGTTTTATTTATTTGCGCCACCTTCGCTGCATAATCCAAACGGATCACCGTAGTCAAAGCCGAGTTTCCGTCCTTCCGAGATATCCTAGAACAGTAGGTGTGGGCGGTCATCAATCATGTATACCCAAGGGATGATGTTCGCTTCCGCTATGGAGATCTTCGGTTTGTATTCGGAATGAACACGACGAGACAAGGTCGGAAAAAGAGAAGGAGGGTTCGGAATAAGCACGCTTAGTCGCGCCTACTTCCGCGTATGTCCTCTTCGCATGTGTTTTCTGTCTCCATTGTTGATACCCCGAATCTGAGCCGCTCATCGCACTTCATTTTGTGGGGACATGGGATTTTAAATTCAATTTTCTATCATTTTATCTTGATAGAAAAACGAAATGGCATCGCACGCAATGGCAAGAGATAAACCTTGGCTGAATAATCAGGTCCCTAAGTGACGTTTACAAAGATATCCATGTAATGATTTTAGTTTTAAAATACTTTAAAAAGTCATTTTAATAGTACAATTGGGTTGCGATGTTTTATTTAGTTGGTCTTAATTTTGGATTTATTAATATTTTATTGCAATTGTCATGTTGCGCTTATTGTGAACTTTTAGGTTTTATTTATTTGCGCCACCTTCGCTGCATAATCCAAACGGATCACCGTAGTCAAAGCCGAGTTTCCGTCCTTCCGAGATATCCTAGAACAGTAGGTGTGGGCGGTCATCAATCATGTATACCCAAGGGATGATGTTCGCTTCCGCTATGGAGATCTTCGGTTTGTATTCGGAATGAACACGACGAGACAAGGTCGGAAAAAGAGAAGGAGGGTTCGGAATAAGCACGCTTAGTCGCGCCTACTTCCGCGTATGTCCTCTTCGCATGTGTTTTCTGTCTCCATTGTTGATACCCCGAATCTGAGCCGCTCATCGCACTTCATTTTGTGGGGCAACTCTAGCAGTGCTGGAAGTCGTGCTTGACCTCGTTCATAATTTGAACTTACTTAAGTTAACCTAAGCATTTACAACAACTGACTACAACAAACTGAATACTCGCAAAAAAATAGGTAACCTTTCTCGCTGTATTAAAATTGATAATGTACATGATTTCACAAGGTAGTAATTTGCTTGTCTCACTAGTTTGCAACGCTTCTTTCACATTTGTTGTATTTCCGGCACCGATCTGAACCTGTGCAAGGTCATTTTTTGCCCATCTATACACTTATTCATGTGACTGGAACAAAAACCGATTTCTTTTATTGGCATTGTATGGGTCAAACATAAACTCGCTCGCTATACGTAATGAAATCAATACTTGCCTCTAAGTTGGTTTCACAGGCTCCTCCGATGCAAACGTTCTGCCCTTAAAGCAGATAAATCACGTTAGTAATAAGGTGGGGCACCCTACGTACAATGGAAATTAGCATTACAGGGACCTCTGGGCAAATCTACGTACAATGGAAATTTAACATGGCGAAAAATCGTGGCAAATCTACGTACAAGGGGAATTAACATGGGAATAAATCGTGGGCCACTTTACGTACAAGGGGAATTTAACATGGGGAATAGAGTTTGGGCTTGTCTAGGGACAAGGGGAATGGAACAGGGGACTATAGTGTGGGTCTGTCTAGGGACAATGGGAATTTAACATGGGGAATAGATCGTGTGACTGTCTAGGGACAATGGGAAATTTAACATGGGGAATAGATCGTGGGACTGTCTAGGGACAATGGGAAATTTAACATTACGGAAACCCCTCGGGGATATAGCCTCAAGGGAATTTAACATATGGAAATTGAACATGGTGGATCTGTATAGCGTCAAGGGGAATTGAACATGTTGGGACTATCTAGGGACAATGATGGTAGAGGGTCAAACACAACAGAGACAGAAACATACATACACTAGTACAAGCGTGGGATTTATATATAAAGCATTACCAAGACCTGAAATCTTGCTGGGGTGTTCAAAAATTTGCATAATTGTAATGATGCTATAAATAGCTATAATCAAGGAAATGCTCAACGACAAAATGGATGTGACTAAAAGTAACGTTAAAATGACGAAATTGTCCCAGAATTTAAAGGAAAATAAACATATCCCCGAAAATTAAGTTACAATGGTTTAGACTAAAATGGATAAAATTAGTAACTACTTACAATATCAACTTCTGTGACGATCGTGGATAAATACCTATGTATCTATAATCAGCTGAAATTCCTATGAAATCCCACTATCTATTTATAGCTCCAACTTGTGGGTTTTTCCTTTGGAAAATCCCACTATCTTTTTATAGCCTCAGCTTGAGTGACGTTCCTGTTTATGAATTCTAGTATATATGTATAGCTACAAAATGTGGAAATCCCCAAGTCGATATTTATAGTCTCGAAATTTCCAGCGTCAGTGACGTCACTGTACTGAACACTAGGGGATAAATGGCAACAGTGTTGCAAGTGGCTGACCTGAATTCGCGCTACTGTAGGTAGGTAGGTAGAGTGTATCTGATAGGGATAAAGTGAGTTTATAGGGACAAACGGAGACCAATACACACACACACACACACACACAACATACGCGCGCAGACACACTCACACACACACACGCACGCACACACACACACACACACACACACACACACACACACACACAGAGGGAAGAGGACAAAACAAACCCCAAATATACTATCCACACTCGGGAGGAAGAAAAAGAAAAACAACCAAATATACGATCTACACAACGTACGCGAACACACACACACACACACACACACACACACACACACACACACAGAGGGATGAGGAAAAAACAAACCCCAAATATACTATCAACACAGAGGGGAGATAATACAAACCCCAAATAAACTATCCACACAAACGTACGCGAACGCATACAAACCCCAAATATACTATCCACACAAGGTCGCTAACGCATACAAACCCCAAATATACTATCCACACTCGGGAGGAAGAAAAAAAAACAACCAAATATATGATCTACACAACGTACGATAACACACACACACACCACACACACACACACACACACACACACACACGCGCGCGCGCGCACACACACCACAGAGGGAAGAAGAATAAAACCATTATACACTATCCACACGGAGTGAAGAAATAACCCTTTATATATACTATCAACAGAGAGTGAAGAAAATAACCCATTATATTCCATCAACACAGAGTGAAGAAGAAAAAGTTTTTTGAAAGCACCTAAGCCCTCACCTGCAATGACCAACTCTGCCAAACACCTACACCCCACCCCCACTCCCAACACTACAAAACCCATTTAACCCGTTATTTTATGGCATCAGTGTGTGCTTTAGGAAACATCAAGACACAAAAATGATGGATGAATAGACTGACTATTGTTTACGGACTTGCATGCCTAAAGAGCGTGCGTGAAGGAAAACATCCTTCCATTTCAATTCTAACTAAAACATGATCCAGAGGGATAGAGAGAGGTGAAAGAGCACAATTTCATAAAGTGTGAGTAAAAACAAAACACGCCATCCTTATTATACAATGTCAAGACCAAGAGACACTTACGTTTTCTTTCTGGTCTATTCTCTTTTAGAAGGTAGTATGAAATTTCACATCAGGGCCAACGCATCGGCTCACATTGTCAATTTTTCCATTTCCATGTCTTTACTGGCACAAGTTCTTCATCATCTTCAATTTCTTCTTCTTCTTCTTCTGAATCCCTCTTCTCTGTTTCGTCTTGTTTTTTTGTTTTTTTTCTTCTCTTTTCTCGTAGGGCACTCTGAATTCCAGTGTCCTTTCCCCTGACAACGATATTCGGTATCTTGACTTTTGTCTCTCTTTCTTAGACGAAGCAGGTATTTTGGAGACAAATACCCATTTACCTTTGCAGATATAGCAAACTTCATTAGCACACACTTTCGTATGACTCTCATCAAATCAACGACCAAAAGAGTAAGTTTTGTTGCCACTTTCGCCTGTGAATTATGCTTTCGTATGACTTTTAGCAAATATTTGACCAGCAGGTCGATCTGTGCTGACTCTTCCATCTTCGTGATCGTTTGAGAGCGGAATGAATACTCTGACGCTAAGACACTCTTCTTATATACAGGGACCTGCTGCGTATGAAACCTAGTCAAATGTAATTTTGCAATAAGATGAAACGATTTCATTGAGGAAGTAAAAGGCAATGATGTACCGTATCGCCTTACACAAAACCTGAAGTGTTAGCTCAGATCCGTGTCAGCAATTTCGAAGACGACATAACTAAGCTTTCATCAATGCTCTCCAATTATGCCACAAAACCACGAGTCCTGATTCACGCCAAAAGAAATTTCGTTCGGTCCATAAAAAATAGTATCACATCTGAGAAACGCAAAAACGAACTTCCAGAAAACTGAGAACGACGGCTTACACCTACAACGTAAATGTATGAGTTCAAGTAGTGCGTAAAACTTAGTCAAATTAAATTTTTATAGTCAAGACGAAACGATCTCTTTTCGAACAAGAAAGCAGACACCAAGCGACAATGGCAATCCGTGTCACACAACACTTTTCAAAATGTATATTATCAGAGGTTTGTTCTAGCGATCTGCACGGTTAAATTAAATGTTGATGTATTTTGCAATAAGACGGACACAATTTCCATGGGATCGCCCATGGTACGATTGTTCGTGCATTGGTTTAATTTTTAAAAATATTTTTTATATAAATCGCCTATAGGATAGACCCAGTAAAGCATGGCCATTCTCGTCACTGTCTGAATAGCTACTCAAGTCAATTCGAAGTGAACGCGGTAAGAAAATAAGTATAGCCAATGAAATGGCTTACAACGGGTGATGCATTGTTTTGTTCTAGGACTGTGTGGCATCATAATCCCTATGTTCTTGCGTTGTTACCATTACAGTGCAGACAGACTGAAATGTGAACTTACAAGCCCTCTTTGTCTGTGTTGTACCATTTCTCATCAAAATACTGAGCGTCACAGTATTGGTTCGCGTTTTCAAGCTGACCATTATTTTTATATCTCACTTAAACATTTTAACATAAACACTCACACTCACATCGGTAAAGTCAGAACAGATGTGTTACAGTATTGAGGGGCATGTTATCTTTTTTTTCAAACTAATAAATTTGGGGTTTGTATGAAGTAAAGAACCGAAAGTACAGTGAAACTCAAGGATGATGACCCAATCTGTCTGTCTATTGATGCGTGTATTTACTTAAGAATAAATATGACCTCTAAAACACAAAGAGATACGGCAAGCATGATTAGAATGAACATAACGATGTTTTCCTTCACGCCCGTGTTGTTGTTGTTGTTGTTGTTGTGGGGTTTAACGCCATTTTTCAGCACGATAGGCTATACATGGCGGCCAGTATTAATGGTGGAGGAAGAACCCGGAAAACCCCGGAAAGAACCACCGACCCACGAGAAGCTACTGGCAAGCTTTCTCACATGCCCACATTGGCTGAATCTTTGACTCGAACCGCCGCAGACAGAGGTGAGATGGCAGTGATCCGTAACGAAGAGCGCTTTAGACCACTCGGCCACTCGGGGCCCCTCACGCCCGTGTAATTTAGAGCTTCAATCCTCTTTGAAGACAAACTTGGTCTCCTTTTGTAGGGCTTGAAATAATAAAAAACCTGAAAAAATCTTAAGCACTTTGCTATAGATAATTTCATCAACAGACTAAACAACATAAATACCGTTACAACACTGGAAAGCCTTAAATCTTCTATCAAAAAGAAATGCATCAAAAAATTAAAGATTAACGATAACTAACCAATGAAACCGAATTTAACAAAGGCAGTGACATGTGAAGAAATGGCTCTCACTTTGGAAAGGTAGGCGAATGTACTCTGTCATGCACCATCAACTTGAAAAAAAATTATAAACAGAGAGAAACCTGAATTCAAAATTCAGTTGTTTTTTTCTTCAAAATTGTTTCGTTTCTTTTTTCTTTTTTGGAACAAATCTAAGCACTAATATAGAGTGGAAAAGGGAAAATGCACATACAAGCTTTGATATTTCTGTAAAAATGAGGGGATATTCCTAACATTCATAACCACCTATATATGCTTGGACTTGTCTGTGACTTATCCACAAAACAAGATGTACATATTTCTGGTCAAGCTGCAAGTGTGTGCGTGTTTTTGAAAATGGTAAAAATTGGATATACAATTTTCTCGTGACACTTATAAAGTGAAGAGTCTGTGCATGTGTCAAAAGCCAAAGTCATATAAGTTTTGTATTTTGTACGGCTTGTAAAGATTTCCACTTTAGAAAATGTGAAGTATCACAAGTTATTATCACAAACAAAAGTGGAACATAGGGGCTTGCAAGAAAGAAAATAACCCAGACAGTTGGTGTCATCAAGAGTGCTAGAGACGGTACCCGAACTTGCTTGCTTGCTTACTTGAATTAAAGTGATTTTCGCTCTAATGGAGCATATATCACTGGTTTAATAACGCACCGCGTGATTTTTAATTACTCCTGGGGAAGGAAAGAGAGCCTCATCCCCCAGGCTTTTATGTACTCACAGACTACTTTTAAATTTAGCCACTCAGGTGTAGGACTAACTAGTCCTTAACAACCTGACTGAAAGGCTTTAAACATGAGTGGGAATAGTCTCACCACACACTCATTTTTCTGTCCCAGCGTGGTAAAGGAGGGAAAAGGTGCTCAGCAAGACAGCCATGGGTGTTAAGTACTGAACAAAACGCTAGCCCGTACTTATTTCAAATCAAGTCCCGTTTTTGCTAATGGACAGTAAAAAGTACCAATAATGTGTTAACCACTTGTCCAATTAGTTCAAATCTAACGATTCTGTTAAATTTCCTACTTCCTAACATATCTATCTAATATTAGTACTTAGTGTACATAAAAATAGCCATACTGATCTTATTTAAATTATTATGTCTAAGCGACATATACCAGTTTGGTCACTGTTAGGTTTAAAAAGTTAAGTTTGTTGCGGTGTTCCAATGGGTCAAGTTTGTTTCGAGAATAGTTTAGTCAAGGAGGGATACCAAGCCAAATATGGTTCCCTAGTTAATAAAAAACAATCTTTTGGAGCCCTAAAAAAGGCTGTTTTTTCTGTTAGAAGGTAACACGTCTCTCTTTTGCTTTCACGTTCTTTCCCGCACTCCTAGTCTCATGATTCTTGATATCAGGAAATGCGTAGCCATGATGGGCGGCGATGTAGCAGCGGCTTCTACCAGTTGATTGAGGGGGTATCCAGTGTAGGTTTGTCTGTAGAATTGGGGAAGAACTCTGACCCTAATCCCCATTGAGAAGGTCTTGGTTTAAAGGTGTCTAGAGATTTGTAGGCAACGTATTGTATGGCTCTAATAAACTACCCTGCTTTGTTGACGTCATACAATGCTTGATCTAGTCCCATTTCGGTGTACTTCTCAACGAGTGTCAGCGTCCCCCTCCTCCTCCTCCTCAATCGCCTCAATTTCCTCTTCTGGTTCTGATACTAATTCTTTAGGTGAGGTAGATAGTTTCAAATCCGCTGTTATGGTGTCTGTCGCTGTTATTGTTGTTGTGGTTCTTCTTTCAGCTGAGATTGCCTGTAGTATCGGAGTGAGAAAAGAACGTTGTTGTTGTTGTTGTAGGGTTTAACGCCATTTTTCAGCACGCGATAGGCTATACATGGCGGCCAGTATTAATGGTGGAGGAAGAACCCGGGAAAAACCCGGAAAGAACCACCGACCCACGAGAAGCTACTGGCAAGCTTTCTCACATACCCAC
Source organism: Sinohyriopsis cumingii (assembly GCA_028554795.2). NCBI lineage: Eukaryota > Metazoa > Mollusca > Bivalvia > Unionida > Unionidae > Sinohyriopsis > Sinohyriopsis cumingii. The sequence goes on from CM068830.1 coordinate 107,283,713, forward strand.
ATTAGCCGAATCCGAGACTCGAACCCACGCAGACAAAGGTGAGATGACAGTGATCCGTAACGGAGAGCGCTTTAGACCACTCGGCCACTCGGGGCCCCAGAAAAGAACGTAGTGCCTCCGATAATTACATCTGAGTTTGCCATACCGTTTGTCTAACATAATTGACCCTTTGTTTTGCCACCACTCTTTCCGGGGCAGGTTGTTTGTTAGGTATAGTCGGATGTTGACTAGATGTTATATGTGTTCTCGAGGTGGGTGGAGTGCTAACTGGCTAGGTCTGCATTTCTTGCTCCCGCTACTGTTGCGTATATTTCTTCCCTCCACACCGAGTTCTGGGCCTAACTGTTTTAATTTCGTTGTACCCGAACTTACATTATCCATATTATCACCAACAAAAAAAACGCACAAACCTAAAAGAAACACTCACTCACTTTTTTACAGAACATTACTATTTTTAAAATTTTGATAAGCGACGGAAACGAAGGACTTAGAGTCGCACTTTCTAACCAAGATAAAGAAATCATGTGCTGATAGACTCACTTCTGTATTTTTTCTTCTAACTGACTAACATATCATAGGCAATGGAATGTTATTTCTTTTCGAGAGTATGGGGTAGCCCTGAATATTTTTTTTTGGAACTTGAAGCTATGGCGGTCGCTTAGGTTATAAGATGGCGACCTCCTCTGATGACAGGCTTTCTCACAGGATAAGGTCTGCTTCTTCGGAAAAGAGAAGAAGAACTCTTTGGTGTCGATACAACTGTTGACAAAGCCTCTGTCAGGTTCATGCTGCTGCTGTTGCTGCTCTCTCTGCTATTTATGAAGTCTGTACTTCTCCATTCATTCTTCTTTCTCCTTCTTGAATTCCTCCTTGAAGAGCTCTTCTTTCAGGTCTTCAGTGACTTTTAGCATTCTCACATTTTCTATCTCTTCTGGCTTCGGTATCAGACTGTCTGACCCTATGCAAATTCACGTATGCTTCGTTTAGCTTAGCTAGTTTGGAGCACATCTTCGTAGGAGGATGACTTAACAATGGATGGGCAGACTGGAAACTTCCCCGGTTCTTAAAGTCAAAGCGCGGACGTGAAGGAAAACATTACTACACGGTTTTCTAGCCGGAACGTTCAAATAGTGTTATGGGAGGGATAGAGAGACGTCAAAGAGCATGAATCAACATTCCTATAGCCAAATAAACCACAAAGGCATTTTTTCTTCAAAACACAACATTTTTTTATTCATACTAACAAACAACTCTAACATTTTTTTTAACAATAATCCAACACTATAACATCAAACATTTTTTTCAAATACCAAACATTTTTTTTCAATTCACACTCTACTTTAAACAGGGCTGACAACGTTGTGAATGAAATTGTGATTTCCACTGTTGGAAGTCATTAGGCCATTGATGGACACTACGTTTCCTAGTTAGAGACAAAGATAAGCATACTGGTCACAAAACCATCGATCTACTTTCACATCGTTTCTAGAAGAATGACGAGGATCAAAATGAGTCACTAAATGTTCTAAAGAATAGCCCAGGCTGCAATGATGCAGAAAATACACACAGTACTGTCCACACACCAAGGAATATGTGCCTTGTTATTTCACATTATTGAATCGTGTGGTCTGAGCATTTCTTCTCATAAAGTCAATGATATCGTCTTCCAAAGGGGGCAGTCCATAGGAATCAAAATATTCCACACATCCTTCTTGAGGAAAGTAGACGGCTACCCAGTGGGTTCCTGGGAGATGACTGTCGTCCGTGTTGATCACATAAGCTTGATGGTTTTGAGGTGTGCAATGAGGGAGTTCATCTTTAGCACAGACGACAGAATTCCAAGAAGCAGTGTACAAACTGTGGTTCAAAAGGTAATAAAGTTCTCAGGTATCCATTTTTTTTTCTTCTTCACAGGTAATGATAAGTGATCAGTTCGATCCTGACTTTTTGCTTGAAAATGTCTGACAAGTAACAGTTTCTTCACCTTGTCTCCTCACTCTGATCCAACAGAGCTTCGATGCGATGGATCTCTTGAGTTGTTAATGGAGGACAATAATGTTCACGCAAGCCTTTATACCACTGTTGTAACACGTCTTCTTCCAAGATGAGACTTCAAGCTTCGTCCAGATATTCGTCCAATTTTTCTTCTTGACTCAGCATCAGGCATTTATCGTGTTGAATTTCACTGGGATGATCGTTATGACATCCATAGCAATCTTTCTTGATCAATTCCTTAATTTTTTTCTGTCAAGACTATAGCATAACAGGAAACTAAATGTGATTCTTGTTCTGGCCATCTAGACTTCATCATGATGACTTCTTTGTCTTTGTCTTAGGGTTCTCCTTCCTCAGGATCTTCACATTCCATGTCCAAAGAATCCTTACTATACAAACATTGATAAAAGTCTTCCATAGTCTGGAATGACTTCTCTCAAACTGTTGGTTTATATCGTATGTCCAATTCAGCATACAGGATGACGTTCACCGTATTATCTGCGCGTAGATTTTCTGCAAACTGAAATTCCACACGCATCTGGCCGGATTTTATAGGGTGAAAATGTCCCTCTTCGCTGTCTTGACTTACAATTCGTTAGAGAACCGTTTTCGAAAATGGAGTTTCACTGTAACTTTCCCTTTGGAGAATGGAATATTTTGTCCCAGATCTCCTTTTATAGCAATGTTGACAGTGTCTAAATACGACTTACTGACGGGCAAATAGTGAGGATGTACAAATTCACGGTGTACGTGATAGGTGTTTGCACCTTCCTGGTCATTGTTTGTGGTACTATCCACTTTGAAAGGAATGACACGCAGTAACGGAATAGAGGTGTGTCCCACCACGTTGTGCTCCACCACATCGGAATACACAAAGATCAAATTAAGTCCTTGGTTCAGTTCTACCGGGTTTCCAAAAGCTCTGTAAAAATCCATATTACTTTTGATCTTGGGGCTCATATTGTTTGCGACCATTTCTGCATGTCCACCCAAAATTTCAAACAAACTACCATTGAACCTGAGGGACAATGTGTCCGTATCTTGAAATTTGATCACGAGACCATGAGCCACTTTATGGTACTCAATCTTCACACTTTTTTTGGCTCTGTTCAGTGCTTTGCCAAAGGCTAAGTTGAACCTGTCCGCAATACTGTCCACCAAATGTTCACCACTAAAATAATAACCTGAAGGAATTTTCAAGGTGTAGATAATGAAGGCTGGATTGCTGGCTGCTCTTGTGTCCCCTAAAAACCCGATTTTGTTGATTTCTTCCTCCAATTGGGCATTCAGGATTTCCACCTCGAAAGTGTTTTGCTTTTCGGTGATGTTTTTGATTTGTGTTGGGTGAATGATTTCCACTAAAGCCACTTCCCAATGGGCTTCGTGATCTAACTGGATGGTCTGAGGTAATTTGACCGTGTAACAGCACAACGTGTTCTTGGGAAACACCTCCATGGAACTGTCACTGGATAAGGTTAAGTAAAATTGGTTGTTATTGCTCATAATTTCAGAGTTTTGTGGCTCTCCGAGGCGATACTGGAAGTTAGAGGAGTGTCTCCGCCCAAAATGGGGTTGTTGTTGTTTTTGTGGTTGTTGTTGTTCGACTGGTGACTGGCACTGGCACTGGACACTAGGTTCCCGTGGTTCCCGTTCGAGGAGAATTTCAGGGAGGGATTAGGAAGCAGGTAACCGATGTAACTGCTCAATACAATGGTTCACACGTGTTTGTCTCCTTGTTGCAAACTCAGATTGGCAATGGATGCACCGATGACACAATACACCACGAAGGTTTGGCAGAAAAAGACGATTTGCGTTTTAGGCACACGTTTTCCATACCACACCCACAAGGGTTGTGTTTGTAAATCTTGCAGAGAAGAATTGGGTGAAGGAGTGATCGCAGTAGCTGAATCTGTGTGAAAGGGCATGATGGTCACTTCTTTTTATAGTGCGAAGCGTCAATGCAAGAATGAAAACTGGGTGGATATCCTTTCCAACGTACTTTGACTTCTTTGACACGTCGTTTGCCCACTTTACGGTTTCTGCGTTTGACAATGCCTTTGATGTCGTACACGTCGTCTTTTTTGGTGACACGACTTGATTTGAAATAAGTACGGGCTAGCGTTTTGTTGAGTACTTAACACCCATGGCTGTATTGCTTGAAAAGTGTTGTGTGACACGGATTGCCATTGTCGCTTGGTGTCTGCTTTCTTGTTCGAAAAGAGATCGTTTCGTCTTGACTATAAAAATTTAATTTGACTAAGTTTTACGCACTACTTGAACTCATACATTTACGTTGTAGGTGTAAGCCGTCGTTCTCAGTTTTCTGGAAGTTCGTTTTTGCGTTTCTCAGATGTGATACTATTTTTTATGGACCGAACGAAATTTCTTTTGGCGTGAATCAGGACTCGTGGTTTTGTGGCATAATTGGAGAGCATTGATGAAAGCTCAGTTATGTCGTCTTCGAAATTGCTGACACGGATCTGAGCTAACACTTCAGGTTTTGTGTAAGGCGATACGGTACATCATTGCCTTTTACTTCCTCAATGAAATCGTTTCATCTTATTGCAAAATTACATTTGACTAGGTTTCATACGCAGCAGGTCCCTGTATATAAGGAGAGTGTCTTAGCGTCAGAGTATTCATTCCGCTCTCAAACGATCACGAAGATGGAAGAGTCAGCACAGATCGACCAGCTGGTCAAATATTTGCTAAAAGTCATACGAAAGCATAATTCACAGGCGAAAGTGGCAACAAAACTTACTCTTTTGGTCGTTGATTTGATGAGAGTCATACGAAAGTGTGTGCTAATGAAGTTTGCTATATCTGCAAAGGTAAATGGGTATTTGTCTCCAAAATACCTGCTTCGTCTAAGAAAGAGAGACAAAAGTCAAGATACCTAATATCGTTGTCAGGGGAAAGGACACTGGAATTCAGAGTGCCCTACGAGAAAAGAGAAGAAACAAAAAACAAGACGAAACAGAGAAGAGGGATTCAGAAGAAGAAGAAGAAGAAATTGAAGATGATGAAGAACTTGTGCCAGTAAAGACATGGAAATGGAAAAATTGACAATGTGAGCCGATGCGTTGGCCCTGATGTGAAATTTCATACTACCTTCTAAAAGAGAATAGACCAGAAAGAAAACGTAAGTGTCTCTTGGTCTTGACATTGTATAATAAGGATGGCGTGTTTTGTTTTTACTCACACTTTATGAAATTGTGCTCTTTCACCTCTCTCTATCCCTCTGGATCATGTTTTAGTTAGAATTGAAATGGAAGGATGTTTTCCTTCACGCACGCTCTTTAGGCATGCAAGTCCGTAAACAATAGTCAGTCTATTCATCCATCATTTTTGTGTCTTGATGTTTCCTAAAGCACACACTGATGCCATAAAATAACGGGTTAAATGGGTTTTGTAGTGTTGGGAGTGGGGGTGGGGTGTAGGTGTTTGGCAGAGTTGGTCATTGCAGGTGAGGGCTTAGGTGCTTTCAAAAAACTTTTTCTTCTTCACTCTGTGTTGATGGAATATAATGGGTTATTTTCTTCACTCTCTGTTGATAGTATATATAAAGGGTTATTTCTTCACTCCGTGTGGATAGTGTATAATGGTTTTATTCTTCTTCCCTCTGTGGTGTGTGTGCGCGCGCGCGCGCGTGTGTGTGTGTGTGTGTGTGGTGTGTGTGTGTGTTATCGTACGTTGTGTAGATCATATATTTGGTTGTTTTTTTTTCTTCCTCCCGAGTGTGGATAGTATATTTGGGGTTTGTATGCGTTAGCGACCTTGTGTGGATAGTATATTTGGGGTTTGTATGCGTTCGCGTACGTTTGTGTGGATAGTTTATTTGGGGTTTGTATTATCTCCCCTCTGTGTTGATAGTATATTTGGGGTTTGTTTTTTCCTCATCCCTCTGTGTGTGTGTGTGTGTGTGTGTGTGTGTGTGTGTGTTCGCGTACGTTGTGTAGATCGTATATTTGGTTGTTTTTCTTTTTCTTCCTCCCGAGTGTGGATAGTATATTTGGGGTTTGTTTTGTCCTCTTCCCTCTGTGTGTGTGTGTGTGTGTGTGTGTGTGCGTGTGTGCGTGTGAGTGTGTCTGCGCGCGTATGTTGTGTGTGTGTGTGTGTGTGTGTGTATTGGTCTCCGTTTGTCCCTATAAACTCACTTTATCCCTATCAGATACACTCTACCTACCTACCTACAGTAGCGCGAATTCAGGTCAGCCACTTGCAACACCGTTGCCATTTATCCCCTAGTGTTCAGTACAGTGACGTCACTGACGCTGGAAATTTCGAGACTATAAATATCGACTTGGGGATTTCCACATTTTGTAGCTATACATATATACTAGAATTCATAAACAGGAACGTCACTCAAGCTGAGGCTATAAAAAGATAGTGGGATTTTCCAAAGGAAAAACCCACAAGTTGGAGCTATAAATAGATAGTGGGATTTCATAGGAATTTCAGCTGATTATAGATACATAGGTATTTATCCACGATCGTCACAGAAGTCGATATTGTAAGTAGTTACTAATTTTATCCATTTTAGTCTAAACCATTGTAACTTAATTTTCGGGGATATGTTTATTTTCCTTTAAATTCTGGGATAATTTCGTCATTTTAACGTTACTTTTAGTCACATCCATTTTGTCGTTGAGCATTTCCTTGATTATAGCTATTTATAGCATCATTACAATTATGCAAATTTTTGAACACCCCAGCAAGATTTCAGGTCTTGGTAATGCTTTATATATAAATCCCACGCTTGTACTAGTGTATGTATGTTTCTGTCTCTGTTGTGTTTGACCCTCTACCATCATTGTCCCTAGATAGTCCCAACATGTTCAATTCCCCTTGACGCTATACAGATCCACCATGTTCAATTTCCATATGTTAAATTCCCTTGAGGCTATATCCCCGAGGGGTTTCCGTAATGTTAAATTTCCCATTGTCCCTAGACAGTCCCACGATCTATTCCCCATGTTAAATTTCCCATTGTCCCTAGACAGTCACACGATCTATTCCCCATGTTAAATTCCCATTGTCCCTAGACAGACCCACACTATAGTCCCCTGTTCCATTCCCCTTGTCCCTAGACAAGCCCAAACTCTATTCCCCATGTTAAATTCCCCTTGTACGTAAAGTGGCCCACGATTTATTCCCATGTTAATTCCCCTTGTACGTAGATTTGCCACGATTTTTCGCCATGTTAAATTTCCATTGTACGTAGATTTGCCCAGAGGTCCCTGTAATGCTAATTTCCATTGTACGTAGGGTGCCCCACCTTATTACTAACGTGATTTATCTGCTTTAAGGGCAGAACGTTTGCATCGGAGGAGCCTGTGAAACCAACTTAGAGGCAAGTATTGATTTCATTACGTATAGCGAGCGAGTTTATGTTTGACCCATACAATGCCAATAAAAGAAATCGGTTTTTGTTCCAGTCACATGAATAAGTGTATAGATGGGCAAAAAATGACCTTGCACAGGTTCAGATCGGTGCCGGAAATACAACAAATGTGAAAGAAGCGTTGCAAACTAGTGAGACAAGCAAATTACTACCTTGTGAAATCATGTACATTATCAATTTTAATACAGCGAGAAAGGTTACCTATTTTTTTGCGAGTATTCAGTTTGTTGTAGTCAGTTGTTGTAAATGCTTAGGTTAACTTAAGTAAGTTCAAATTATGAACGAGGTCAAGCACGACTTCCAGCACTGCTAGAGTTGCCCCACAAAATGAAGTGCGATGAGCGGCTCAGATTCGGGGTATCAACAATGGAGACAGAAAACACATGCGAAGAGGACATACGCGGAAGTAGGCGCGACTAAGCGTGCTTATTCCGAACCCTCCTTCTCTTTTTCCGACCTTGTCTCGTCGTGTTCATTCCGAATACAAACCGAAGATCTCCATAGCGGAAGCGAACATCATCCCTTGGGTATACATGATTGATGACCGCCCACACCTACTGTTCTAGGATATCTCGGAAGGACGGAAACTCGGCTTTGACTACGGTGATCCGTTTGGATTATGCAGCGAAGGTGGCGCAAATAAATAAAACCTAAAAGTTCACAATAAGCGCAACATGACAATTGCAATAAAATATTAATAAATCCAAAATTAAGACCAACTAAATAAAACATCGCAACCCAATTGTACTATTAAAATGACTTTTTAAAGTATTTTAAAACTAAAATCATTACATGGATATCTTTGTAAACGTCACTTAGGGACCTGATTATTCAGCCAAGGTTTATCTCTTGCCATTGCGTGCGATGCCATTTCGTTTTTCTATCAAGATAAAATGATAGAAAATTGAATTTAAAATCCCATGTCCCCTTTTAAACTCGGAAATTTCATGTAGTTAGTGCATAAAATAAAAGTCCACGTAAACTCAGGGTTTCATTTTTTTTCATTTTTGATTTTCCTATATTCATAATGTGTATGGGTAGGTAGGCTGGCAGGTAGGTATGTATGTAGGTAGGTAGATAGGTAGGGTAGATGAATGAATGTCAACACTTGAATCTATTTATTTCAGGCACGTACTTTGCATGCCGTTGAAATTGTTGGATGTATTTATGCATGAACTATACCAAAATCCCACCTCCACTTTCTAAACTAGGCAATTTCAATTCAGTAGGGCTTAAAATAAAAACTGTCATTTACATTTGGAGACACTAATCGAGATGGATATCTTTGTCAACATCACTAAGGGACCTGATTATTCAGCAGAGATATGTATCTTGCCATTGCGTTTGATTTTAGAATCAACCCACTTCATTTAGATAGGACCAAAACTGAAAACTAAAACTTATATAGGTGGTTCACTTTGGAGACGGTTTCTTCGTAACGTGCACCGGTCATCGTTCCAACTTGTAAATTAGAACGGCTGACAGTCGCCTGATTATATTTCCAGTATACACATATATAGATGAACTTGGTGAACTGTGGACATAGTTACATAACCTACAGTATTACTAATTAGAGCATGTAATTTAATTACTAGCAAATGATCACAGGTAATACTACTTCAGATGTTGATCCTAGTTTGCTCTATGGAGCGCAGAATCGGAGCATCTCAAGCTAAAGGTCTATCTTTCGCATCTTACAATAATATGTACACAAATCCACGCATACAAACACGCACACATGCACGAGGCTAGACATAGATATACATGTATTCACACATGTACACACAATCACGCACCGTACACACATGTACACACTTATACACAAGCACACACCATACACACGTGGACAAACTCACACACATGCACAAACCATGCACACACCATATACGCCTGCACACGCCTGCACACACGCACACACCTACGCACATGCACATCTGCGCACGCACATTCACACACACACATATATATAGATATAGAGATATAGAGATATATAGATATCGATATATATATATATATATATATATATATATATATATATATATATATATATATAAACTTGCACATACGAGTGACAAAGAGTCATATATTATTTCATCACCAGAGATGTCAGCATGGATACACCAACTCTGCAAACATCAACACCAAGCAAGTTCCAGAAGACTCCGGGGAAGTAACCGGGACAACCTCGCACCACAAATGGATAGTTCCTTGGGTTGTGGTCCCACCCGGCTATGCATTCTCCCAGGATCCTGGATCAATGGATTAAAGTTCTCCCAAGGAATTAACAAACAAGACTTGGAATGGTACACGTTATGTTTTTTTGTTACCAAAATTGGACCCTATATATGTACTACTTATAATATGTCGGTATACCATTACGATTACATTGCAGTTTCAGATTTAATATTTGTCTTGTCTAATACCTGCTTACGCAAATCGTATTCCGTAATAATTGTAATACAACGAATTACATGTTCCTTTACTTTGCTTTTATTCCTTTATATTTGTAGTCGATGCTTTCAACTCTGTTGGCTAGGTTATGTCATGGCTCAAACATGTTCATATTTTTCTCAACCTTGCCACCCGTGTAAAATCACCAGTGACCATGGAAGAGAAGATTAATCAACCGCCTTGAAAACAGTCTCTTTCAGGAACCTTTATGGTTACGTATACTAGCGGTGCCGCTAGCATGTCCAACGTAACGGAACCAGGAACTATCCTCCTCCAGCCAAAGCGACTTCGCAGTCTGGAGTTTTTACCATAACTTATGCTAGCATTCGAGCTAGCCCAGCAAAGGCTAATCCAACTATACCCTCTCGACTCCCTCTCTCCTCTTCTCCCTCTGCTCTATACGCTCTTCCCTTTTTCCACTCCCAACCTCAATCACCCACGAAACTAACATTAACTATTGAGGGGCTTCTCTTGTTCACAAATTGGAAGGGAAGACATAGTCTGACATAAATGAGGCGTGCCACAAAAAAAATAGCTCATTGGCGAAGAAATCTCAGGCAAAGAAATCGACAGCCAGTTTAGTCACTACCAGAACCATAAAGCAATGGACTGTACCATTCCTAAGTTATGGAACAAAGGATGGAGTGTACATCGCCAACGTTGCAGGTTTAATCGACGGAGACGACGACAACGTTTCTTTCACCTCCCGAAACCGAGACGCCAGACCAGGCCAAATCCTGAGATGCCCGTGACGTGAAGTCTCCAGAGCAAACTATCACCCATTTATCCCAGGTTAAGTATAAGGCAGCCATAAGGGGAAAAGAATATCTAGCACATCGCAGACTGATATTTCTGCGCCTACTTCAGCACGCTCCAAGTCTGGTCAGACCGGTGTTAAGAACGGAGTTGAGTGTGCCCCCTTTGCTATAAGCACGTGACTTGCTTACGTGAGCGCTTACCCCGCACCTGCTTGTCAGAGAGATACAATGCAAGCCAACGACTAATGTTTTACGCGCAGGAAAAAATGTGTTACCAATTATAAAGAAATTCGTTAATTAGGGAATCTATTCTATATCATGTCGTCAAGGCTGCCGACAACAACCAAGCCTATCTACAACTCGGCTAGGTTTTATACTTGTTCAAGCAGTGCTATGTTATAGGATTGCAGATATGTACGAGACGAGCTGATGGCTACAGGATGCAAACAGACCTTAGTAGGGACCCAATTATCTCTAATCCCCCATATAGGAAGCAATCCCCAAACACCAACATCTACAGATAATCCTAAATCACCCCTAGCGCCAACTTCCTCTGGGTTAGGTTCCGAGCACGTCGTTCTAAATACCTTGACGACACCTGGTCCATCCACACGCGCAGTCTCACCAGTAGCGGCACCATCAAGAAAAACAACTCGCCGGCCGGCCATCTGACGCAAAACGCGAACTGTTTGAAGTGGAGGAAGATGAATATCGACATATGAGATTACGTTCCTGGAAACTCCTCTTACGAAGCAGGTACAACAGAGACTGTGACCGATCCCTCACGAAGAGAAAATTTCTACTACTTCGGAAGATTGCGATTACAATATGCCGCTGACCTAGATGAAGCAGAAGATTGCTGAAGAATCATCATCGCCGCGTGTGCAATACACAAAGGCAATTAACGTAGTCATGAATCAGCTGCCAGTGGAATTGGCTTCCAGCAGCAAGAAAAACCTTAAGGTTTCTGGTCATGTTTCTGTAATTCTGTGAAAAGACGCAATTAAATTTACGGAAAGCACCCGCCGTTAATTGCCTACTTGAGTATTATTAGGGCTACCCTATCGTCCGTTCCATCCGATTTAGCAAAGGATCCAAGAAACGGAAGGTTAATGAAAGCCCAATGGCTGAAAGCCCAATGAAGCAAAAAAGAATTACAGAAATATTCCTTGCCCTCCAAGGTGTCCCCACACATACAGACTCGATTGGAGAAATATATTGTTCAATTATAGCGAACTTTTTAACATCTCCACAGACCAAGACATACCAGCATTTGAGCAAGTGCAATTGCGAAGTGTTGCGCTTGAAACGGCCCCTGGTGTGTAACGTTGGAAAATGACGACATGGAGCGAATACGCACCCGGATAAATTACCAAAGGAATCGGGTAACAGTTGCCAATGCCATTACCCGTTTTCCTCGCGTGAGAACAACCTAAAAGCAACTTGATATGTTACAAAGTAAGGGTTGATACACCAAACACCCGCTTGGAGATATACAGAAATTCTAGACTTGTCCGAGAGCCAAGTTGAGGAGAAAAAATATCTTGAGGGTATCAGCACCAAACATTGGAACACGCGCATCATTCGGGATGCTGGAGACCCAGATATAGGAAAAGGAGTATTTACCAAAGAAGACATCAAGCAAGGCGATGTAGTTTCCGATTGTCATGCCGACTTGATATCGCACGCGGAAGGCATGAAGCGGTACAACACTTATCCTAACGAGATAAATCTCTCCATGGTGTTCTTTGAGTTCAAGGGCATAAAGTCTTTTCTCGGCGGCAATAAAACCTAGTATCACAACTTCTCTAAGGAGAAAACTTAGGGAAGGATTATTAACCACTCAAAGGCTCACCCTAACCTGTTGTACCTGCTCGATAATCGACCGTATGTAATATTTGACGCGAAGCACGACATTCCGGTGTATCTAAAGACGCGCTGTCACGAGAAGATGGCTCTAATTTCCTTTTGGCAGAGTAATAGGCGCAAATCGCAGCTCCCCTGCTAAACTTTTCCTGATAAAATTTGATAGATATATACATTAACTAACAATTTATTACCTAGGATATGAATGCAAACCAAGTTAAATATCGGAACCAAACTCTAATTTCCTAGTATGATATTTGTTCTGTGTTTACTCGTTACTATAGTAACTACGTCACTTACGGACCTGATTATTCAGCAAAGGTTTGTCTCTTGCCAATGCGTGCGATGCTATTGCATTTATATTTTATGATAAAATGATTGTTAAAAAATTATAATTAAAATCCCTACTCCTATTTTTAAAGTCGGCAATTTCACCTAGATGTACATAAAATATAAATCGTAAACTCGCTTAAATAGGCTTTCATGTTTTCTCTTTTTATTTTCCTGTTATGTATGTATGTATGTATGTATGCACTTAAAGCTATCTATTTCAGTCACATATTTGCATGCCGTTAAAATTGTTCAGTGTAAATGAAATAAAATCCTACCTATTAATAAACTCAGCAATTTCACTAAAATAGGGCCTAAAACTTAACGAAACTAAAACTTGGATAAGTGGTTCACTTTGGCAGACACTAATCAAGATGGATATCTTTGTAAACTCACTAAGTGACCTGAATATTCAGCAAAGATGTTTGGCTCTCGCCATTGCGACGCCATTACGTCTGAATTTAGAAAACAAATTAACAAATTATAACTAAACATGAATCCCACTTCCAATTTCTAAAATCGGCAATTTTTACTTAGATAGGACCAAAACTAAAAACTCGAACTTAGGTGGTTCATTTTGGGAGACGGTTTACCCGTAGCGTGAACCGGGCAACGTTCTAAATTGTAATTTAGAACGCCTGACCGTCTCCCACCTTTTTTCCTTTCATCCGTGTAATTCTCTTTGTACGAACTTTTTTTTAAATTTTTTTTTAATGTGAGGCAGTTAGTATAATAATACTGTTTCTAAGATTCCAAAGCTGGCGACGTGGACGCCCCTCGTAATGAGGGTTCACGTTGGCCCTTAAAGGGACCGTTTGTTGTTTGTGTGTCCTCTTTTGCTGTTATAGATGCAAGATTATTATGTCGAGTACTCGTATTTGCACGAATTCCGCTTGCCAGAAAAACTCCAAAATGTCTAGCCTCTGTAAAAGTCTAAAATTCTACTATGGCCATGCATCCATTGTTTACGTATCGTGCAGTACAAATCTTATATTGTACTATATTCATCGATGTCTCCATTCCAACGATGTCATCGAAAACTTAACTGTAATTCATTGTCTAATTGTAATGCAAAGAGTAATAGGCCGTGCTGGCATATTCTTTCAACGTTCGGAATATTACTAATCCCCTTATAGGCCAGATATCCAAGACGCCAGCCTCGTTTTCAAATCGCCCCCATTCCATTGGTCGTTTCATTGCCGCTTTTTTCTTTGATCTTAGTTACGTAAGACCACAGTACCCGTAGCTTGTATACAATCACACCTGAATGGTCATCGTTGTACGTTTCTCATACTGAATACTCTTATTTGCACGTAAGATACATTTCTCCCCTGTAAAAAAAAAAAATATATATATATATATAAATCGTCTGGCCTGTGCTGAAGACAAAAACATACACCATGGCCATGTATGTTGTATATCGCATAGTAATGATGTTTTACAATATATTCATAGATGGCTTTCTCGAAACGGCACCCTCTTATTCCTGGGAACAATCGTATTAAGAATACTCTTGCATGCACTAGCATCGTCGATTGTATATTATCTGAATAATGTTAAGCTCTGTTAACAACACTTTCCAGGAAACCAGCCTCTTTCAAACCGCCCCCTAAGCCATTGCTCATTGTCATCGCCGCTCGTTTTTATTTAATGTTCCGTTAGTTGCGTAATAACCCTGAAACCTTAACTCGCTCACTAGCTTGACATGTATAAATGTGGTTTTGTGCACTGTACGCAAAAACTAGCATCCTTAAAATTTTAGTTACTATATTGTCAATATTTACAGAGATTACAATTGAGACACAGCACATCCCAAATCAACATATTTTAGATAATAAAATTTGTCAAGCTATTCAGATTACGTCGCTTTTCTGACATCTAACAGTGTCAAGCCGGTGTGGTTCATATAGCATTTTGTACCAATCCGCACAACTTTTAAATGTTTAACTTATGGTATTCATATTTACAGCGATTAAAATAGAGAGGTTGTCAATGGTACATCACACGCTAAGATATGTTTGTGCATTCATATCCTGCAGGTACGAATGGAATGCGGCACGGTTTGTTACCTGATATTTTTATCCCGTTATTCAGGAAATAAAATGGAGGTGTTAAACCGTAAACTACTATATCAAACATTACAAGCGTTTTAAAGATATTTCATTTCGTAATTAGCCTATAATACTAAACCTTAGCTTGACTGTCAGATTTTGCTTTCTTTCAGACATAATTTGAGTGGCAAGGCAAAAGGGCTGTTATAGCGCTGTACACAAATCAGCATATTTTTAAAACTGGAGAGGTTGTGATATTCATATCTACAGCAATGAAAATAAGAGACAAAACCCTACAGGACTCACGGTACTAATTCAGTTCCCATAGTAAACCTATGCAAACCCCATGATATTAAAAATTCAATAACTTAAAACTTTTTGATTGCTCATGATCAAACCTATATGTATCAGAATAGATGAAACCTGGATGTCAGCTTCTGTGTAGAGGAGAGGATATGAGCCGCGGCATTTTCTGGACCTGCATGTGTTTGAAACGTGTGCTTTCAATTCCGCACCAGAGAGTCGGGTGCTAATTTTAGTAATGAGTGTTCCAGACTCAAGACTGTTAAAGGACTGAAATTCGTCAATAAAACAATGTCTGTTTTTTCACTTAAAACTAGGATAAGCTCTCAAAAGGTTATTTTCCTACAACATAACTTACATTATTAACCAATCCTGGTTAGCCAAACCCATATATACTCTATTTTAGGTTCACCCATTTCCAGGCTGGTTCCCGTTTTTCCATACCATTTGTACCGTGTGTCCTACAGAGGTTTATCATACTCTGTGTTCATACATTAGTATGGTGGTACGAACGGCTAACGCGTTTATTGCCATTTTTTAATTCCCGTACTAACCAAATGGAGTTGGCTGTAGTAAAAATAAATTGCTACATTTTCTATTTTTAATATGCTATATCGATCTAATATAACCGATTCATAATTGAATAATTTTTTAGCGATAATTAAATTCTAAATGACCAAGTCGTAATAGCGAACTTTGTTTATCTTAAATAATTTATTTACGGATGGTGCTACGGTAAAAATCTAGGTATTTTCCGAATTTCTTTTAAAGTCCGTCTCTCAAATTTTTATGCAATACCGCCACAAATAAGCCACTTAACTTCGGCATCGTTTGCCAGATTCACTAAAGCTATCCATCGGCGTCAGATTCATTTGTCAGGATGACTTCTTTTTACCATCACTCCAAAAGCACTTTTCATATCGCCAAGAATCGTTGGAAGGGAAATGTAATTCCGCGTCTAATGATATTAAATACATTTATTTATACCTTCAGATAAAACCTGTCAGATTTTTCAGTCCGACTTTAGATCCGTAATCTGGCGGCTTGAGTACCGAAAATAACCACCCACCCACCCAATCGTCACGCATTCATAACCGTTGAGATTCGAAGATTCGAGAATATATACATTTTTAAAACCCTGTTTCCAAATGGGAAGGCAGCTTGGAAGCTACGATAGACTGTTTGTGTCATCTTAAAGTATAAATAATGACAAACGAGACTAAACTTATACAATAATGTAACTTGTGTAACTTATTTAATAAATCGTATATTAATTTCAATTGGAAAGAATCCTATAAAATGTGGTTGTTTATTATAATAACAGCTTGTAGTAATATGAGAACACTAAATTTAAATGAGATCATGATCGCAACGGAACATTCCGGTGGCGCGGCCCATTTCCGGTTAGAAACAATCAAGCATTCCGATGTATTTAGAGGTCATTGAGCACATACATTTTTTTTGAAAACAATATAAGTGTTCACTCAGAATTCGAATTATATGCAGATGTCAATAAAGCTGACAAAAATGTCCAAAAAGATACGAGTATATCCTGGGTGTAACACTTCATGGTCTGAAATATGAGTGGATACACTGAATAAATGTTGACATAACAAATTTATGAGAGAATCCAACCTGTGGACGTTTAGGTGCAATGGTAAAAGCTATATCGTTCACTGTATTCAATGCCAAAATTCAGATGGCACAAATTTGCAAAACTTTATAGCTGGAATAAAACAAAATCGAAAGTTATTAAATACAATAAATACCGTAGCTTGAAGATGAAATATTGAAGTGTTATGTACAAGCATAAATAAATTGTGACTGTTAAAGTTTCAGGAGGCCATAAACACAAGCCCTTGTCTACACCAAGTGCCATTGTCAGCTTTAGAAATGGAAGTGCAAAACATTACCTATCGGGAATCGAAGCTTGCATTTCTTTCACGAGTGTTTTTCTTCATACATTGAATACTTTACTAAATAATTTAGTCATACGTGTTAGGGCTGGATAGTCATAAACTCTTTAACAGAAATAAGCAAAGCCAGCAGATTTTGTAAAATGTAAAAAATATTTTAATTATGAATGTTAATAACGAAAATGTGATAGAACATTTAAGTATCTCGAAGTGAATCAAAAATAATCCGAAAAGAGTTAAATTCCAAAGAGTGAAAAATTCCGTATAAACTTCAGAACTGGAAACGCACTGGATCGCCAAGAATCGTGACGTTGTCAAAATGACGTTGTCCAGAACTCCTTTGAATAATTCACAATAGTTCTAGAATAATTACAACCGTAACAGAAGAAATAAGAGTTAGAACTCCAAAATAGAAATGAATATGACTGATACGTCCTCTCCTTATATATACCTTCAAGAGTTTATTACTTCTGCATGTCGCAATATATGCCACGTGACAGATCTCACTATCCAAATAAGACTATTACAAAGTAATGATATTTATTTCAAGTCGTGACTGGCTTGTTTACTTGGGGGCCGCGAGTGGCCTAGTGGTCCAAAGCGATCACCGTTACGGATCATTGCTCGGCAAGTTTGGGTTCGAGTCTCGGGTTCGGCTAATGTGGTTATGTGAAAAAGCTTGCCAATAGCTTCTCGTGGGTTGGTGGTTCTTTTCCGGGGTCCCCCCCCCCCCCGATTTTTTCTTCACCCTTTATACTGGCCGCCATGTATAGCCTACCTTGTGTTGAAAAATGGCTTTAAACCCTACAACAACTTGTTTGCTTGAATATATCTTGTAGCACTAAAATAAACTTGTGATCATTAATTTAACTTTATTATTGTAAATGTTGTAAAAACTGATTATTTTGATTTAAACATTACACATTTTACATGGCTACTTGCTTCTAAAGTCAAGAAAACGTCTTTGTCACGAGGAAACAATGCGAGGATATTCATTCTTATTAAAGAAAACGGCTGTGATGGATTCTTTGTTCTGCAAAGCTTGTCTTTATGTGGCTTTGCCTGAAATGTTGGGACATGTTCCTTTGTAAATCATAGGATATGAAAGAGGTAATGCACCTCCAAGTCTCCTATACTTGTTATGTGCTACTATTTTACAAGGGAAAAGGAAAATGTAACACCTAATGAAATGTATATTGTATATGAACAACTAATGATGTGTTGCATTATGCTCCGTTACAACAACATTGAACATCATATCAGTACAACATGGTACTTTAGTGAGGCTTTGTTTTAACAAGCGTTTAAATGTTACCATAGAACCCAATGTAAACTATTATGCATTGCACAGTTGTATGAAAGCATGTTTAATTGTTTCAAGCAATTCTAAATAATGTGAATTCAAAAAAATGATGCACTTGTATTCATGTGTACGTTTAAATTTTATATTTCAAACATGATGGGTTTCTAGCAATACGCCTAGCCTAGAAGTGCAAGACTGATCTCTTAATAGAAATGTCAGAATTCTGCCTACCTAATCAAATGATAAGTAATGCAAGACCAAATCCTGTCTTCCTAATCAAATGATAATTATTGCAAGACCAAATTAAACATGAAACAGATTGAAATACGAATTTAAACATAAACCTGATTGAGTTTTCTTAGTGGACTTTTAATTTTATTCTGAATTTTATTTTATTTAACATATCAAGAATATTTTCCATAGATGGTTTATAGCAAGCTTTCTAACTTATTGATCCTCAACCGACTTGGTTGGGCGTTTTCTCGACAACCACTAAAGTGAAGAAAACGTTTCTGAAGTCACGAGGAAATAATGCGAGTGAGTTCGTTCTTATTGGAGAAACGGCGGTGACTGATTCCTTAGACTGAAAAGTTGGCCTTGTTTGGGCTTTGCCCAAGTTTTTGAAATCATTCCTTAGTAATTCCTTATGATATGAGCCAGATCACTCACCTGTAATCTTCTTTACTTGCTCAGTGTGCTACTATATAACTCACCTGTAATCTTCTTTACTTGCTCAGTGTGCTACTATATAATCTAGTTTCTATGATCAGGTTGTTTTTGATGAGACATGAAGAACACAAACGTTTAAAGTAAAATGTATTTCGATGGTAATGTTTGCACTGAATATGACACACCCTTCCAAGCCCTCCTGCAGTTACACTTGGAAGAACATGTACATCTGCTCCAGAATTACTGAAAACTTGTGAGATTTGGTAGCATTTACTGTGAAGGTGAGATCACTTATGCAGACTTGCACCTTTACAAGCAAATGGTTACTTGTGTTAGGGACCAGCTTTGCACTGCTAAAAGAAACCGCCGTAAAGCTGAAAGGCTTTGGCTTTCCACCAGCCTCACTATTCATAAGCAAATCTATGAAGCCGCAAAGAAGAATGTCA
Source organism: Sinohyriopsis cumingii (assembly GCA_028554795.2). Classification (NCBI taxonomy): domain Eukaryota; kingdom Metazoa; phylum Mollusca; class Bivalvia; order Unionida; family Unionidae; genus Sinohyriopsis; species Sinohyriopsis cumingii. Next base: position 107,303,205 of record CM068830.1, read on the forward strand.
CAAATATAGTCCATGCAGCGAAATCGGCCCACTACACTACTAAGATCATGGAAAGTTCCAGCTGCAAAGAACTCTTCGAGATTACTAACAAGCTAATGTCAAGGAACAAATCTACACCACTTCCAACTACCTTCTCTCCAGTGGACCTTCCGGACATGTTTGCAAATTTCTTCCGTGACAAAGTACAAACTATTAGAGATAAGCTTGACACCACAATTTCAATTGACTCGTCGGCGCCATACAGCTGGGATACAGAATTTGAGGGGCAACAATTAGCAGCATTTGAACCTGTCTCTATGGATTTCGTACGTACAATCGTGATGAAGAGTGCACCAAAGCCATGTGAACTTGATCCAATTCCAACATCATTGCTGCTTGAGTGCTTGGATTCAGTATTGCAATCACTAACTAATGTTATTAATACCGCTCTCTCTCATCCGGGGAATTCCCATCATTTTTCAAAACTACCATTCTGCTGGAGAAACCAACACTAGACCATAACGATTTAAAGAACTACCGCCCAGTTTCTAATCCCTCATTCATATCAAAAATCTTAGAAAAGGTTGTTCTATCCCAGCTTGTATCTCATCTGAATTCAAACAGCCTTTTTAGCACTGTACAATCTGCATATCGCCCTTGCCACGGTACTAAAACTACTCTTCTAAAAGTAGTTAATGACATTCTCTCTGCTTTGGATAGCGGAAAGATTAGTCCTCACCCTCCGTGATTTGTCTGCAGCATTTGACACAATATACCATGATATATTACTTCACCGTCTCCAGCATGTATTTGGCACTCGTGATACAACCTTACTGTGGTTCAAGTCCTATTTGATTAACAGGACACAAATTGTGTCTTCAAATGGAATACACTCCAGCCCAGCCCAGTTGATCTTTGTTGTGGTGTTCCAAAGGGGTCTGTTATTGGACCTGTTCTCTTCGTTATATACACTCAGCCGCTCTCAAGTGTCGTAGATCATCATCCAGTTTCTCACCAATTGTACGCTGATGGCACCCAAATATACAAATCTAGCCACCCAACTGAAGTTGATGCTACCATCCAAGGTGTAGAGAGGTGCATTTCTGATGTGAAATCATGGATGACATGTAACAAGCTGCAGATGAATGATGATAAAACTGACGCCATTCTGATCACAACACAATGACTTTCTCATTCACATCCTTTACCTCAAACAACAAATATCAGCAACACCAACATTAAATTCACACAATCAGTACGAAACCTAGGTGTTACTCTGGACAGTACTCTCACATTGCACCAACATATCATGAACATATGCAAGGCTGCATATCTTGAGCTGAGACGCATCAGCTCCATTCGCAAATATCTTTCAGTTGATGCCACTAAAACATTTTGGTGTTCATTAGTACTTTCAAGACTGGACTATTGTAACTCAATTTTGTCTGGTTCATCTCAATATCTACTCCAGAAACTTCAAAAAAGTTCAAAACACAGCTGCTCGGATCATACTTAAGAGTACCACGATCAGAGCACACCTTCCCGCTGCTCTGTACGTAGGGTATCCATTCGATCCAGAATCAAACACAAATTTTTTTCTGTGCTACGTTTCACTGACGGACTCTAGCCCAACATACCTATCCGACTTCACCCATGTGTACACACCAGCAAGATACTTACGCTCCTCTTCTGACAATCGTATACTCATTATTCCCACTATGAAAACAGTCATATGGACAGCTTTCTTTTGCATACAAGGGCCCAGCAACGTGGATTGAATTGCCCACTGAACTTAGACACAAAGACTCATTGATCACATTCAAGAGTGCTCTCAAAACTCACTTATTTCGACTGTAAGAACAAACTTAAAGACCTAATGTTTCCTACCTTAAATATTCTCAGCATGTTTTTTTTGTTTTCTAATTTCATGGTGTTTGTGTTTGTAATCATATCGTTATATTTTTTTATCTTATAGGTGTTGTCTAATGTTGTAAGGCGCTTAGCGCTTCTAAAGATTAGGCACTATACAAAATCCTCATTATTATCATTATTCCTAAAACAAGCCAAACGATGTTGTAAACATCTTGTTTAGCTTGGGATGGCTGGATTTGTGAGGCAATGGACGTATGCCTAATTTATTGTGATCGGATAAATATTTTCTGGCCTGTTTGTTGTATTGCGCGAAAATTTTCCTGCATGGAAAGCAATCTGATTAAAAATCAGATATACTGTTGTACATGAAGGTATGAGAGCGACCGCTTAGGGACCATGTTCTGGTAACCTATGTTATTACCATAATCGCTAATTTTATCAGCCAGTCAAAGGAAGTCTTATATCTTCGCGTTTGGAGACTGGACAGTATTTCCATTGGTTAATTCAAAGTTCACCAGAACATGACCCCTATGCGGTCGTTGTCAGATCTTCACAGCGAAGATCTGATTTTAATCAGACTGCATTGAAAATTTAGATATTTCTGGTGTTTAGGATATTTCTGGAATTTAGGATATTTCTGGAATTTTGCATTTAGAAAACTGATTTGTACGTGCAGGTTCTGGAAATAAGCTTTGTAAGAAAAAATTGTTTACAATATGCCTATTTCCATGTCAGTCAAATTTCCAACATGTATGAGTTACACCAACGGACCATTAAACAATGCCTCACTTACAAAAGATGGAAAGTGTTAGGCAATAACATCCACGCTGAAGTCTTTGCTGGACGCCAAGGTTTGATGTTCATTACCTACCATACGCTGACGGAACCTGATATTATAAATATCATAACGACATGAACTCATTTTAAAACCATTTCTCATGACTTTTGAGGGATGTAAACTGGGCCCAAACATCCTTCCTTAATGTTGTAAACTTCCACTAATGAAGCGACGAGTTTGACCTGGAACGCAACACGTAATAATGTTCATGCTGAAACCTTTAGCGTTTTTAAGAGTTAGCTATATATCAAACATTTGTTATCATTAGCTTTCTTTTAATGCATTTTTAGGGACGACTAAACTGCTTGGCACTTTATAGTCAGTATCACATGGATGTGCTGTTGAACCATATTTTTTTCATACCTCTTTACGTTTGTCATAAATGTTAAGGAAACGAGTTAAAAATTAATATTTAAATTCATATAGGAATACTCGTTAAAAATATTGCTTGATTTGTATATCTTGAAATGGTTAAAATTTACCCATGCTGGCTTTTGATCAGTTGCTTTGTCATGGAGGAATACAATAATTCCACAAAACGTTCTATGGAGCAAGTTATTGAGAAAAGAGGTTAGAAACATTGTGAAATGAATTTCATAAAAATTTGTGCATTCCGGTACATTTATATCACAGGCTAATGTAGGACTGAGTGAATATAAATGAATTCCATGGTGGAGATGATGGACATGGGATGATATTGAATGAAAGCGATAACCGTTCAAAAAAGTTTCATCTTCAGTGTATTAAAACAAAACATGTGCCTAACGGAACATGACTTTGTGTCGAATGTCGAAACCGATTATTCTTGAAATGCTTTTAGAAATGTATGAAATTATTTATTAACGATTGGCTTTTAACTTGAATGATAACAAAATGATTTTAGATCATGAAAATTGAAGATAGTTACATGCTTCTACTTGTTTGTGTATCCATTTGTGTATGCGTCTGTTTATTGCTGGATTTGTTTATTTATGGAAGAACAACAAAGATGGTTGAAATTTCAATGTTTTACTTTTAGGCAAAAAGCGGAAAAGTAGAGCAATTTGTCTCGGGCGGTTGACATGCACAACATAATGTGATGTATAATTATTTCCTTAGGCACAAAATGAGACGTGTCTTCTTAATTATGTGGGGAGAACAATATTGTTTTGTGCCGGTTTGAGTGGCGAGGGAATAAAAATGACGGCTATGGAAGTACACGTTTTGTAACGTCACGTGAAAACAACGGATTAGGTGATGGTCAAAACAAAAGGAAAGGTTGATTGAACTGCAGACATCGTAGCGACATGGCTGAAAAATTGTTGAAGCTACGTTAAAAATCCATGTTTCCATAATTATTACTACACAGATGGTATACATTACTTTTATATTTTCTTCAGAACTTTGATGAATTTGCCTATTGCAGACTTGGTCATTTAGACTCGCTACACCAAAATGGCGATCACGCTATCGTTGTACATGTGTTATCAACTTAGCGCGCCAGTGCAGTCTTGTAACATTTTAGTAACTGTTCAATTTCCATATGTTAAATTCCATTGAGACTATATCCCCCAGGGGTTTCCGTAATGTTAAATTTCCCATTGTCCCTAGACAGTCCCACGATCTATTCCCCATGTTAAATTTCCCATTGTCCCTAGACAGTCCCACGATCTATTCCATATGTTAAATTCCCATTGTCCCTAGACAGACCCACACTATAGTCCCCTGTTCCATTCCCCTTGTCCCTAGACAAGCCCAAACTCTATTCCCCATGTTAAATTCCCCTTGTACGTAAAGTGGCCCACGATTTATTCCCATGTTAATTCCCCTTGTACGTAGATTTGCCCACGATTTTTCGCCATGTTAAATTTCCATTGTACGTAGATTTGCCCAGAGGTCCCTGTAATGCTAATTTCGATTGTACGAAGGGTGCCCCACCTTGCTACTCACGTTTTCACATTAGTCTATAGATATCGATGCATACATGTATACCTGATATAGGTTAACTACGTGGACATAAATCGCACACAGTGTTAGTATTTGAACAACCAGATGATTATAAACAATACTCAATATTGATACGTCGTATTTTACATCGATAAACAGTAGACTCACCACTTCAAGCTGAAAACTTGAATTCAAGTTTTATTTTGAACATAAAACATTGTATAGCAATATACTTATTGTGACGACAGTCATTAGAATGAAGGTGCAAAGGAAAGATGGCAGACTAACGTGCTTCTTTATTTCTTCATAATTTTTTCGTGTTTATACCATTGTGAATGGTCATTGTTATTTTAATTGCTGTAGATAAGAATATCATAATAGCTATAACTGAATAGATTTTAGGATTGTCGCACGGTTCCTTAATGCGTAAAAATCTGATAACCTCAAGCTGAAGACGTACAAGATATACGGTCATATAGTTCACGGACACGACACGACACGACATCATACATACCGGCATGACAGTATTTAAATTACTATTATATATCAATACAAGTATCTGGTTCATTTGGGTAGTTAAATTATAATTATTACACAGCCAATTGAGGACAGGTACATACATATATACCTACACAAGTATAGTAAACAATATTAATAAAATGATGTCTTTTTGCAAAAATCTCTTAAGGTTTACGAGTTAAGCAGTTGATAAGAGGTATTATTGCTCCTGCTGATAATAGACTGTCTGCTATACAAGGCTAAATCTGACGACCTCACGCTGGGATAATATATTATGTATGCTATACAAGGCTAAATCTGACGACCTCACGCTGGGATAATATTATGTCTGCTATACAAGGCTAAATCTGACGACCTCAAGCTGGGATAATATTATGTCTGCTATACAAGGCTAAATCTGACGACCTCACGCTGGGATAATATATTATGTCTGCTATACAAGGCTGAATCTGACGACCTCAAGCTGGGATAATATTATGTCTGCTATACAAGGCTAAATCTGACGACCTCACGCTGGGATAATATATTATGTCTGCTATACAAGGCTAAATCTGACGACCTCACGCTGGGATAATATATTATGTCTGCTATACAAGGCTAAATCTGACGACCTCACGCTGGGATAATATTATGTCTGCTATACAAGGCTAAATCTGACGACCTCACGCTGGGATAATATATTACGTCTGCTATACAAGGCTAAATCTGACGACCTCACGCTGGGATAATATTATGTCTGCTATACAAGGCTAAATCTGACGACCTCAAGCTGGGATAATATTATGTCTGCTATACAAGGCTAAATCTGACGACCTCACGCTGGGATAATATATTATGTCTGCTATACAAGGCTAAATCTGACGACCTCACGCTGGGATAATATTATGTCTGCTATACAAGGCTAAATCTGACGACCTCAAGCTGGGATAATATATTATGTCTGCTATACAAGGCTAAATCTGACGACCTCAAGCTGGGATAATATAGTATGTCTGCTATACAAGGCTAAATCTGACGATCTCACGCTGGGATAATATATTATGTCTGCTATACAAGGCTAAATCTGCTATACAAGGCTAAATCTGACGACCTCAAGCTGGGATAATATTATGTCTGCTATACAAGGCTAAATCTGACGATCTCACGCTGGGATAATATATTATGTCTGCTATACAAGGCTAAATCTGACGACCTCAAGCTGGGATAATATTATGTCTGCTATACAAGGCTAAATCTGACGACCTCACGCTGGGATAATATATTATGTATGCTATACAAGGCTAAATCTGACGACCTCAAGCTGGGATAATATATTATGTCTGCTATACAAGGCTAAATCTGACGACCTCAAGCTGGGATAATATTATGTCTGCTATATACAAGGCTAAATCTGACGATCTCACGCTGGGATAATATATTATGTCTGCTATACAAGGCTGAATCTGACGACCTCAAGCTGGGATAATATATTATGTCTGCTATACAAGGCTAAATCTGACGACCTCAAGCTGGGATAATATATTATGTATGCTATACAAGGCTAAATCTGACGACCTCAAGCTGGGATAATATATTATGTCTGCTATACAAGGCTAAATCTGACGACCTCAAGCTGGGATAATATTATGTCTGCTATACAAGGCTAAATCTGACGATCTCACGCTGGGATAATATATTATGTCTGCTATACAAGGCTAAATCTGACGATCTCACGCTGGGATAATATATTATGTCTGCTATACAAGGCTAAATCTGACGACCTCACGCTGGGATAATATATTATGTATGCTATACAAGGCTAAATCTGACGACCTCAAGCTGGGATAATATATTATGTCTGCTATACAAGGCTAAATCTGACGACCTCAAGCTGGGATAATATATTATGTATGCTATACAAGGCTAAATCTGCTATACAAGGCTAAATCTGACGACCTCAAGCTGGGATAATATATTACGTCTGCTATACAAGGCTAAATCTGACGACCTCAAGCTGGGATAATATTATGTCTGCTATACAAGGCTAAATCTGACGACCTCAAGCTGGCATAATATATTATGTATGCTATACAAGGCTAAATCTGCTATACAAGGCTAAATCTGACGACCTCAAGCTGGGATAATATATTACGTCTGCTATACAAGGCTAAATCTGACGACCTCAAGCTGGGATAATATTATGTCTGCTATACAAGGCTAAATCTGACGACCTCAAGCTGGGATAATATTATGTCTGCTATACAAGGCTAAATCTGACGACCTCAAGCTGGGATAATATATTATGTATGCTATACAAGGCTAAATCTGACGACCTCACGCTGGGATAATATTATGTCTGCTATACAAGGCTAAATCTGACGACCTCAAGCTGGGATAATATATTATGTCTGCTATACAAGGCTAAATCTGACGACCTCAAGCTGGGATAATATAGTATGTCTGCTATACAAGGCTAAATCTGACGATCTCACGCTGGGATAATATATTATGTCTGCTATACAAGGCTAAATCTGCTATACAAGGCTAAATCTGACGACCTCAAGCTGGGATAATATTATGTCTGCTATACAAGGCTAAATCTGACGATCTCACGCTGGGATAATATATTATGTCTGCTATACAAGGCTAAATCTGACGATCTCACGCTGGGATAATATATTATGTCTGCTATACAAGGCTAAATCTGACGACCTCACGCTGGGATAATATATTATGTATGCTATACAAGGCTAAATCTGACGACCTCAAGCTGGGATAATATATTATGTCTGCTATACAAGGCTAAATCTGACGACCTCAAGCTGGGATAATATATTATGTATGCTATACAAGGCTAAATCTGCTATACAAGGCTAAATCTGACGACCTCAAGCTGGGATAATATATTACGTCTGCTATACAAGGCTAAATCTGACGACCTCAAGCTGGGATAATATTATGTCTGCTATACAAGGCTAAATCTGACGACCTCAAGCTGGCATAATATATTATGTATGCTATACAAGGCTAAATCTGCTATACAAGGCTAAATCTGACGACCTCAAGCTGGGATAATATATTACGTCTGCTATACAAGGCTAAATCTGACGACCTCAAGCTGGGATAATATTATGTCTGCTATACAAGGCTAAATCTGACGACCTCAAGCTGGGATAATATTATGTCTGCTATACAAGGCTAAATCTGACGACCTCAAGCTGGGATAATATATTATGTATGCTATACAAGGCTAAATCTGCTATACAAGGCTAAATCTGACGACCTCAAGCTGGGATAATATATTATGTCTGCTATACAAGGCTAAATCTGACAACGTCAAGCTGGGATAATATATTATGTCTGCTATACAAGGCTAAATCTGACAACGTCAAGCTGGGATAATATATTATGTCTGCTATACAAGGCTAAATCTGACAACCTCACGCTGGGATAATATATTATGTATGCTATACAAGGCTAAATCTGACGATCTCAAGCTGAAGACATAAGGTAAATGGTCAGACAAGACTTCTGAATTATTTGTATGCATAAAATATTGAATGAACAGATCGGAGAAAGGGGTTTTGGGGTGCAAGCTGCTGTTGTAGAAAACATTTTTCTGTATGCAACGAGGCAATGTCTTTTTACTAGTACAACATAATAATAATAATAATAATAATAATAATAATAATAATAATTTGTATGTATATATTATTCATAGTGGTAGTAGTAGCAAGATTAATTGTACAAGTCAATAAACGTATTATGTAGGTAACAACAGACTATAAAAGTTTAAACATTACAGTAGAATAGTTTCTATATGTCCCTACAAGTAATGAAGTTTTAATATTACACACTAGGTAAATGTGGCTTACCGATTTGACTAGATCCGAGATTTCACAACGCTTCACTTGAAAGAATTACACGGGCATCTCCGTGGATCTAGGTAAGGACGGGCATCTCGGTTGGTGATGTGCCTTCTTGGTTGATTGTAGCTCCAGAGCAAGCATTGTACATCTCTTACGTAATGACTTGTCCATTTTCTTCTTCTGAGTTCAGCGCCACATTTTTGTAAAGCTACGAGTTTCCTTTACGACTAGTGACCGAGGGAAGCACATCTTTCAAAGACAATCTTGCTGGAGTGAGGGAGGGGAGAGGCGTACGGATGGTACAGTTGAAGAATCCTTGAGAGGGCTAGCGGCAGCGTGTGCAGAACGTCACGCCCAGACTCCGTCGGGAGATTTTGCAATTACTGGTGGGAGGGTTGATATCCTTTCGTCGTCTCCGCTCTGGCCGGTGTTGATTTTGCACGGGAGGTAGGCTTTACCTTGGGAAAAAGATGTTAGTACCTACAACAAAACGCTACGTTTTCGCCTTATCATAAACGGGTGAGGGAAATATGGTAATGTTGCGACATAACCTAACATCATAGGGGTTCGTTACAAAAGAAAATTTGGAGTATCCATCCTTGAATCAAGGGATGGGGGCTTCTATCCTGTAACAATATAGCACAAGGGAAGACACCAGTCCGCACCCCTCGATAGTTCCAACACTGCTAGTTTATCCTAATTGCGTCTGCTGATTTTCAACTTAAGCCAGTCGTAATCAAGAATAGTTCAATTTTTAAAATTAGCTCGACACACTTCGTTCAGTTTGGCTGTTTGGACCAATGCCGTCTATAAGTGTCGCTTTTCGGATAGCCTTGGATTTCACCATTAACCGAAAGGTAAGATCCGAACAACCTCGAATCTAGTTCAACAATAAGTGTGTTTCAGGAGTTAACATTATAACGAGCAATTAGCACCAAATTTACCAAAATCAATATTTGTTTTTGCTACCAAAATTAAAACGCATCACAATGTATACTAACGATATTTACTGTGGAATAATAATAATAATAATACGAATGAGGACTTTCTATAGCGCCTAATCTTTAGAAGCTCTAAGCGCTTTACAACATTAGATAACACCTATAACAAAAAAGAACAACATTTATAATGATATGATTACAAAAACAAACACCATAAAATTAGAAAACGTAAAAAACATGCTGAAAATATTTAAGGTAGGAAACATTATCTCTTTAAGTTTGTTCTTGCAGTCGAAATAAGAGTTTTGAGAGCACTCTTGAATGTGATCACTGCGTCTTTGTGTACAAGTTCAGTGGGCAATTCATTCCATGTTGCTGGGCCCTGGTATGCAAAAGAACGCTGTCCACACGACTTTGTTTTCATAGTGGGAATAATGAGTATACGATTGTCAGAAGAGGAGCGTAAGTACCTTGCCGGTGTGTACACATGGGTGAGGTCGGATAGGTATGTTGGACTAGAGTCCGTCATTGAAACGTAGCACAGAGAACAAATTTTGTGTTTGATTCTGAATCGAATGGATAGCCAGTGTAGGGTACAGAGCAGCGGGGAGGTGTGCTCTGATTGTTGTACTTTGTATGATCCGAACAGCTGTGTTTTGAACTTTTGAAGTTTCTGGAATAGATATTGAGATGAACCAGACAGAGCTGAGTTACAATAGTCCAGTCTTGAAAGTACTAATGAACTCAAGTGTTTTAGTGGCATCAACTGAAAGATATTTGCGAATGGAGCTGATGCGTCTCAGCTCAAGATATGCAGCCTTGCATATGTTCATGACATGTTGGTGCAATGTGAGAGTACTGTCCAGAGTAACACCTAGGTGTCGTACTGATTGTGTGAATTTAATGTTGGTGTTGCTGATATTTGTTGTTTGAGGTAAAGGATGTGAATGAGAAAGTCTTTGTGTTGTGATCAGAATGGCCTCAGTTTTATCATCATTCATCTGCAGCTGTGTTATATGTCATCCATGATGCTGGATTTGTATATTTGGGTGTCATCAGCGTACAATTGGTGAGACACTGGATGATGATCTATGACACTTGAGAGTGGCTGAGTGTACAGAATGAAGAGAACATGTCCAAGAACAGACCCCCGTGAAACACAACATAGATTAACTGGGCTGGAGTGTATTCCATTTGCTGACACAATTTGTGTCTTGTTGAACAAGTAGGACTTGAACCACAGTAAGACGGTGAAGTAATATATCATGGTCTATTGTGTCAAATGCTGCAGACAAATCAAGGAGGGTGAGGACTGTAATCTTTCAGCTATCCAAAGCAGAGAGAATGTCATGAACTACTTTTAGAAGAGTTGTTTCAGTACTATGGCAAGGGCGATATGCAGATTGTACATTGCTAAAAAGACTTTGAATTCAGATGAGATACAAGCTGGCATAGAAAAACTTTTTCTAAGATTTTTTATATGAATGGGAGATTAGAAACTGGGCGGTAGTTCTTTAAATCGTTATGGTCTAGTGTTGGTTTCTTCAGCAGAGGCTTTACAATGGCAGTTTTGAAAAATGATGGGAATTCCCCGGATGAGAGAGGTATAAATAACATCGGTTAGTGAAGGCAATACTGGACCTAAGCACACAAGCAGCAGTGATGATGGAATTGGATCAAGTTCACGTGACTTTGGTGCACTCTTCATCACGATTGTACGTACGAAATCCATAGAGACAGGTTCAAATGCTGCTAATGGTTGCCCCTCAAATTCTGTATCCCAACTGATTGGTGACGACGAGTTAACTGAAATTATGGTGTGAAGCTTATCTCTAATGGTTTATACTTTGTAACGGAAGAAATTTGCAAACATGTCAGGAATGTCGACTGGAGAGAATGTTGTTGGAAGTGGTGTAGATCTGTTCCTTGACATTAGCTTGTTAGTAATCTCGAAGAGCTCTTTGCAGCTAGAACTTTCCATGATCTCAGTAGTGTAATGGGCAGACTTCGCTGCATGGACCATTATTTGTGACATTCTTCTTAGCGACTTCATAGATTTGCTTACAAATAGCGAGTCTAGTGGAAAGACTAAGCCTCTCAGCTTTACGGCGGTCTCTTTTAGCAGTGCGAAGTTAGTCCCTAACACTGCTATACGATGGAGAACACTTGAATTGATACTCTGCACTTGGTAGCTGGGGCATGTTTGTCGAGCAATGAACGCAGGCAGTTATCGAGTTGTTTTGCTGTAGGAGGTAAGCAAGTTTTAGGTTTGCTTGGATGTCATGCATTAGTTTGGTTCTATTTATCATACAGAGGTTTCTCTTAGAAGCAGATAAAGGTGGAGGGTTAGGGACTGATACGTCAAGATGGCATATAATGCTGAGGTGGTCTGATGCAAGTTCATGGGATACCAGGGAGGACCGTAGAATGTTATCACCAGGTCTATGAAGACTCCAGTCTAAAATGTGACCATGTTTATAGGTGGGTTGGTTAACTGACTGTTTGAGGTTGAAAACATTAATGGAATCTAGGAGTTTTGATGTGTTTGGGTTTCCGGGACAGTCACAGTGAAAGTTGAAATCTCCAAGAATAATCAGGTTGCCACCTATCGAATTTCCCTACTCCAGGAGATTCGGAAACTGCTCCAAAAAGAGATTCAGTCAGCTTGTTTTTTCTACTAGGAGGAGGGCGGTATAGGCAGAAAAAATGGAATGACCTTTCTTCCAGTGTGAGTGTGGTTTGGACTAGTTCAAATGATGTGTGGTCGAAATTGAATGTTGTGGTGTGCTTAATACGTTTGATCATGGAGTTCTTTGTGATGACAACATTTCCACCTCCGCGAGAGTTACGGGGGAACCACCTGATGGATTAACCAGTGGGTGTTAGATTCGCGCACTTGGGCTCATCGCCTATGTTTTTAGCCATGTTTCTGTCAGGAAAAAGACGTCGATATTATGGTCGTTGATAAAATTAACTATTTCTGTGCGCTTTTCCGTGGTCCTACTGATTGGGCATTTAATAGTGCAATACGCAGAGGTATCTCTTGGATAGTTGACAGAAAGGTTGACGATTTAAAAGGGATTTGAATTAGGTTATTTAAATTAACGGTTGAATTTTTAAAATGTTGAGCCGGAAAGGGCATAAGGGAGATAACTGGAATTCTTCCTGTTCTACGCCGACCAGCTTTGAAACAACGTTTCTTTTTACGCTTCTATTTACATTTAAGTAATCATGAATGTAGTCCCAGTTCGTTTAGTCTAGAGCACAATGTAGTGTGGAGAGCCAAGGTGTGGTCATTTAAAGCAATTAATGAGGGTCCATCATAGCATAAACGGGTTGACTGGCGAGTATCACGTGATGGCGGTTTGTTCAAAAACAAAGGAAGTTGTAGCAGTGGAGCAAGACAGCTGAGAAAAAGTCTAATTGTTCTCGTTTCCAAAACAAGGAGATGAAGAAACACATACGAACTGAACAGCCAATACATGATGAACACAATAACGTAAACGAAGACAGGCAACAAGCACACGTATCATGAAAACGGCACAAAGAACGGAACAGCTGCTTCAAGCCGGTTTAGCGATAGCGGCCATCTTGTAATCCATATATAATGATTTACGTATGCAGGTAATAGACACGATATTGATTTATGTCAAAGACTGCAGGAATGATCCGCGGTGCGTGATACCCACGGTAACGATGTCGGCCTGAGGACAGATTGTGTCGCTTAAATGGTCTTAATCTGACAGGTGACGAGTAGGGGTGTAATTACAGGGTGCTTACTCTGATTATAACATGGCGGCCAGTATAAATGGTGGAGGACCGGAAAGAACCACCGACCCACAAGCAACTATGGCAAGCTTTCTCGCATACCCACATAGGCCGAACCCGAGACTCGAACCAGCGCAGACATGTGAGAAGGCGGTGTTCCGTAATGGTGAGCGCATTAGACCACATGACTATAATATTCTCCAATTTTATCAAACAGAAAATAACAGTTGTGTACTTACAGATTACGTAGTAGTGTAATTACGGGTGTAATTACAGATTGGTTACTCTAACTTTTGATACATCATTTTGATACGTAATAGCTCTATTATAATCTCAAATTACATCAAACAGAAAATAACAGAAGTATTTCAGATGTGGCCGAGTGGTCTAAAGCGCTCACCGTTACGGATCACTGCCATTTGACCTCTGTCTGCGTTGGTTCTAGTCTCAGGCTCGACCATTGTTGGTACTTGAGAAAGTTTGCCAATAGCTTCTCGTAGGTCGCTGGTTCTTTCCGGGGTTTTCCTGGTTTTTCCTCCACTATTTATACTGGCCGCAATGTATAGCCTATCTTGTGCTGAAAAATTACTTTAAACCCTATAACAACAACAACATATATAGACATTTACTTACACCATGTAACAATACCATGCAGCATTGATTACTGAATATATCGACCTACATAAATACATATATACATAGACAAAGATAAATGCAAATCATATAAAAGTATAACAATGGACTGATTATTTTAAAATATAAATTCCTCTCATCTTGATTTGGTGCCCTACTTTGTACTTTAACTGTTATCTTTATCTTATACATTTAATGCAGTCATTGTCAAAAACTCCCAGAACATTGAAGTCTGCTGCGAAAAAATGCCTCGGTATTCAGAAAGTTTCCACGTACAGGGATAATTCTGGTATATTAATTAGGGCTCCCTTCCAGACCAGGACTTTTAATGTTGAAATATTCCTATGGAATGTTAGCAAGACTGAAAACACAAACCATGGTTTGGTCTAACTACTTTAATGGCTAGATTACAAATGATGACTGTGAAAACACAAACCATGGTTTGGTCTAACTACTTTAATGGCTAGATTACAAATGACCACCTTGAAAACACAAACACGGCTTGGTCTAACTACTTTAATGGCTAGATTACAAATGAAGACAGCAGTAAAAACACACGCACACTAGTTTCTCACGCTAATGTTATAAGGGATATAGGGTTACAACTGAACGAGAGCTTGGAGCTGACCTCAGGTGACCTGTAACTGTCAGACCATTAGAAGCAACAGAATGTTAATACCATATATTACCACAATATTCACACAAAGTTGGTGAAAATCGGCCTACTAATCACTTGAGACTACTCCTTTTGCATATTTTCATGTCAGATGATGAAAATACTGCTTGTGTGTGTGCGTGTTTTTTATTTTTAACGTAGATTTAACAATTTTGCAGTCATATCGCTACGATGTCTGCAGTGTGGCAGTTTATAGTGATGTCTAGCACTGGGGCATCATGTCGTGGACATGTAGCATGATGTCTCACAAAGTCACATACCAGGCCAACCAGTCTTAACACCATCCTCTTAATGCTGAGCGCCTTGTGATGCTAAAATAATGCTGGAAATACTATTGGATGTTTATAAAATAGCAACACGGTGTGCATATTAACGAGGTTTATTTCGTACAAGTTTTCATTATGACTTGCACCGATTTAGATGCTTAGTACTGGTGTTTTTTCTACGTTAGGAAAAATACTGTTAATCATTACCATCATCTCCACTTCTATATACCGAGGGTGGGGTGGGGTGGGGTGGGGTAGGGACAGCACTCAATATGGAGCAAGTGGCTCATAATCACCAGATTTTATGTTAAAGAAACGTTATTCGCTGCATACATTTGGAGGGATGTTGTTGTTTTTTATTGCGTTAGACGTGAATACTTTCCTTTTTTTCCCTCATCTCCAGTACTTTTCAGAGAATCGCATATTCCAGGCGCTTACATGATCCAGATCATAACAGATTAAATATCAACCGCGGAAGAAACAAATAGCCGCTGGTCCAGAACTTTCTGCCCATCTCGCAGAGTAAACCAGACAAGACCTTCTAATTAACGTCACCAGTCTGCATCATCCTTGTTGCACATGACCCCGGAGTTAAAGATTTCCACAGCCATGTAATACACGAGACACGAGACAGTGTGTGTGTGTGTGTGTTCGCACGCGCAAGTGTTATTTGTAGTTTTAACGTTGTTTTAAAATAATCCCAGTCGTATCACAACGATGTCTGCAGTGTAGCAGTTTATAGTGATGTCTGGCACTGGTGCCTAATGCCACAATTGTGTAGCATCATGTCCCACAAGGATAATTTGAATGGACTATAAGAACTCGAACATTACTTGTCACATAATGCATGTAACATACCACTGAATTCACCTGTTCTGTACAACTATCAAACTGGCTAACTGGAAACAGACTGTTCTATCTAATAACATGGTTTTCTTGTGGGTTTTCTTGTGACATAGGTCTGACTCTCTAAAACTTTAGCACACAATCTGAAAACATTCAGTACAACAATAAAATCTGTTACACACAATAGATGGCGAGACAGAATTCATTTTCATTTTAACGTACCTCTACGGCGGAAGATGCGTGTAGTAAGTGGGCAGCTTCCTGAAAAGACTCCGCAGTATTGTGTCGATACAGGAAATCGGGGAAATAAGTACTTCGCTTGTAGCAACCTCCAAGGCCAGACAAAATGAGATAATCGGGTTTCTCGCCTCCAACGCTTTGCACGTGCATCAGTGACTGAGCTGAACGCGGTATTCCGAGACAGCTAAGGGTCAAACTATTCACCGCGTGGTATACCCGGCAACGAAACCCATGTACATTTTAGTTCATCTATTATACCAAAGTATTTCTAGGACACAATTTCGCGACAGAGATAGCACAAGGAAACAAGGACTTGCTATTGGGACTCATATTTATTAGACTGGAACTAAAACTTTGTCCAATTTTAAATTTGAAAGTTCTATAGAGAAACCCGAGTTTGGACCCTAATCTGTTGATACTTGAACTTGTGTGCAACAGCAGATTTTGGTCCTATGATGTTTGTCTGAAATCACACGTAAAATGAAAATTGTATGCCTTGATCTGGTGACACATGTTTGCAACAGTAGATATGGTCAATGTTGTCTGCTTGAAAGCATGAGTAAAACAAATAGACCATGGTTGGTCTACACATATGTGCAACAGCACATCTGAGTCTATGATTTTATCAGTTGGGTGCATGCTATTCATAGATTTACATGAAATGCTCCCATTGTATGGAGAGTGCGACCAAATTTTGGCAGTGACGTTACATGCAACGAGCGTGTTGGTTATGGGAAACAAGATCCTGCACATATAACGTAGTGAGACACTAACCTATGCCAAAATAAATAACTATTCAAAACTTGTTATGATTACTTAATTTGTATCGTTGCCTTTATTCAATGGTTATCTATTTTGTAGTTGACCTTAGTCAAAAATCAAGTTAACGGTCTACCTGACCAGTGAGATTTAGTTTGTAAACAACATAATATATAGCTAATATTTCTCTATGATTATATATTAAATATGCAGATGCTTGACCTCATTAATACTTCTTGGACTAAATAATTAATTTGGAATTATGGTGAATTCAGTCTAGGACATTTTGGATTATATTAATGGGATATAACTAAAGACTATTAATACATCATCACGTTCCAGGCCAATGGCACATTAGCACATTCTAGACCACATACACAACAGCACATTAAGTATTGGAATTTATTTGAAACAACACTGGAATTCAACTGGAACATCATACATTTGGATTCGTGATATTACTTTTAGTACTTAACTTTAAGGACTTAACTCTCAATACTGTAAGCTTTTTAAAACATTTCAATTTGCATTCTTTTAAAATAAATAATTTGTTGAATTTTGCGAAACTTGTTGGTTTTCGCTCTTTTCTGTTACTTAGTTAAAGATCATAGAATGGTAACAAATATTTGAGGCTCTCGTCAGGGATACTAATTTCTTTGAAATATTTCAGAAAATTTCCATTTGTTTTTTAAATTTAAATTCACTTTGTGTTTCTGACTTTTCTAAGTCCCAGCTATTATTCCACATATTTGATAAATATATAGTGGAGCCAACATGATTTCCCAATGTCATCTAAAGCGGAAAACTTTATTTTAAATCCTACCCAGGAAAGGTTACATTCCTTGAAAAAGATAAATTAGTCCAGCTTCCCAGACAAAATGATCTTTTTGAGGCGAACGCTTCTTTAACGAAGCAAGAAATAAAATATATTGGACCCAATATTTGGTAGAGAAGAATTTTCTGGATAAAACTGCTTGGGGAAATGAGAGTAATAGAACTGAAATTAGAACACCAGATGGAAAATAGAATTAATAAAGTTTCATATTCAGAAAGACAAAAGAGAGAAACAAATGCAATGAAAATGCAATTGCAGAAATAAATATGGTTAGATTAGAGACTGAAATGCAATTTATACTAAAAGAATCAAAATTGGCAAGTGGAAAGCACTCCGCAAATTTACATACAAGTTCGGGTTTTGATATTACCAGAAATGTTACATTTAATACCCAATTTTATATAAAAGAAGTAAATAAATATTTTCGTCTTTTTGAAAACATTGCTGAAAATTTGAAAAGGGCAAGAGGGTATTGGACTATATTATTACAAAGTGTTTTTAACGGCAATGCTCGTGAAGTCTACACTTCATTGTCAGTACAACAAAGTGCTATTATAATGTATTTAAGGAATGTACTTGAAAGGTTATAACTTTGTACCTGAGGCATATCGACAGAGGTTTAGTAACTATAAAAAAAAAAAAAAATGGACAGATCCATTTAGAATCTACAGGAGAAAAAGAAGATTTATTTGAGAGGTGGTGCTCAGCCAAGAAGGTTGTTCAAGACAGGTAGTGCTCAGCCAAGAACGTTGTTCAAGACAGGTAGTGCTCAGCCAAGAACGTTGTTCAAGACTACAATAAACTCAGACAACTCATTTTATTTGAAGAGTTCAAGAATTGCGTCCATAGTGACGTAAGTAGTGAAGGGGGGCGGTATAGGGTCTATGGGAATTAGCATTAAAAACACCCCTGGGTCACTATAGGGTCTATATAAATTTAACATGGAGAAAAACCCTGGGTCCATATAGGGTCTATGGGAATTAGCATTACAGACTTCCCCTGGGTCTGTATAGGGTCTATGTAAATTTAACATTAATTCCCCTGGGTCACTGTAGGGTCTATGTAAATTTAACATGGACAAAAACCCCCTGGGTCTGTATAGGGTCTATGTAAAATTGAAACAGGGAGGGGTCTCTATTTTTTTTTTTTTTAAAAAAATTTAAAAAGGGGTTGGCAATTGAAAGTCTATCTCTTTTCGAGAGATGTGGGTGGCCCTGAAAAGGGCCTTTGGTTTTCTTCTTCTTCTAATTTCTTCTATTTCTCCACCAGCTTCTTATTTTCTGTCCTACACTTTTTCTCTTCTTTTCTTTCTTGTCTTCCTCCTTTTTCTTCTTTTTCTCTTCTTTCTGCTTCTCCTCCTCTTCTTTCTTCCTCTTCTCATTTTCTTCTTCTTTTTCAATTTTTTCGTTCCATTCTCTCATCTTTATCCTTTCCTCTTCATCCTCCTTCTCCTCCTTTATTTCTTTCATCAGAGCACTGATCATGTCCTTTACTTTTCTTAAATTGTTAATCTCCATCTTCACTCGATGGGGACTATAAGAATAGTGATCCTCGTTTAGCCTAACTAACATTTGCTCCATCATACCCAAATTGTCCAGGATGTCTTGCAATGTTTTCATTTTATCAAGTTGGTCTGAAGCCATCTTCTTTTTTATTCTCTGTAGAATGGTTTGAACGACGAATACTGTGGGTTCTTATACGAAAAGCGCGGACGTGATGGAAAACATCCCCCTAAAGCCCAAAAGTTATATTACTAGATCATCACTTAAAACGTGCGTACGTGAAGGAAAACATCCCCTACTTTTTTCATTTCATATTATCTATAATCCACATAAGTGAAGCAGCAATTAACAAACCCCAAATCTACTATTCACACACGCAAAGCATTATAATGAAACCCAATAATCTACTATCCACACAAACGTACGTGAGCGCTTACAAACACACACACACACACACACACACACACACACACACACACACACACAGACAAGGAAAAAAGAGTCAGTGTTTATATTCACACTACTCTACATACACACATTGGCATATTGATTACTATTTCTTTTCTAAAGGTTTGGAAAGCCCTGAAAAGGGCTGTTTGTTTTTAACTCCAGTCACACCTGGTTAATGATGGCACCTTCCAGGCCTGGCACCATACACACATCTTCTTCCTCAGTCTCCTTTTACTTTTTTTGTTGGGAGTGCAGAGGCGGGATAAGTGGCTTCAGAATCCTAATCTTCTGTCTCTGGGATTCTGAAATTTCCTCTCTCCTTTTCCTCCTCTTCTTTTTTTCTTCTTTCCTCCTCTTTCATCCTTCCCTCTTCGACGATGGCCTCCGCGGCCAGTTCATTTAGTATGCGCCTGGCATATTCCAGGTCCATCTGGAGTTCTACAAGTTTAGCTAGTCTGGTGTTCATTCTGGTGTTGATCAATCAACAAGGGTAGCTAGACTGCCTAGCGATTTTCAATATATAGTGAATGCGCGGACGTGAAGGAAAACATCCCCCTAACACAACAGTTATATTACCTAGATCATGACCAAACAACGCGCGGACCTAAAAACAACACTCACTCACTTTTTTACTATCCATTACTAATTTAAAAATTTTCATTAATCACTTCAATATACTATCCACATACGCAAAGCAATCCAATCAAACCCCAAATCTACTCTCCACGCACCTCAAACAGCAAAAAAATCCCACTATCATTATCTACTATCCACACCAACACATACACTCACACCAAAAAAAAGTGTTTATATTCACACTACTCTACATACATACATTGGCAAATTGATTGTTATTCTTTTCTGGAGATTGGGGTAGCCCTGGAAAGGGCTGTTTTTTTGTGTGCGAAGTTGAAGCTAGGGCGATCTTTTAGTCTCTAAGAATGCGATGTCCTCTGACGATAGACTTTCTGACGATAGGTCTGCTTCTTCGGAAAGAGAAGAAGAACTCTTTGGTGTCGATACGACAATCGACAAAGCCTCTGTCAGGTTCAGGTTGCTGGTGCTGCTGTTGTTGCAGTTGCTGCTCTCTCTGCTGTTTCTGAAGTCTGTACTTCTCTGTCCATTCTTCTTTCTCCCTGTTCACTTCTTCTCTGAAGAGCTCTTCTACAGGTCTTCAGTGACTTTTAAGATTCTCACATTCTCTATCTCTTCTGGCTTCGGTATCAGACTGTGTCTGACCCTATGTAAATTCACGTAGGCTTCGTTTAGCTTAGCTAGTTTGGAGCACATCTTCGTAGGAGGATGAGTCGACAATGGATGGTTAGACTGAAGGCTACCCCCGGCTTTAAAGTCAAAGCGCGGACGTGAAGGAAAACATCCCCACACGGTTTTCGAGCCGCAACGTTCAATGAGTGTCATGAGAGGGATAGTAAGAAGTCAAAGAGCATGAATCAAAATTCCTATAGCCAAACAAAAGACAAAGGCATTTTTTTTCAAAACACAACATTTTTTATTCAAAATCACTTAACACTAACAAACAACTATAACATTTTTAATAATAATTTAACAATATAACATCAAACATTTTTTTAAAATGACATTTTTTTTTTGCAACTCACACATTATTTTGGACAGGGTTGACAACGTTGTGAATGAAATTGTGATTTCCACTGTTGGAAGTCATTAGGCCATTGATGGACACTACGTTTCCTAGCCTGAGACAAAAGATAAGCATAATGGTCACAAAACCATCGATCTACTTTCACATCGTTTCTAGAAGAAGAACGAGGATCAAAATGAGTCACTAAATGTTCTAAGGAATAACCCTGGCTACGATGATGCAGAAAATACACACAATATTGTCCACACACCAAGGAATCTGTGCCTTGTAATTTCACATTATTGAATCGGGTAGTCTGAGCATTTCTTCTCATAAAGTCAATGATATCGTCTTCCAAAGTGGGCAATCCATACGAATCGAAATATTCCACACATCCTTCTTGAGGAAAGTAGACGGCTACCCAGTGGGTTCCTGGGAGATGACTATCGTCCGTGTTGATCACATAAGCTTGATGGTCTTGAGGTTTGCGATGAGGGAGTTCATCTTTAGCACAGACGACAGGATTCCAAGAAGCCGTGTACGAACTGTGGTTCAAAAAGTAATAAAGTTCCCAGGTATCCATGTTTTGTGTGTTTTTTTTTTCTTCACAGGTAATGATAAGTGATCAATTCGATCCTGACTTTTTGCTTCAAAATGTCTGACAAGTAAAAGGCGTTTAGATCCGCCTTCTTACTCTGGTCCAAGAGAGATTCGATGCGACGGCACTCCAGAGACGTTAATGGAGGAGAAGAATGTTTATCCAAGCCTTTATACCACTCGTTCAACACGAATTCTATCTCGATGTGATCCCAAGCTTTGTCCAGATATTCGTCCAATTTTTCTTCTTGACTCAACATCAGACATTTGTCGTGTTGAATTTGACTGGGATGATCGTTGTGACATCCATAGCACTCTTCCTTGATCAATTCTTTCATTATATCTGCCAGGAATGTAGCAAAACAGGAAACTAAATGGGCTTCTTGTTCTGGCTATCTTGACTTCATCATGATAACTTCTTCGTCTTGGGATTCTTCTTCTTCTTCCCCGGTCTCCTCACATTCCATCTCCAAAGTTTCTCCACTAGGTAAAGAGGGATAACAGTCTTCCATGGCTTCTAATAGTCTAGAATGACTTCTCTCAAACTGTTGATTTCTATGGTATTGTCAAATTCTGCATACAGGAGGACGTTCACTGTGTGATCTGGAGGTGGATTTGCAAACTGAAGTTCCACACTAATCTGACCCGATTTTATAGGGTGTAAATGTCCCTCGTCGCTGCCTTGGTCTGGAGTGAAATCAAAACCACGCAAAGCATAGCCTCCTGCATAATCGTCGTACGAAATACCGTGACTGGTGTTGGTTCCTAACTGTCCCGTGGCTTCGTACAGGGACAAGTAATTCTTCGCGACACCAAAGTTGGGCTCAAAGGGTCGGGTACACAAGGTCTTGCCGTCGCGACTGACTTCGATCTTGGACACATTGTAATGTTGAAACTCAAAAGGATTTTGATCGTGGGTTCCACTGAAGGCTGAATTCCTGACGATACCAACAATCAAACGCTTGGGTAACTGTCCTTGGAACAGATGATCTTCGATCATAGATCCCTGTCCAGCGGGAATGGCGAAAGTTTTCACTTTCTACGCGTCGTATCGGATACTTGGCGGTCGTTCTGCTCAACGTCTGACTGATGTCGTTTCCCACTTTAGGTAACACTTCCACACGACGCACTTAAAGTCGGGCTTCTTGAATGATAGTTTTGTATTCATTGGCATGGGCCATCAAATGGAAAGCGGCACTGCTACGATTCAGTCTCAGACGGATATCCACCCCGTTCAGCAAATACTTTTCTTGTAACCACATCTCCAAATGCAAACGATCCATCAGTTCTAAACTTCGCCCTTGCAGAATTTTCTTACGACGGTCGTTAAACCCCACATTGTAAGGATTGTCATCTTCTGTCAGGACTGTGTCGCTAAACGTGGCCACACCTGCCGTGTCAGGTTTCCATACCACGCAAGCATCCAGATGAGTATTCTTGGCTTCTTTTCCGTACGTTAAGAGATTTTCCAGGTAGGCACGATATGGGTAAGTATCCATGCTGCTGCTGACCAGTTTGTTATTCAAGTACAAGTCCACTTCACTGAACAAGGAATGCATGAAATTGTTGACAGGAGCTACTCTAGCATCGCCTCCTGGATTGGTGTTGTCCGTTTTGATCACTTTGACTTTCAAATACAGGTAACTGCTATTCAGATCGATGTAACCTTCGGGCTGACCTTTGATTTCAAACTCGATGGGAGCGGAATCCGTCAAAGAGGAGACGGGGTGAAATTCCACCCACTGGGATTCTTGCATGGTCATCATGGAGGGGGCATGGCAAACAGATCCAGTTCCGACTTGGAACAAACGCAAGACTCTCGGTGCATCATTTTTCTCTGTGTCTCAATAATCGAAAACGTCTAAGTCTCGGACGGTTCTTCTTTTCTTTGCCTTTCTAGCTTTAGACGTGTGAAGTCTGGTGAAAGGGTGTTTTCTTCGTCGTCTCTTTCTGCCTTGTCCTTGCCGAATGCCTGACTCGGTAGCGTGCAGGGCATTTATAGGTGTTTCTCGTCGGCCCAAAATGTCTTTGCCCGTTTGCAGCAAGACATTTTTGCCTGCCCTCATGAAGGCTTCTTTCGGATTTTGTTTGTCGATGATGACATTTTGGAGAAATTCTTTGCCTTGTGTCAGTACCGCATCTTTCAAGGCGTACAATCCGCGTGTCACCATCGGTTTCAACACCGGGGCCACCGAACGAAAGGCCGATTTCAGCATATCTCCTAAACCGTGTCCTCGCTGTCGAGCAACCCCTCGGTACACTGGATACATGACTTACGAGTCGTGAGAGAACCGTTTTCGAAAATGGAGTTTCACCGTGACTTTTCCTTTGGTGGATGGAATATTTTGTCCCAGATCTCCTTTTATAGCAATGTTGACCGTGTCCAAATACGACTTGCTGACAGGCAAATAGTGAGGATGTACAAATTCGCGGTGAACGTGGTAAGTGTTTCCATCTTCCTCGTCAGCGTTCGTGGCAGAATCCACTTTGAAAGGAATGACACGCAGTAACGGCACAGAGGTGTGTCCCACCACGTTGTACTCCACCACATCGGAATACACAAACATCAAATTCAGTCCTTGGTTCAGTTCTACCGGGGCACGAAATAACTTGCTAAAAGACTCGTTGTCGTAAATGATCGGTAATTCGTTTTTCTTGAGCATGGCCATTCTCATGTCCATGTCTCCGCCCAATATGTCAAACAATTCAGGACAAAATAAAATGGACACGATTTACTCCCGTCAAATTTCATCAAGAAGCGACGAGCTGCTTTGTGGTATTCCATGGTGACACTTTTTTGACACTTTCCAAAGCTTTAAGAAACACGACATTAAACCTGGAGGCTATGGTGCTCACCAAATGTTGACCACTAAAATAATAGCCTGGGGGAATGAACAAGTGATAGGTGGTGTACTTTTGATTTTGTGTGCCAGGGGTTTTTATGTTATATTTGCCATGGGTATCCAAGTACTGTTGCTTTTGCTCGTCATGAACTTCCACATCAAAAAAGTTTTGATTGGGAAGGACATTGAGGACTTGGGTCGGGTGAATGATTTCTACTAAAGCCACTTCCCAATGGGCTTCGCGATCTAATGGGATGGTCTGAGGTAATTTGGCCGTGTAACAGCACAAAGTGTTCTTTGGAAACACCTCCATGGAACTGTCACTGGGTAAGGTTAAGTAAAATTGGTTGTTATTGTTCATAATTCCAGAGTTCTGTGGCTGTCCGAGGGGTTACTCGACGTCAGAGGAGTGTCTCCGCCCAAAATAGGGTTGTTGTTGTTATTGGAGTGGTGACTGACACTGGCACTGGACACAAGGTTCCCGTTTTTCCCGTTCGAGGAGAATTTCAGGGAGGGATTGGGAAGCAGGTAACCGATGCAGCTGCTCAATAAAATGGTCCACAATTGTTTGTCTCCTTGTTGCAAACTTAAACTGGCGATGGCTGCCCCGATGACACAATACACCACGAAGATTTGGCAGAAAAAGACGATTTGCGTTTTAGGCACACGTTCTCCACACCACACCCACAAAGGTTGTTTTTGTAAATCTTGCAGAGAAGAACTAGGTGAAGGAGTGGTCGACGCAGCTGCGTCTGTGTGAAAGGGCATGATGGTCACTTCTTTTTATAGTCGATGACTTGCGAAGCATCGATCCAAGAATAAAAACTGGGTGGATATCCTTTCCAACGTACTTTGACTTCTTTGACACGTCGTTTGCCCACTTTACGGGTTCTGCGTTCGAGAATGCTTTCGATGTCGTACACGTCGTCTTCTTTTTTGGTGACACGTTGTAACTCGGGTAAGTAAAACGTTCCTTTCAGCACTTCTCCGTTCATGTCTTCCAATTTATAGACGGCAGGATGACGGCCATGCACTCGTTCAGTGACACGAAACAATTCGGTCGTCCAGTTAGGTAAGTAACCTTTGTCCAAAGTGCGTTTGGTTTTGCCAATGCGCATCCAATCTCCTACGGTCAACACTCCACTTTTCTTGGGGGCAGCCCTCGTCGGGGACGTACCAAACAGGCGCTCAAACACCAGCACTTCGTTCTCGGGAGTCACTTCTTGCGGGGCACGTCCGATGCTTCGATGGTAAGATTGGTTGTACGCTTGCACCAGGTGCGGTAAGATGTCGATGTACTTCAGAGTGTGGTGATGCGTAAAATATTTCCACATACGGTCTTTCAAAATGCGTTGAAAACGTTTCACGATGGTGGCTTCGGTTTCGGGATTCTCGGTGGTAAAAAAATGAATGTCACGTTTCTTTAATTCTTTTTGGAAAGTTTGGTTCAGAAATTCGGTGCCTTTGTCCGTTTGCCATCGAAGAGGGTGACGACCACATTGTTTCAACACTCGTTGCAGGGCTCGCACTAACTCACTGTTCGATTTGGAAGTCAAGGGTACGACCCAGGTAAATTTGGAAAAGACGTCGATGACACAAAACAAATATTTGTAGCCGCGATTGTAGCTGGCCAAATGAGAGACATCGGCTAAATCGGCTTGCCATTGATGATCGATGCCTTCCACTCGGGTGCGACTTCTGGAAAGCTTGCGTCGAATGGGTTTATGTAAAGTGTAGGTAGCTTGTTCTTGTAACCATCGTTGCACTTGAAGTAAACGGAGACTTTTCAGTCACATTTTGGCAGCACGATACAATTTGTGAACTCCTGCGTAACCTGCAGGATGCGAGGGATCGTAGTAAATACTGGCTAGCACTTTTTCCGTTTTTTGTTTGTTTGTTAATAAGACACCCACTCTTGGAGGATGCCACTCTTTTTCTCTTGGGGTACTTTTTTGGATTGCAATGCTTTGCGTGTGCGACCGGCAATAGGTGTCGAGGAGGAGGATGTCTGAACAGGGGATATCGGTTCTTATTTCACTTCTGTCTTCACTTTCGTTTTCTCTTGTGATGAAGAAGGGGTGGTCATCATCTTTTTAATCCATCCAATTCTGGAGGTAGGTGGTGTTGTTAACTTGCGTGCTTTTTCTGGTGGAGTTTGAAACCCCTCTTCTTCTTCTCCTTTTTCTGTCTTGGTCACTGGTAGTGGTGATAGTGGTACTGGTGATGGTGACGGTCTTTACATCAAGGTCTTAAAGTCTTTCAGAGTGGGAAGAGCTGTTTCGTCTGAGGCTTTCTGGTGAAAGAGTTGCAGTCGTTGCAAGAGTTGACCGTACTTTTGCGATTTTTCTGTTTCGGACAAATCTTCGCGATCCATTAAGGACTGCAATTCGTGTTGTAACTGGGACATCTCGCTCAAATTGGGATTGGGAGGTAAATGCGGGGTACGTTGTTCTTGCTAACGATGGTATTCCATCCATCGTTTGTAAGGCACTAAAGCTAGTTTTCGTCCTTCCATGGGATGTCAGGGGTCAATTCTGAGATCGTGGAACTCCAGAGGGCCTTTTTATCTTGCTCCCATCAGTCCTCCCAACATGGTTCCCAAGACTCCTTTCAGTAATGGGCCTAACAAGAGGGATAAAATTTCTCCACGTTGGACCAACATCTTCTTTTTTTGACGAATGGGGATTTTCTTTTGAACCATTTGGCGAAGAACGTGACGATATTTGCCTAAGCATTGTTTCTGGTGTTTGGACAAATGGATCGTGCCTTTCAAGACGTTCAAACAACATTCGCACACGGTATCGATGACCTCTTTGGAGGCTGATTGAATGAGGTTTTCTCGTAGGGGTGGAGAAGCTTTGGACAGGACAGATAACATGTCCCCATGTTTGACTAAACGATGAGGTAGTCCTTTCGTTTTCTTTCCTTGGGGTTGTTTAGAAGAGGGATGTTTTCTGGAGGGTGACATCTTCAGGAGCACCAAAACACTGATACCCCTACTTGGTCACACACCTTTTTATACTGGAACGCGTCGCCACTGATTATCTTTACGTCTTATCCACTTCAGGACAGGCATGACACGTCGTGCAGGGATACGTAACGGACTAAATCGAGCCAGTTCTTGCTTGGACAAATCAAGTAAACTTTGTAACATGCCCGATCTTTCTTGAACTTTGATTTTGGTAGCAGGTACTTTGTGAGCAGCAGCCACTGCCACTAAATCGGAGGGTCCTGCCACTGGGGAAGTTCTTGGGGTCATCAACGGAGAAGTTCTTGGTGTGATCAACGTCTCCAAGTTCTCTTCAGTTCTTGCTGTCACCAACGGGGAGGTGGATGAACTTGAGGCTGCCGGAGACGCGCTCACCGCCGTGGCAGGTCGTGGTTTGCGAGTGTAAGGTTGCGTCCTGGCCGAAGTGCCTCTCTTGCGACTAGTTTTTTGTAGACTTTTCTTTTTCTGGGGACTTTTTCCTCCTTCTTTTTCTGGGGGATTCTATTCTTTTTCCGGGGTGGTGTCTGGTAAGAGGAGGGTCCCGCCACTGGAGAAGTTCTTGGAGACATAGGTCTCCTTGGGGACCTGGTCTTTTTCTTCTTCTTGGAGCTTCGTTTGACTTTTTTCTTGGGGAGAACTTTGGGGGCATTAGGATCCCGTCTTAAGAGAGAACGAATGATGACCCCTCCTAGAGTACCGCTACCTCCAGGTTTCAAAATGATTTGCTTTTTGGTTTGAGTGTCGATGCGAGGATCGGCCAGTTGGGTCAAAGCGACTTTGTTTCGATCAAAAAAGCGTTTGGTTTGATGAGGAATCTGAATGATCCCTTGTAGTAATTGACGTGCTGTCACCGTGAACCATCGTAAGACTTCTATGAGACTAGCTTCTAAGACAAGAGCCCGTATTTGTGGATTTTTTCTCGACTGATGCCATACAAGGCACGAATCAATTTGACGGGAAGATGCGACTGAAGGGACGTCATGTTCAAACTGTGTGTGAGACAGACGAAAAGTGTCTGAGGTTTTTATAGATTTTTTTGTTGAGTGAAGTTACGTCGAGGACGGAGACGTGTACAAGACAGGCCCTCCGCCTTGGCACCAGTGGTGAAACAAGTGGGTACGAAATCGCAAATCATCGGGGGTCGTAGGTTTCAAATCGACGAGTAAATAGGCGTGTGGAGTTTGAGTGGCATCGTCGTACGCCTGAGTCAGCCAAGACGTTCCTAACTGTTTGGCTAAGACTTGTACTTGCGATTTATCTCGAGGGCTTTTAAACAAGACCACGTAATGTGCATTGAGACTGATGGTGCGATGGGCTTTACTTTGTTGAAACAAATTTTGAGTGATGTAAACGACACTGGCATTACGGTGATGCCCTTTGCGCGTGAACCACAGTTTAATTTCTTCTTCGTCTTCTCCTAACATGTCGTCGAAAATGACCAAATGGGTTTGACGGGAGTCAGAGACGATGCCGTCGTCTTCTTTAGGAATGCCTTTCACAAACACGATGGAATCGCCTTGACTTTCTCACAAGAGGCTGTACGCCGATTGCCACTCTTTGTAACACCACACGATGCGTTGAGGTGGACGATCGATCAAATGATGTTTATGTTCGATCAAACGTTTGACGAATTCGGTTTTGCCTGAACCGCTAGGTCCAGCAATGAGCATGTTAAAGGGATGGCGAAGATACAAAGCCTCCCAACTGGCACAATCGAAGTGTTCGTCGATGACTTTGACAGTGAAGGAAGAGGGAGCAGAGACAGCAGAGGTAGTCATAGTGTTAGGAATGTCACTTGTGACACGAAAACAGACAAGACAAGAGTTTATATACTTTTTTCAGGACACGTTTATTGAATGTTTCAAATATGAACAACACGAAAGACAAAAATACATAAAAGCCAAATAGTTATGTACAGGAATAAAAAAACACATCAAAACGATCAAAGTGGAATATAAACAAGTCTCTGTACAACATGTTTTGGGTAACCAAGATGTCCTAGGGACAGTGTGTAATGTTCTTACAGTCTCTACATTAGGTATTGTCACACAAGTGTCCTCCCGGAATGACCTTTCAGGAACGTCCATGACAGTCCTGTCCTGAAGCGAGTGGTTGTTCTCGGTGACGGGCTCTTCTGGCACTGTCACTAACACAGGCTGAAAAGTAACTTTTTTCCTTGAACAACTCTTGTGCATACTGGGCCACTTCTTGGGTCCAAGCCTCAAAACCCCTCTTTTTCCAGTCACGAACATCTGTCCAGTGGGGGTGTAAGTCACAAGCTACACACACATCGTCATACAAGTCTTCGGTAGCTAAAAGTTGACGAATCTTTTTTTTCATGTTGAGGTCGAGAAGTATCCAGATGAAAACGCAAGGCTTTAAGCAAAAGTAGTCTTTCGTGACCATTTAAGGCCATTGGGGTGGTAAGTACTAATCGTAAAGAGCCCACAAAGAATCGGCTGGTAAACGAAATCCCAGAAAACAAGTCACTAAGACACACACTATGCGTCGTCCCAAATTGAATGGATACAGTTCTTGTAATAATTGATGGTAATGATCCACGGTTTGAATATGGTCATTGAGTTCCTTCCACGGAATCTGTTCAATCACTTGTGACATAAGCCGTGGCATGGATTCCTGATTTTATAGTCTCTTTGTTTCGGAAGCAATAAAGGTACTTTCTAACTAGACATCTTCGTTCTCCAGTAGGGAATCTAAATGCTCCAAACTTTAACCTAAACTTCAGAGTTTGTCTAGATGTTTCGTCTTCCGCTAAGCAGATTCCACGTAAAATATGTTGGTAATCCTTTAACTCGTCTTCCTCAATACGTTGCTCTAGGTGAATCTCGAAGTAACCAAAATTACGAACATTTAGTTCATTCACTAACTGAAAGTGTTCAACAAGGTCTGACCACTGAAACAATTTCTGACGAATGAGTCCTCTTATACCATTCAGGAACCAGTGGTTAAAGATCTGGTGACGTAACGGATGCAACTGTTCTTTACGTTTGACTTGTATTTTGACCAGCTCTCGGTAAATGCGTTCTCTCAACTCCACAGGCAAAGCACGAATGTTCTCTTGTAAAGTATCCATGAATAGGTCATACTAAATTCTCTTTCTGACACAAGAAATGTACCGTTTGCACAGACATGGTTTTACTTCAGTGTCGAATTTATATCTTTCAATCACTAATTTACACATTACAATTCGTTCAGAAGTTTCCTCTTTCACTAAGTTGACATTGTGTAAAAGATGTTGGTAATTCGTTAACTCTTCCTCTGGAATTCGATGCAGTAAGTTTACAATGTAGTAGATAGAATCATCAATAGCAAACCAATCCTTTTTAAAACCAGGGGGTCGTTGATCAATGTCTGTCCAATGGAACACTTTCAACTGAATCAGTCCTTGTATAGCATTCAGGTACCAATGGCTTAAACACCGGTGACGTAACGGATGCAACTGTTTTTTACGTTTCACTTGTATTTTGACCAGTTCTCGGTAAATGCGTTCTCTCAACTCCACAGGCAAAGCACGAATGTTCTCTTGTAAAGTATCCATGAATAGGTCAGTCCGTACAATTCACAATCTTCTCCTAGAGCAAAAGTAATCCACATAGTGAGTAATTTCTGACCACTGCCATTCAGGGTAACGTTCAAGAATCTCATTGAACTCTTTTGATGTAAACGGTTTAGAGTAATATAATAGGATGAATGCACCCTTGACCCAGAGAAATCTAACACATTGATTGACTTTTTTCACTTTCCTCTTGTGAATTTCTCGGCACAAAAGTTCTACAGTCACCCACTGAGATTTCACTCTGGCAAACCCCTGCCAAACTTCCTTGTAAATCTTCTCTTGCAGTTCTTTAGGTAATGATTCAATATCGTTTTTGAAATGAAGTTTAAATACTAGTCTCGGTGATGTCCAACATTTCATTCCAAACCAATCTGATTTCTTCTTCGTCAACGACATGGTAAGTTACTTCAATGTCTCGGTCCCACTAAGGGTAAGTAATGATAATTCGGTGAACATCGAGCATGTTCTACGTAGGCCGAATCTTGCGGTTCCCAGTGGTGAAGTGACACACCGCAACTGAAGCACTTGACTTTATCTCCTTCGCCCAAGTAGAAAAATCCGGCTCTGGCTAATTCTTTGGGGGTCGGTCCTCCCAGATACTTAGGCCATTTTCCTTTGAACGATTGAAGACGATTTTCAAAGTCGCAGTATTCCGACAAACGTACAGGCAACAAATATTCGTCTTTCACAGGTTCGTTTCGATGAGGGTAGGGTGACATGGACAGGAGTTTGCTCAGGGCTCGATGACATCCGTAGGGAGGTAGACGTGAAGGTGGACATCCACATTTAAAACGAAACCCAGTAAAGTATCCAAGAGGACGAGCGGCATCGCTTTCGCATCCCTCAGGTTTGACACGCACAGCATCACTTTCCATGATAGGGGTAGTGAGAACAAAGTTCCCATGATGCTTTACGGCATCGCTAAGGTCACAACGTACAGCATCGTTCCCATCGCAAGGCTCACAATTGCATTCCACTTCAGAGCCCCCAAACTTGAAATGTGCCTGTCTGAACTTGTTTTGTATTTTTCTGAAAGTATTCATCTTGTTCGCTTGGTCTTGGTAGTCCCAATGAACTATCGATCTTGACCATAGCCCTTTTTTATACTAGTCGCAATGCAGTCTCAAGCTTGTACATCGTTCCTTTTTTATGTCTTGTTTTGGAAGGTACCGTCTGTAAGGTGCCGTCATCATTGTACCGTAATGTCATGGGTGGAAAGGCCATAGAAAGGTAAGGGCAGTGCGGAGACCATCGAGTATGTTCCAGAATAGCTGAGTCTTTATAGATACATAGATCCATTCGTAACTTCAGTCCGCAAGCGAAACACTACTTCGTATCCCAATCCAGACTCAGGTCCCAAGTAGACAAATCCTGTTCTAGCTAAAACATGCGAAGAAGGTAATCCTTCCCTATCCGTAGGCCATGCTTGAAACGTGTCCAATCGTCGGGCACAATCACAATAGTCAGGTATTAAGACTGGAAAATGGTAGGGTTTGAACTTGGAGTTCTCACTGGATTCTTGCTGTGGTGAAGTCATCCTTCTGGTGGCTATCCTCTTACAACCAATGTTTTATACCGACATGTCCATACGGCAAGGTAAAATGATTAGGAAGTCGCACTCGCTTCTGGTACACGATTTGACAGACTTTTTCCAAGGGTCGACTGACGATGTGGTGAGTGGGTAAACGTACAATCTTGTTGGGTTGATAGGTGGTCACTTTAAAGTGTTCATCCTCTCCAGATTGCAAGGCTTCTTTCAATACCCCAAAGTTCACCACTCGACTGGTACGATAATTCAGAGTCAATCCTTTCACTTTACACGTCGTGTGCACTTCTCCTTGTTTGTCCCGGTATTCGTAGCCGTAATGTTTTGGACCGCCACTGACGAAACTTAAAATCTTGTCGTCGGGATGTTCGTCTGTCCAGGCTCCTAAACGGTCTCCTTCGATGTCAGGGTGCTGTTGACTCGGGTAATCGATGTAAATGCAACTGTCCGTGTCAAAGTACAGGACACGTTCCCCTAACAGTTTTAAAGCTTCGTACAATTTTAAGCGAGCATGAGCTGTCACGTAAGCCGCAATGATGACATTTCCAAAAGGGTCGTCATGTACAAAGTCCAGATCTTCTTCGTAATTCACTAAGATCAAATTTTCGCGAACGACGTCCACGTGTTTGATGAATTTGGTTTTGTCGTGAATCATCTGGATGTAGCGGGAAGATTCTGTCAAATATTCCGTCTTGGGTAAACACGGACGTTGTGCCATTTTGCCCCACAAGCAATTTAACATCACTTTGGCAAACGATCGCCTGCCTTCGTTTTTCTCGATGTGATCTAAAGTGATGCCTTCTTGTGCCCAGTATTTCTCTTTGAAATGTATTTGGTCTTCGGGAGTGTAACACCAGGAAGGATAGCCACTGGCTTCTTGCTTCAGTTTCAAAAAGGCATCCACGTAGTCTGCGATAATGCCTTTCTGCGTGGGGTCACCCTTGTGGTATTGTTGTGTCTCGGGAAAGTGGCAAATTTCGTACACTTCTAACAGTTGGTATCCCATGTTCAAAGCTTTGAACAATTCTACGCTGACCCATGTCCCCGTCAAGGCCCGTTCTTCCTGGGTGCGATGACAAGGTTGATCTTGGATGCACGTTTCCGCACAAGTACGGCACAAAGGAAACATCAGTTTGCCTTGGCAATGGTGAGGTAAGACGGGACGGTATAGGTTCGTGGGAGGCAAAACTTTGCACTTGATCAAGCCTTCGTATTGTCGAATGTTTTTCAGGTCGATGTGTTCCGTCAACAATTGTGGCTGACCTGCAGGAAAGCGACAATATTTGCATACGTAAGGATACAGCGAACACACGTCCAAGTATTTGATTTCTTCTCCTTTCTCTTCGTCGGCTTGGTACAGCAAACAGGTGGCATTGGTCCTTCCTCCGTACAAACTATCCCTCGGGTTCAGCGGGTCCATGAACTGCTAACTTTCCACGAGGCGTTTAAACTCGGGATCGGTTTTCAAACGGTGATCGTATTCGTGTTCCCTCATTTCCACCACTTGGTATCCTTTCTGTTCTACCTTTAGGCGTCGCTGAAAAGTGGCCTGGTACAAGTCTTCCATGGTTCGTTGTAAAAACTGATTTTTAGTGCCGCGGTCAGGGTAACAGACGGGACATCCGTGAAATAAGCAACCGTTAAACTCGTACACGATCTTGGGGTTTTCTAAGTCCCAGCCATCGACCGAATGCGTTCCGATGGTCTTTTCGCCCCCTCCGTTGCGGGCATGCTGAATCCACTTGTCTTCCTTGTCGCACAAGTAATGTAACCAACGTAGGGCTTTGACCGAGTATTGACGTTTGACATAGTTGGTCGTTTGAGGACTGATGACAGCCACGGTGTTTTCAGGCATGAATCGTTGCCGGTACACTAAGGAACACGCTTTGGCAATGGTGCAAGCTTCTTTTAAAGGATCGATCCCTCCGTGTTCCATGAACAGTTCTCGAAATTGTCCACAGCAACGCCGTAAAATGTCCATGTCGGAACGACAATACTTTAGCATTTCTTCCTAAAAGTCGAAAGGGTCCGAGGCGTGAGCTTGGTACCAAGCGTAGAAAGCTTCTCGTTGTTCGGTACGCATGTTGTCGGGGTCGTAATAGTGAGCCTCAGGTAAATGGGGTAGAACGGCGTGTTGATTGGCTTCCGTATTCAAAAAGTGTGGAAAGTACCCTTTAGCCATTTCTGTCATTCCAAATGTTTTAGGCATTCGACTCAAAGGCATGGCCAAATAGCTCATCGAATCTTTAAACTGTACTTGTCCCACTTGCATGAAAATGATTTTGGCTCCGTTCAAAGTGACTTTAGGACGTTCGGTGCCATGTTCTGTATAGTATCTGAGAAGAAACTGTCCATCGTATCCGGAGAAATTGTGAGCCATCACCGTGGCATGACGATGACAATCTCCGTAACGTTCGATGTCCTCTTGGCTCCACGTCTTGTCGATGGGGTCTAAGACCCATTGTGCGAAATCGCTAGCGTGTTCGGCCCTCGAAAGATTTTTTCACGTCCTCCAGGAATCTTGCTGCAGTGAGGGCAATAACTCAAGATAGGTTCTTGAATGTACTTTTCGCACGCTCGATGAGGCACGCAGAAATTAGGAATGTGAATACCGGTCTCTTGCATGCATTCGAAATCGAAAAAGATGAAATTGCCTTTCTTCTTGTGACCGTCCTCTTTCTTTGGTTGGGGTTGGTATTTTTGCACGTAGCATTGGTGTTCCAAGTCCACGATGTGGTGACAAATGTGACATTTTTTCTTTCCTTAACATACGTGTGCCTTGGCATTATTAGTACGTATGCCTTGGCCACACGTAGGGCACAATCTCAGGAGTTGACAAGCACATTTCTTCTGTGAACCTTGTGTCTTCAGATGTTGTTGGTAACAGGTAGGGCTGACAAACGTGCGCTGACAAGTTGAACAATGCACTGGTTCTTGCCCTTCGTTCAGACAGGGTGGAGAGGCCAAACATGCTAAGCATTTCGATCCACAATGCTTGTGTTGCTCTCGATTGTTATAGCCATAGTCACATTTCTCGCAATAATAAACATATCCCAGGAATCCGGTGATAGTGGTAATGGTATCGAAATGGTCATCTTGATGATAGGCGTGAATGTATTTTCCATCCTTAAAGTCTTTCCCTCGAAACAACAGAGGCCCACGCATTTCTTGAGGGTGTACTTTCAAGGTGTAGCGTGGAGCTAAAATATCTTGCAATGTTTGCATCTCAGGAATGCCACAGGGTGTGTCTGTGGACAGGCCGGCTTGTTGTAACAGGAGTTCTGCTTCACTTCGTTGTTTGGCTCGGTCCGATTGTCCAATGTTCTCCCAGTCTCTTTTCCATTCTACCTTGTCGTTCTTGTTGGCATAGGTTCGTCCCACCACGATAGCCCTGGCTAAGCACATCTGGTCTTGAGGGTTTTGAATTTGGACGAGGCTACGCTTAATGCTGCGAAGGTCGTTCACCAATAACATCTTTTTGCGTTGTCCGGTCCCTTGAGGAGGAGAGACGTGGGTCATAAACAGTGTGGCTTTTCCGTCGGTGATGTCAAACTGGTCATTGGATTGTTGTACGTGTTGAATTTTGTCCATGACTTTGGAAGGGGTCAATTCTACAGGGCTGCTAAACTCGATCCAAACAGGGGATTTCAAGCCGTCGTGTTGTATGGAAAGTCTCAAGCGATCGTCTTCGTTGACAAAAGTCAAGATACCTGTTATTATTGTCAAGAAAAAGGACATTGGTCTCCAGATTGCCCAAAAAAGAAACAAGAAGAGTCAGAAGAAGAGAGGGATTCTTCAGAGGAAGAGGAGGAACAAAGCAGACAGGTGAAGAAAAAGAAACAGGAAAAGAAAAGAAGAAGGGAAGAAAGTGAGGAGGAAGAGGAGGAAAAGACTGTGACGGTGAAGAAATTCAAGAAACAGAGAGAGTGAACAATGAGACAGAAGAAGTGTATGAACTTTTTAAAGTGCTCTGTTGTGAATTGTGAATTGGATTGTAAATATTTATAAAAGAATAAATTAGGTATAAAAAGGTAAGTGTCTTTGAGTTTTGATTTTAAATTAAGAAGGTACACTCACACACTCATACACATAATATTGGGTAAAATGGTTTTTTTTTTTTTTTGAGTCATTGGCAATTGAAAGTCTATCTCTTTTCGAGAGACGTGGGTGGCCCTGAAAAGGGCCTTTTTTGGTGCAGGGGTGAGTTTAAGCAATCAACTTTAACTGTCTTAAGCCTTTGCCACGGCCAAGGCCTACTTCTGGACTGCGTACTGTTGATGATGATGATTTGGTTGAAATCACTAAGGGTGGCACGGTACGCTTAGTCACAGGGTTGGAGTGTTTAGCTCGGGAAGGTCGTATTATCTTCGGTCGTAATAAAGAAGTCTGATACATTTGTTTCAGACTTCTTAACTCCGCTAAAATGTCTAACAGTACCGTGACCGTTTGATTTTCACACCCTTGTTTCTTTGCTGCTGATTCTTCTTGTTGCTGTTTTTTTCTTACCTCTTTTTCTTGCTGTTGTTGCTGTAGGAGAAAAGCTTGTTCCGCTTCCTTTTGCTGTTGTATAAATTTCTCCAATTCTTCTTTCTGTCTCTGTCTAAAATTTTCCACGTGCGGTAATGAAGAAAGTGACGAAGGTTGCGGAACAAATTCTTGCGAGGTAAGAAAATCCACAAAATCCCAATTTACCTCTTCTGAAAGTAAGTCCGAGTTCCCTTGGGTGGTCTCCACTGCTGGTGCACCCCAATTTATCGTTTTCTGAGTTTCCGTCATGTTGAATAACTGTCGCATGAATTGACTGCGCACAGGCGCTAGCAAATCTATATAGACCACGTAACGTCGCAGACTGCTCTCTTCGGATTGGATGCGAGCTGACTGAATTTTATAACTCGTGTTTGGATTGGTCAATGAACTCAATCCGTTTCAATCCTTCCTCTACCTATAAATAAGCGCAGTTCACTGCATTG
Organism: Sinohyriopsis cumingii; assembly: GCA_028554795.2. Lineage (NCBI taxonomy): Eukaryota > Metazoa > Mollusca > Bivalvia > Unionida > Unionidae > Sinohyriopsis > Sinohyriopsis cumingii. The sequence continues at coordinate 107,341,225 of CM068830.1, forward strand.
ATTCACCTGTTCTCGACGCCTCAGCATGTGGACTGACGTTGAATCTTCCACCCTTGTGTCAACAATGATGTTCAGGACGGACATACCGATGTATGTCCGATCCGAATGGACAGTTGTCCATAGGACCGCCACCAGCCAATGGATACGTAGTATTTACGTGGAGAGGCAAGGATGCCTCAAAAGAGTGTTAGTGTATGGGTCCTACCATTAGACGAAGCCTAAGGACAAGAAGAAGTCACAGATGCCCTTTATGTTAAGGGCATATTAACATAAACCAAAGGCCCTTTTCAGGGCCACCCACATCTCTCGAAAAGAGATAGACTTTCAATTGCTTACCCCTTTTTTATTTTTTTTTTAAAACAAATAGAGACCCCTCCCTGTTTCAATTTTACATAGACCCTATACAGACCCATGGGGTTTTTGTCCATGTTAAATTTACATAGACCCTATAGTGACCCAGGGTAATTAATGTTAAATTTACATAGACCCTATAGTGACCCAGGGGTGTTTTTAATGCTAATTCCCATAGACCCTATACCGCCCCCCTTCACTACAGACGTAACAACTGACTTTGATGAGTAAAAAGTAGAAAGATTAGAAATGCTGCTCGTACGTCTGACGGATATTCCTTGACTCACAATTTTTTTATCATTAAATCTTCCTATCAACAGCTTTTTATTAAAGGTAAACCATCTCAGTCTCATACGATCACATCCAAATCTCTAGCTAGCACAACTCTCAGGAACCAGGTTTCGAATGAGACTGACAAGAATTCCTTATCTCTTCCAACGTGCACCAATTGCAAGAAGAAAGGGCACATTATTTCTGATTGCATCAGACTGACAAATAAGCAACAGAATAAAGACAGCTATTCCAAACGCTCTAAGAGATCAATGTCATAAGGTATTGAGAGCAATACACGTGTCATGCTGAGCATTAAAATAATACCCTACAGGAATTAATTGGGGTATGGGCAAGCAGTTGAGGATGATGGTGTTTTTGAGCTGTAAAGCATCCGATTTTTTTTCCCCAACAGTTCTTAAACTTATTAGTTCAGGATTTAGACAACAAAATTGTTTTGATTTTGGTCGATGGTCATAATTTGCATGGAATGAATGATTTCTATCAGAGCTATCTTACAATGATCTTCGTGATCTCGCTGTATGGCCGATAGTAATTTGGCCATAAAACACCATAAGGTGTTGTTAGGATACATATATATAGAACTGTCACTGGGCAAGGTTAAATAAAACTGGCTATTCATAATAAGACTACCACAGTTGTTGCTGATCGTAGAATATTTCAAGAAAGGAATGTTGAAGAAGGTAACCGATGTATTTGCACAATTGTTTGTCTCCATGTTCAAATTCGAATTGGGGATGACGGCTCCAATGACACAATACACCATAAAGATTTGGCTGCAAACAAACGAGTTTCGTTGTATGCACACTTTCTTCACCCCACCCCACGGGGGTTGCTTTTGTAGCTCTTTAATGGAGGGACTCCGAGAAGGAATATTCGTGCTGTCGTGTCTCTCGGCGACCACAAAAGTCTTTTCCAGTTTGAAGGAACACATTTTCGCCTGTTCTACCAAAGGCTTCTTAGGGACTTTGTGGATGATCACAATTAAGGGAAATTCTTATCCTTAAGTCAAAGCGGCATCTTTTCAAAGCATGCAATGCTCACGTCACCATCAGTTTTAAGATGGAGATCCCATAAAAAAAATCGGATTTTAGCATATCTCGTAAACCATGTCCTCGTTGTCGATACATAATTGGCAATTCGCTAGAGAATCCTTTTCAAAAATATCACTTCACCGTGACTTTTCCTTTCGAGAATGGACTAGTTTACCCCAGATATCATTTTATATCAATGCTCGGATTGTCCAAATAGGACTTAGTGACAGGAAGATAATGAGGATGTACACATTTACAATGAATGCAATGCGTGTTTCATCGCTCATCGTAAGCATCGATGGCCGAATCAACTTGGAAAGGAATAATTCTCTGTAATGTAGCGGCTGTGTTTCCTGCCCTGTTGTACTGTACCACATCGGGATACACAAACATAAATTCATTCCTTCGTTCAATTTGACAGGTTCACGAAAATACTAAAAGAATTGCGTGCTGTTCTGTATTTTATTTATTGGGATTTATAGTAGTGATTCCAACCAAAATACATAAAAAGCAGGACAAAAAATAATGACCAGCATCATGGCATTCCTAAAAAGTATTTCAAAACGATCAGCAATTGTATGAGGATTTTGAGGTGAAGGGATTTTGTAGTCGTAAACCGTCGGATCATCTTTGTCCAACATTTCTTGAACTTATTATCTCTGGATTTCGACAACGAAAGTGTTTTTATTTTGGTCGATGCTCATAAGTTGCGTAGGATAAATGGTTTCTACTAAAGCTACCTCCACTTGAGCTTCGTGATTTAATTGTATGGAATATGGTAATTTGGCCGTGAAACAACATAAGGTGTTCGTGGGAAACACAGCCATAGAACTATTACTGGGAAAGGTTCAATAAAATTGGTTATTCATAATAAGATGGTTCTGCTTTCCGAGGAGTCATTCGATGTCAAAAGAGAATGAGTTTGGAAATGTTCTAAAAGAGGAATGATGCTGATGTACTTGTGACTGACGTTGCACGCAAGGCTACCGCAGTTGTTACTTCTCGTAGAATTTTCAAGGAAGGATTGGGAAGAAGGTAGCCGATGAAACTGCAGAGAAAGATGGTTCACAGTTTTTCTTCTCCTTGATACAAACTAAACTTGGCGATGACGGATCCTGTGATAAATACACCATACAGATTTGGCAGAAAAAGACGATTTGCATTTCGGAACATATTCTCCGTATACCACACCCACAGGGTTGCTTTCGTAGATCTTGAAGAGAAGAGCTCTGAGAAGGAGTGATTGCTGCTGAGTTTAACGGCATCTTGGTCACTTCTTTTTTAAGTCGATGACTTGCAAAGCGGCCATCCAAGAATTAAAACTCGGGAGATATCCTTTCCAACGCGCTTTCACTTTTTCAAGTCGGCATTTGTCTACTTTACGTGTTCTTAGATCGAGAATGCTTTACATATCGTACACGTTGTCTTCTATGTTTGGTCTCTCGTAACTTGGGCTAGGAAAAGCGTCATTTGAACACTATATCGTTCGTGTCTTCAAATTTATACACTGGATAAAAGCGGACACGCACTCCTCCAGTGACTCAAACCAATTCGGTGGTCCAGTTAGGTAGATAACCTTTGTCGATGGTACGTTTTGTTTATCCATTGCGTATCAAATCTCACGTTGTTAACTATCTACTTTGCTTGGGGGCAGACTGGAATGTTTCAAACAAGCAATCAAACACGGTCACTTCGTTGTCGGCGGTCACTTCTTCCAGTGCGCATCTGTTGCTGCGATGGAAATATTGATTGTAAGCTTTGACGAGACGCGGTAACACGTCAATGTATTAAGGGCGTGTTGATGTGTGAAATATTTCCCCATACGTTTTGTTAAAAAGTGCATTGCAACCGTTACACGACACTGGGTTTCGATGTCTGCTTTCTTCAATTCTTTTTTAACAGCTTGGTTCAGAAATTCTGTGAGTTTGGCTGTTTGTCATCGGAAAAGGCGACAACCGATTTGTTTCAATACCAGGTTTAAGCCTCGTACAAACTAGAAGTTTTAAAACAGGTTTGGCCTGCATCATGAATAACGACGAAGTCGAACGGGCTGGAGACAGTGTCACCTAGGGGCGTGATTTTGGGGTGTACGGGGGTTGCGTTCGAGCAGCAGTCCCTCGCTTTCTGATTCGAGCTTTTTTCATGGGCCTTTTCTTCTTCTTGGGACTTTTATTTTTCTTGTCATGTGCACTTTCCGTGGCCCCACCGCTCCTCTTCTGGGAAGGTCTTCTGGGAGAAGATTGTTCTGGGTGGTCACTTGGGCAGTATGATGCCATTTTATGAGGGAAAAATGATTACAATGCTTAGTGATCTGCTATCCCCAGGTTTCACAATAATTTGGTTTTTGGTTTGAGTATCGATTTTCCAATCCGCCATTTGTGACAAGGCTACTTTATGTTTTAAAAAGGTGTTTGATTTCATGACGGATGTAGTTGGTGACTTGAAGTAATTGACGTACTGTCAAAGTAAACCATCGTAAGGCTTCTTTGAGACTCGCTTCTAACACACGTGTACGAACTTGTTCATCTTTTGCGTCTGATGCCTTATAGGGTACGAATCAATTTGGGTGGAAAATGAGACTGAAAGGAACTCATGTCGACGTCTGTATACAGAAAAGAAGTGTATGATGTTTTAATAGTTTTCTACACCGATGGGGATGTGTAAATGATAGGCCCTCCTTCTTGGCACCAGTGGTGAAACAGATGTGTATGAAATCTCAAATACTAGGGAGGCATTTGAATGGCAGCGTCGTATGGATAATTCAAAGGAGTTCCTAACTGCTTGTTTTACACTTGCACCTGAGATTTATCTTTGGACTTTTAAACAAGACCATGTTTTTGGCATTGAGTCTGATGGTACGATGAGCTTAGTGTGTTCAAACAAATGTTGTGCAATGTAAATGACACTGGCAATACGAAGATGCCCTTAGCTTGTTAACCAAAAGTTTAATTTCTTCTTCGTCTTCTACTAACATGTCATCGAAGATGACCAGATGAGTTTGACTTGAGTCAGTCACGCTGTATGTGAGGAAAGCATTAGACAAACACAATGGATTCTCCTCGACCTTCTTGAAGTACTGTTTAAACCGACTGCCACTCTTTACAACACCGTACGATGTGTTGGGGTGGGGGTGGAGATCAATCAATTGTTCTTTGTGCTCGATCACATGTTCACACGTTTGTCAAATGCGTTTTTGCCTGAACCACTCGGTCCAGCAATCAACATGTTAAAGGCATGGTGAAGATACGCAGCCTACTAACTTTGACGATCTAATTTAACGTCAGTCACTCTGAGGGTAGATGTAACAAAAGAAGGGGAAGATGTAGCCATAACTGAGGTGTTTGGAATTCTATGAATAACATGGACAACACAAGAGATTTTATACTATTCATATACTATTAACGTTTTCAAGAATTTAAAATACAAAAACATCTAAGAGACAAACGAATGTGCACCAAAAAGACACAAATCAAAATGGCGAAAGTGGAATACAAACAAGTCGGTATACAGCATACTAGATCAAAGTGTTCCTAGGAATTTCTAGGGAGACGCTCAAAAGTTCGTTTACTCTCTACACCATTTACAGTCTCTAGTGTTTCCTCCAAGCATGACATTTCGTTGGTTTCGATGTCGACAACGGTAAATATCATAAACTTGGTTTTCTGGTGTGTCGATTTCTCATAACACTTTTTCTAACAAGGATTTGACTGTCTTGTTCACTTCCGGCTTTAAGTCAACTTTTTTCTTAAATCATTGACACATATCTTTGGCATAGTCAGCCAAATTTTGCGTCCATGCATCAAAAAGCCAAAAATGTTTCCAGTCAAGTACATCTTTTCACTGTTAATGTGCGTCACAAGCTACACACACTTCTTGGTAAGTATGGACAATCGATGTTGGAACCATGATATCTTTTCAAATACTGTTCATACTTAATCCACAATCAACATGCTGGTTAAGGAAATCTCAGAAATGTAGTCACGAAGATGCACACGACATGTCGTCCCAAATTCAATCGAATCAAATGTCGTAAAATGTGTTTATAAGCCTTCATTGTCTGAATACTGACTTTGACTTCCTTTCACTGAAACTACTGCAACACTGCTGATAAAGGTCTTGCATGGTAAGCTTATATATCTTGGTTGAAGTGATCGATGTAGCGACTAACTTATGCTCTGTATGGAAGAGGTATCTACCAAAGATGTCGTTACAATCTTGCAATGCACACTCTCTAAAGTTGAATAGTACAAGGAACACGATATTGATGAAGATGTATCAAATAATTTTGACTGGCTAAGAATATGACTGGCTAAGAATTCCACACTAACAAAGTTTGGTTTGGCTCTTCCTTGTTGTTCATAATGTTTTATATACCAAGGATTATGGGTAATGCAGATATAATCTCCATTCAGAGTAGCGTAGACACTTATAATACTTGGATCCGACCAAAGGAAGACAGTGACAGTGCGGAGACCATCGGGCATGCTCCAGGTAACGGTTAGCCAAGCCGTTATGTTTCCATCAGTGACGTGACACACCGCAAATGAAACACTTGACTTCATATCCTTTCCCAAGTAGACAAATCCAATTTTGGTGAATTGTTTGGGAGTAGATCATTCCAGATTTTAGGCCATTTCCCTTTGAACATCGACTTTCAAAGATCAGTAGCCAGGCAAAGCCATAGGCAACGTGTATTCTTCTTGTGCATATGGATGAGCATATGAGGTGGTGGTGGTATCTGCAGTAGTTTGTACTGGCATGTAAGAGATTCGTAGGGTGGCTCACGTACGGCATCACGTTGATCAGTAATACAGAATAGCTGTGTTGCATCTCTTTCATTAGTACAGAGGCATGGTTCACGGTAATAAATGTCATCACTTTCGTCACGGTAATAAATGGCATCACTTTCGCTAGTACAACTACAAGATACACGAAGAGCATGGCTTTCCATGGTGGTAGTAGTAGAAGGTGGTAATGCCGTGCTGCATCGATGATGTAGCAGAGTACGGCATCGATGTGATCCCAAAGCACAACATCGCAATCGACATTGGACTTGAGTCCCTCGATTAGTTCGTGTTGTTGAATGATTAATCTTTCCACCTCTGCGTTTTAGTCGTAATGAAGTGTTAGTCTTTGAATTCTTCCCTTTTTGTATTGGAGCTCGGCATGTCAGTATGGTAAAATGTTGCACTCGTTTCTGGTACACAATTTCATACATGTTTTCCAAAGGGCGATTGCTAATTTATTGGTTTTGTAACCGTACAATTTTGTGCGGATCAACCGTGGTCAGACGAAAGTTTTGGATCCTCTCCGGACTGTACAGTTTCTTTCAGCACGTCAAAGTTGACCACTTGAATGGATCGATAAGTCAGTGTCAATCCTTTGACTCTGCAGCTGGCATGTATTTCTCCCCTTCGTCTCAGTATTGATATCCGTAAGTTTTTGCACCAACGCTAGCAAAACTCATGTTGTGTGGGCTCGTCTGTCCATGCACCTAAACGGGCCACTTGAAAATATCTGGATAAATGATATCGCTGTGAGGAATGTAGATGCAACTATCCGTGTCAAAGTAAAAGACTCGATCACCTAAAAGGTCTAAGGCTTTGTACTATTTGAAGCGAGCATTGGCTGTCACGTAGGCTGGAATGATAGTATTTCCAACCCCGTAGGGAGGTGAAAACACTGGCTCTTCTTTGTAGCTAATCAAGATCAATCCATATATATATATATATATATATATATATATATATATATATATATATATATATATATATATATATATATATATATATATATATATATATATATGTGTGTGTGTGTGTGTGTGTGTGTCTGTGTGTGTGTGTCTGTGTCTGTGTCGATAGATAGATAGTTAATAGATAGATATATAATAATACAGGTTTTAATCTTAAACAAAGAATGTGCGAAATCTTTAAACTTTGATACGGACTCATTTAGTGAAACACGTCTGAAACAATGACCGTTGCATAACCTAACAATCAACTAAATATACGTGCCTTTACCAAAGGTCCCGCTTGTACATGTATTGGGGCTACGTGAGAATCTAACTAGCGTCGGATATAGACAGATACCTTTGAAATGACTGACAGCTTGAAGAACAAATCTATGATCAACATTTAAATGACAGAGAGTATTACATACCATACAAGTTACGAGTGGAAATTAATATCTCTCTCTCTCTCTCTCTCTCTCTCCAAGAACCTTAACTCTTAAAGATTTACTATTATGTTTGAAGAGTTACTCCCCCCAACGCCATTAATTCTTGTAATCGTTAATGGTATATTATTTGCAGTTTTTATGCACATGCATCTGTGAATAATCACTCATTATCATTTTCTCTGGAACTACAATCCCCTGGTAGTAGAATTCTGATCCCATTTTACTGTAACATGTTCCTCCACGCCTATACTTGTAGTTGTTCTCTACATAGGGACTTTATAGGCAATAAAGGAAAGAAAAAACTTTTACCCAACACATAAGAAGGGTAGTAGTAGTAGCAGTGTTCGAAGGTCAATCGGCTCTGGCGGTAAACGACAACAAATAATCACCAAATGTGTGTGTGTGTGTGTGTGTGTGTGTGTGTGTGTGTGTTTATAGTCTAATTTGCATTTCACCAGTCTCTAAGGAAACCTACATGAAACGTGCCCCTATTAGTCGACCTTGTTCATTATGCAACTCTTCAACAAGCAATACGTGTCATCGCTCTCAGTTAAAATGTTATACCACTGTAGTCTGAACATCGTTGCTAGTCAATGTGCCGGTATGTTAACATAGTTACACCTTGTCGGATCGATCCGATATTTCAGTTTTTCGCGTCTGTAAATTATATCAGATGCATCCAATCAAAATAAAGTTGTTCAAGTTTGAACCTTTCCCACATGATTGAGACAAGGGGAGTACACAGCTGGAATGGACTCATTAATAAGAAATTTTCTACTGCCGGTCCGTGTTCGCACAAATATATCCTTTCCCTCAAATACACATGTAATGGCTTCACTCGTGTATGTAGTCACACTTTCGATGTTGAACTTACAAAGTCTTATTTTGAATTCAACCATTACCTCCAACAATTTTGACTAATATACAATGCACCGCTGTTACTTGCTGTTGGTTAGTCGACATTGCATACTAAGGGAAGCAACTCGTAAATCAGAGAGAGAGAGAGAGAGAGAGAGAGAATAATTTAGATAATTTAATTATGTTACTTGGATATTGTATGCCTACAACACAGACGTGAAGTATGTTCTCTGGTTTTATGTTTTGCATTAATTGCCTATATTTTGTGTGAGAAAGGTTAATATTGTAATTCCTGAATAGATATTCGTGTCTTTGCAAAACTTATCAATCAATCGAAGATGAAAAGCATATGAAAGGACGTTTGCATTTAATGATTCAATTATATCAATTAGATGTTGTCCATAAGTTGCTTAAAATCACGGCCCAGATCAAATTCGTCATACGAGCAAGTCATGTAAATCACCACCATAATTAAACGGAATTGTGATAATTATCTATCTAGACGCGCGCGCGCACGCGCACACACACCCACACACACACACACACAGAGTGAAAGAAGACCCCCCCCCCTTGATAAATGAGCACTTTTGGAGTAATCTATGAGGTTTGGTGCCAAGGTGACGCGAGTTAAAAGTCTTGCAAACATATACACAATCACAGCTGGTTCAGGCTAGTTTGGACAAAATGCATACCCGATTATTATGAGGGTGGCCTTTAACGGGTGGTATCACGTGTGTATACTGCATTAAGGTAACCTGGATCAGAACAATAGTTACTTATAAACCCAATTAGAGAGAGAAAAAATATAGCTACTTATTTCTCACATATACGTTTTTGACCCTTCAGGACTTGATTTTCTTAAACGAGTGGATAAATGCTTCAACACGTTTTGGAACAGACTTTTCTTAGGATTTGCAAGATATAAAATATGTTTACTTAAGTCAATACAGAAACATTCATTGAAACACTAATAAGCATAAATCCTCAAATCACACTTCGAATAAACAGTGAAAAGTACAAACACTGTGTTAAGAAAGAACTTTTGCGCAGCGACTATCTTGTAAATGGCGATGGTTCATGGAAAAAGACTCATTCTCTATAAATTGGGTTGCATACAGGATTTCAAGGATTCATTCTCTATAAATTGGGTTGCATACAGGATTTCAAGGATTATTTCTCTATAAATTGGGATGCATACAGGATTTCAAGGATTAATTCTCTATAAATTGGGTTGTATACAGGATTTCAAGGATTAATTCTCTATAAATTGGGGTGCATACAGGAATTCAAGGTTTAATTCTCTATGCATTGGGTTGCATACAGGATTTCAAGGATTAATTCTCTATGCATTGGGTTGTATACAGGATTCCAAGGATTAATTCTCTATAAATTGGGTTGCATACAGGATTTCAAGGATTAATTCTCTATAAATTGGGTTGCATACAGGATTAAGATTAACATTATGTGACACAATTTTTGTTCCTGGGTAGTAAATGTTATTTCGTAATTACTTATGCCTAAACAGTATAGAAAATGGCTATTATTCCCCACAAACGTTGCTTTTGTGACCAGGACAGTGATATTTTTGAAATTTACACAATTTAAATGAGAAAGAGGACGAATCTGAGTCTTTTCGTTCACATTAAGTCACTAAAAAGCAACATATGAAAAAATATTAACATGTATTTATACTAAAGTAATACCAAAATGACCACAAACGATTTAGAAGTGAGTAGTTTTTCGAGATGTACGATTATACTGTAAATCACTTAAACGAAGCAGCCCTCACGTGTAGTATCCCATCATGTTTTCGTTATAATGTCCATGATAGTAGCGTTCAAAGTCCAGTATATCCTGGTGGAAGCGCTCGCCTTGCTCCTCCGAGTACGCCGCCATGTTCTCCTTGAATTTATCAAGATGAGCATCAAGGACATAAACGTTGAGGGACATCCTGCAGCCCAGTGTGCCGTAGTTCTTCACTTCAGTATCAACCAGCTCCACATACTTTTTGGCATTGTGATTGCCCAGGAAGCCCCGAACCACTGCGACAAAGCTGTTCCAAACTGCTTTCTCCTTACTAGTGAGCTTCTTGTGGAATTCATTGCACTCCAGGATCTTTAACTGTTGTTCGACGAAGACACCGGATTTGAACTTTGCCTCAGACAGCTATGGGAAGAAGTCTTGAAGGTACTTGAAGGCTGCCGACTCCTTATCTAGAGCTCTGACAAATTGTTTCATAAGGCCCAATCTGATGCGCAGTGGTGACATCGGCACCTTAGGGGGGTTCACCAGTGGCTCCCACTTGACGCTGTTCCCCCCACACAGACAACTCGGTCCGCTGTGGCCAGTCCGGCCTGTGGTAGTGCACCTTGGTGTCCCTACTGTCCCAAAGGCAAAGAAAGCAGGGACACTTGGTAAAACCGACTTGGAGACCAATCAAGAATGCCACCATTTTGAAGTCTCCGATGACCTCCCAGCTGTACTTATAATACTTCAAGGTGTCCAGCAGGGTCTTGATGCTTTTGTAATCCTCTTTGAGTGGTCAGTTTGTTCCCGCCCAATTCTCGGGATAGCGAATTTCATGGCTCTCTTGTCCTCTCTGTACCATCCTACAAAAATACATTTATTTCACCCATGACTAATGTGTAAGAGGTTCTCGCAACATTTTTCATATATAGTTTTTCAATAACACTGATAATTGTAAAACATTTTAAATTGAAAACTTTTACGATTTTTAAAAATTGTAACAAATTTTATAACATAAAATTCCGAACAACAATTGTCCATCTTACCTTCCGGAGTTTTTTTGTTGCAATGCTCGTAGGTGAAATGAGGTGCCCATGGTTTGTCTTGATCCCAGACAGGCATGCCGAAATATGCCTCGTTGGCCTCATACATTTAGCAGATGCTTCCACGGAGTACTTTTTCGCTCTTGTCTTGATTAATTGGCCGCACACATAGCGAAATGAGTCTGCCGGATGCTTGCAGCCTCTTGATGCCATATCAGAAAAATGCAAATATGTATCCACTTAGGCAGCTGAAACTAAATTGAACTTGTGGGCTTAAGGCCCCTGTATTTATATTACTGGAAAGTTCTAGAAAGTTCTAGAAGTTACTCCACGTTTACTCAACACTGAATGTATCTGGAATGTTCTGGAAAATTGGTATATTTCAACTATCCTGGTCACAAAAGCAAAATTTGTGGGGAATAATAGCCGTTTTCTATACTGTTTAGGCATAAGCAATTAGGAAATAACACTTACTACCGAGGAACAAAAAAAAAAATTGTTACACGGTGTAATTATCGTCTTACTATGTTAGGAAGTTACTAAGATATATGGAAAAAGAGACTGAAGATATATACCATACATACTCGTGTATAAATTGAGTCCAGCTGCTAGAAGCATCTGCCATCTCATAATGCGACTACAGAGTTTATGTTATTTGTTCTATCGCTTTGCCTTAACAAAAATGCATAGACATAGTTCTGCCGGCGCATTATTCTGTGACAGGTATGGGTCTGTCAAGTTTGCAGTTGGACTCAAGTTGGACTCAAGTTAAAAGAGAGTACAGATGTTACAAGCTTCTAAGATTAAAACAATGAAACAAAACGGTGCATAAAGAAACGTTATTGCAAAGGACATGTATGACCAATATTTTTACAATTGTTACTGTGTTTATATTTTAAAAATGCTAAACCTTTCATTTTTAGTTATAACTGATTAGCTTATCCACTTTTGCATCGCCACAAACACATTTGCGTATAGCTAACGTTTTATAAAAGAATTCGTAAACAAATTATTTTGTCTTTTCTTATGTTTCGCTCTGCATTTGTTGTTTGAAGTTTGAATTGTTGTCCAACAGCTGTGGAGCTCTTGTATTATTATTATTATTATTATTGCTACTATTATTATTAATAGTAGTAGTAGCAGTAGTAGTAGTAGTAATAGCAGTGCTACTATTGTTGTCAATAATACTACTACTGCTGCTGTTGCTACTACCATTACTATATAATACTAATACATATTACTACCACTACGACTACTACATATTACTACTACTGTTACATATTACTACTGCTACATTTTACTGCTACTACTATAAATTACTACTACGAATACATAAGTAGTTAAATGGGGCACTATACGTACAATGGAAATTAGCATTACGGAGACCCCTGGGTGAATATACGTACAATGGAAATTTAACATCGCGAAAAATCGTGGGTTAATATACGTACAAGGGGAATTAACATGGGAAAAAATTGTGGGCCGATATACGTACAAGGGGAATTTAACATGGGAATAGAGTTTGGGGGTTGTTTAGGGACAAAGGGGAATTGAATATGGGATTTTTTTTTTTTAAATTTTTTTTTTAAAAAAAGGGGTAGGCAATGGAAAGGCTATCTCTTTTCGAGAAATATGGCTGGCCCTGAAAAGGGCCTTTGGGTTTTCTTCTTCTTCTGCTTCTAATTTCTTCTTTTTCTCCACCAAGTTCTTATTTTATCTCCAACACTCTTTCTCTTCTTCTCTTTCTTTTTCTCCTGCTCTTCTTCTTCTTCTTCTCTTCCTCCTCTTCTTTCTTCCTCTTCTCATTTTCTTCTTCTTTTTCAATCTTTTCGTTCCATTTGCTTATTCTTATTCTTTCCTCCTCATCCTCCTTCTCCTCCTTTATCTCTTTCATGACACCACTAATCTTGTCCTTTACCTTTTTTAAGTTATTAATTTCCATCTTTACACGATGGGGACTATAGGAATAATGGTCTTCAACCAGTCTTATTAACATCTGCTCCATCATTCCTAAGTTGTCTAAAACGTCTTGTAATGTTTGTATTTTGTCCATTTGGTTAGAAGCCATCTTTTTTTATTCTTTGCAGAATGGTTTGAACGACGAATACTGTGGGTTCTTATACTTAAAGCGCGTACGTGAAGGAAAAAACCTAAAACGTAAAATTGATCTTACCTAGATCATGACCAAACAACGCGCGAACGTGAAGGAAAACATCCCCCTACTTTTTCATTTCATATAATAAAACCCAAACTATACTTTCTCATTTCATATAATAAAAACCCAAACTATACTCTCCACATACGCTAAGAAACAATAAACAAAATCCATAATCTACTATCCACACAATCTTACGTGAGCGCTTACAAAACCCAAACTATACTCTTCACATACGCTAAGAAACAATAAACAAAATCCATAATCTACTATCCACACAATCGTACGTGAGCGCTTACAAAACCCAAACTATACTCTTCACATACGCTAAGAAACAATAAAGAAATCCATAATCTACCATTCACACAAACTTACGTGAGCAGTTACAAACACAAACACACAAACACATACCCTCGCACTATGAAAAAAGAGTTAATGTTTATAATCACACTACTCTACCTACACACACACACACACACACACACACACACACACATTGGCAAATCGATAGTTATTTCTTTTCTAGAGTATTGGGTAGCCCTTAAAAGGGCTGTTTTTTTTTTTTGAACTCCAGATGCACCTATCTAATGGTTGCACCTTCCTGGCCTGGCGCCACACACGCATCTTCTTCCCCAGTCTCCTTTCACCTTTCTTCTGGGGAGCGCAGAGGGAGGATGATTCGCTTCAACACCCCAATCCTCTGTCTCGGGAATATTGTACGACATCCTCTCTTCTAGTTTCTTTTCCTCCTCTTCCCTCTGTCTTCTCTCCTCCTCTTTGTTCTTCATTCTTTCCTCTTCTACTATAGCCTCCGCGGCCAGTTCATTTAACAGGCGCCTGACATATTCCAGATGTATCTGGAGTTCAAGAAGTTTGCTTATTCTGCTATTCATTCTTGTGTTGATCAATCAACAAGGGTAGCTAGACTGCCCAGCGAGTTTCAATTTATAGTGAAAGCGCGGACGTGATGGAAAACATCCCCCTAAAAACATAAAATTGATCTTACCTAGATCATAACCAAAAAAAAAAAAACAACAACGCGCGGACCTAAAAGAAACACTCACTCACTTTTCATGCTACCCATCACTATTTTAAAATTTTTTATAAATCACTTCAATAGACTATCCACATACGCAAAGCAATCCAATCTAACCCCAAATTTACACCTCAAACACCAAAAAAGACATCATTTTAATCTACTATCCATACCAACTTACTTAACCACTTACAAACACAAACACACAAACACATACCCTCACATTTTTTAAAAAAGAGTTAGTGTTTATTTTCACACTACTCTACCTACACACATTGGCAAATCGATTGTTATTTCTTTTCTAGAGTATTGGGTAGCCCTGAAAAGGGCTGTTTTTTTTGCTATGGCATTCTTTTTAGTTTCTAAGAATGCGATGTCCTCTGAGGATAGACTTTCTGGCGATAGGTCTGCTTCTTCGGAAAGAGAAGAAGAACTCTTTGGTGTCGATACGACAATCGACAAAGCCTCTGTCAGCTTCAGGTTGCTGCTGCTGCTCTTGTTGTTGTTGTTGCTGCTGTCTCTGAAGTCTGTACTTCTCTGTCCATTCTTCTTTTTCCCTGTTCATTTCTTCTCTGAAGAGCTCTTCTATCAGGTCTTCAGTGATTTTTAACATTCTCACATTCTCTATTTCTTCTGGCTTCGGTATCAGACTGTGTCTGACCCTATGCAAATTCACGTAGGCTTCGTTGAGTTTAGATAGTTTGGAGCACATCTTCTTAGGAGGATGAGTCGACAATGGATGGTTAGACTGGAAACAACCCGGTTCTTAAAGTCAAAGCGCGGACGTGAAGGAAAACATCCCCCACACGGTTTTTGAGTCGCAACGTTTAGTGAGTGTCATGAGAGGGATAGTAAGAAATGAAAGAGCATCAATCCAACATTCTTATAGCTAAACAAAAGACAAAGGCATTTTTTTTCAAAACACAACATTTTTTATTCAAAAATCACTTAACACTAAACAACAACTCTAACATTTTTAACAATAATCCAACAATATAACATCAAACAATTTTTTCAAAACACAACATTTTTTATTCAAAAATCACTTAACACTAAACAACAACTCTAACATTTTTTAACAACAATGCAGCACTAAAAGTTTCTCCACTAGGTAAAGAGGGATAACAGTCTTCCATGGTTTCTAGTAATCTAGGATGACTTCTCTCAAACTGTTGATTTCTAAGGTATTATCGAATTCTGCATACAGGATGACGTTCACCGTTTCATCAGGGTCTGGGTCTTTAAACTGAATTTCCACACGAATCTGGCCGGATTTTATAGGGTGGAAATGTCCCTCGTCGCTGCCTTGGTCTGGAGTGAAATCGAAAGCCCACAAAGCGTAGCCTCCTGCATAATCCTCGTACGTAATACCGTGACTGGTATTGGTTCCTAACTGTCCGGTGGCTTCGTACAGGGACAAGTACGATCTCAAGTAATTCTTCATGGCAAAGTCAGGTTCGAAAGGTCGGGTACACAAGGTCTTGCCAACGCGACTGACTTCGATTTTGGACACGCCAAAGTGTTGAAAGTAGAAAGGATTTTTTTCGGCAGCTCCGTTGAAGGCTGTATTCTCGACGATACCAACGATCAAACGTTTGGGTAACTGTCCTTGGAACAGATGATCTTCGATCATGTATCGCTGTCCCTTGGGAATGGTGAAGGTTTTCACTTCCACGCGTCGTATGGGATACTTGGCAGTCGTTCTGCTCAACGTCTGACTGATGTCGTTTCCCACTTTAGGTAACACTTCCACACGGCGTACGTAGAGTCTGGCTTCTAGGATTTTGGTTTTGTAACCGTCACTATCAGCCATCAAATGGAAAGCGGCACTGCTACGATTCAGTCTCAGGCGGACATCCACCCCGTTCAGCAAATACTTTTCTTGCAACCACATGTCCAAATGCAAACGATCCATCAGTTCTAAACTTGTGTCGGCTCCCGTGATTCTCTTTCTTCGTTCTACAAATCCATCATTGTTGTCTTTCTTTTCATCAGTTTCCAATATTTCAAACTTGGTAGGTTCGTCAGCTTCCCATACCACACAGGCATTGAGATGAGTGTTCTTGGCATCTATTCCGTACGTCAAGAGATTTTCCAGGTAGGCACGATAAGGGTAAGTATCCATGCTGCTACTGACCAGTTTGTTATTCAAGTACAAGTCCACTCCACTGAACAAGGAATGCATGAAATTGTTGACGGGAGCTACTGCTTCATCGTCTATAGCACCTCCAGTCTTATCTAGAATTCTGACTTTCAGGTACAAGTAACTGCTATTCAGATCGATGTAATCTTCGGGCTGTCCTTTGATTTCAAACTCGATGGGAGCGGAATCGGTCAGTGAGGAGACGGGGTGAAATTCCACCCACTGGGATTCTTGCATGGTCATCATGGTGGGGGGCATGGCAAACAGATCCAGTTCCGTCTTGGAACAAGCGCAAGATTCTCGGTGCATCATTTTTTTGTCTCTTTTCTCAATAATCGAAAACGTCTAAGTCTCGAACGGTTCTTCTTTTCTTGGCCTTTCTCGCTTGAAGTCTGGTGAAAGGGTGTTTTCTTTGTCGTCTCTTTCTGCCTTGTCCTTGCTGAATGCCTGACTCGGTAGCGTGCAGGGCATTTATAGGTGTTTCTCGTTGGCCTAAAATGTCTTTGCCCGTTTGCAGCAAGACATTTTTGCCTGCCCTCATGAAGGCTTCTTTAGGGTTTTGTTTGTCGATGATGACATTTTGGAGAAATTCTTTGCCTTGCGTCAGTGCCGCATCTTTCAAGGCGTGCAATCCGCGTGTCACCATCGGTTTCAACACCGGGGCCACCGAACGAAAGGCCGATTTTAACATATCTCCTAAGCCGTGTCCTCGCTGTCGAGCAACCCCTCGGTACACTGGATACATGACTTAAGAGTCGTGAGAGAACCGTTTTCGAAAATGGAGTTTCACCGTGTCTTTTCCTTTGGTGAATGGAATATTTTTTCCCAGATCTCCTTTTATAGCAATGTTGACCGTGTCCAAATACGACTTACTGACAGGCAAATAGTGAGGATGTACAAATTCGCGGTGGACGTGGTAAGTGTTTCCACCTTCCTCGTCAGTGTTCGTGGCAGAATCCACTTTGAAAGGAATGACACGCAGTAACGGTACGGAGGTGTGTCCCACCACGTTGTACTCCACCACATCGGAATACACAAACATCAAATTCAGTCCTTGGTTCAGTTCTACCGGGGCACGAAATAACTTGCTAAAAGACTCGTTGTCGTAAACGATGGGTAATTCGTTTTTCTTGAGCATGGCCTTTCTCATGTCCATGTCTCCGCCCAACATGTCAAACAATTCAGGACAAAATAAAATGGACACGATTTTACTTCGTTCAAATTTCATCAAGAAGCGACGAGCTGCTTTGTGGTACTCCATGGTGACACTTTTGTTGACATGCTCCAAAGCTTTCAGAAACACGACATTAAACCTGGAGGCTATGGTGCTGACCAAATGTTGACCACTAAAATAATAGCCTGGGGGAATGAACAAGTGATAGGTGGTGTACTTTTGTGTACGGGTTTTCTTGTCATATTTGACATTGCTATCCATCCACTGTTGCATTTGCTCGTCATGAGCTTCCACATCAAAAAAATTTTGATTGGGAAGGACATTGAGGACTTGGGTCGGGTGAATCATTTCTACTAAAGCCACTTCCCAATGGGCTTCTTGATCTAACTGGATGGCTTGAGGTAATTTGGCCGTGTAACAGCACAACGTGTTCTTGGGAAACACGTCCATGGAACTGTCACTGGGTAAAGTTAAGTAAAATTGGTTTTGGTGACTCATAATTCCAGAGTTCTGTGGCTGTCCGAGGGGATATTACTGGACGTCAGAGGCGTGTCTCCGTCTAAAATGGGGTTCTGATTGTGGTTGAAGTGGTGACTGGCACTGGCACTGGACACAAGGTTCCCGGGGTTCCCGTTCGAGGAGAATTTCAGGGAGGGATTAGGAAGCAGGTAACCGATGCAACTGCTCAATAAAATGGTCCACAATTGTTTGTCTCCTTGTTGCAAACTCAAATTGGCGATGGCTGCCCCGATGACACAATACACCACGAAGATTTGGCAGAAAAAGACGATTTGCGTTTTAGGCACACGTTCTCCACACCACACCCACAAGGGTTGTTTTTGTAAATCTTGCACAGAAGAACTAGGTGAAGGAGGAGTGGTCAACGTAGCTGCGTCTGCTGTGTGAAAGGGCATGATGGTCACTTCTTTTAATAGTCGATGACTTGCGAAGCATCGATCCAAGAATCAAAACTGGGTGGATATCCTTTCCAACGTACTTTGACTTCTTTGACACGTCGTTTGCCCACTTTACGGGTTCTGCGTTCGAGAATGCTTTCGATGTCGTACACGTCGTCTTCTTTTTTTGGTGACACGTTGTAACTCGGGTAAGTAAAACGTTCCTTTGAGCACTTCTCCGTTCATGTCTTCCAATTTATAGACGGCAGGATGACGGTCATGCACTCGTCCAGTGACGCGAAACAATTCGGTCGTCCAGTTAGGTAAGTAACCTTTGTCGAAAGTGCGTTTGGTTTTGCCAATGCGCACCCAATCTTCTACGGCCAACATTCCACTTTTCTCGGGGACAGCCCTCGTCGGGGACGTACCAAACAGACGCTCAAACACCAACACTTCGTTGTCGGGAGTCACGTCTTGCGGGGCACGTCCGATGCTTCGATGGTAAGATTGGTTGTACGCTTGCACCAGGTGCGGTAAGATGTCGATGTACTTCAGAGTGTGGTGATGCGTAAAATATTTCCACATGCGTTCTTTCAAAGTGCGTTGAAAACGTTCCACGATGCTGGCTTTGGTTTCGGGATTCTCGGTGGTAAAAAAATGAATGTCACGTTTCTTTAATTCTTTTTGGAAAGCTTGGTTCAGAAATTCGGTGCCTTTGTCCGTTTGCCATCGAAGAGGGTGACGACCGCTTTGTTTCAACACCCGTTGCAGGGCTCGCACTAACTCGCTGCTCGATTTGGAAGTCACGGGCACGACCCAGGCAAATTTGGAAAAGACGTCGATGACACAAAACAAATATTTGTAGCCACGATTGTAGCTGGCCAAATGAGAGACATCGGCTAAATCGGCTTGCCATTGATGATCGATGCCTTCCACTCGGGTGCGACTTCTGGCAAACTTGCGTCGAATGGGTTTGTGTAAAGTGTAGGTAGCTTGTTCTTGTAACCATCGTTGCACTTGAGGCAAACGGAGACTTTTCAGTCGCGTTTTGGCAGCACGATACAATTTTTGAACTCCTGCGTAACCTGCAGGATGGGAGGGATCGTAGTAAATGCTGGCTAAGACTTTTTCCATTTTTTTTGTGTTGGTTGGTGTGTTAATAAGACACCCACTCTTGGAGGATACTACTCTTTTTCTCTTGGGGTATTTTCTTGGATTGCAATGCTTTGCGTGTGCGGCCAGCAATAGGTGTCGAAGAGGAGAAGGATGTCTGAGCGGGGGATATCGGTTCTTGTTTCACTTTCTGTCTTCACTTCTGTCTTCACTTTCTTTTTCTCTTGTGAGGAAGAAGGGGTGACCATCATCTTTTTAATCCATCCAATTCTGGAGGTAGGTGGTGTTGTTAACTTGCGTACTTTTTCTGGTGGAGTTTGAAACCCTTCCTCTTCTTCTCCTTTTTCTGTCTTGGTCACGGGTACTGGTGGTACTGGTACTGGTACTGGTACTGGTGATGGTGCTGGACTTTTCATCAAGGTCTTAAAATCTTTCAGAGTGGGTAGAGCTGTTTCGTCTAAAGCCTTCTGGTGAAAGAGTTGCAGTCGTTGCAAGAGTTGACCGTACTTTTGCGATTTTTCTGTTTCGGACAAATCTTGGCGATCCATCAAGGACTGCAATTCGTGTTGTAACTGCGACATCTCGCTCAAATTGGGATTGGGAGGTAAATGCGGGGTGTGTTGTTCTTGCCACCGATGGTATTCCATCCATCGTTTGTAAGGCACTAAAGCTAGTTTTCGTCCTTCCATGGGTTGTCAGGGGTCGATTCTGAGATCTTGGAACTTCCGAGGCCTTTTTATCTTGCTCCCACCAGTCCTCCCAACATGGTTCCCAAGACTCCTTTCAGTATGGGGCCTAACAAGAGAGGTAAAATACCTCCACGTTGCACTAACATCTTCCTTTTTTGACGAATGGGAATTTTCTTTTGAACCATTTGGCGAAGAACGTGACGATGTTTGCCTAAGCATTGTTTCTGGTGTTTGGACAAAGGGATCGTGCCTTTCAAAACGTTCAAACAACATTCGCACACGGTATCGATGACCTCTTTGGAGGCTGTTTGAATGAGTTTTTTTCGTAGGGGTGGAGAAGCTTTGGACAGGACAGATAACATGTCCCCATGTTTGGCTAAACGTGGTGGCAGTCCATTCCTTTTCTTTCCTTGGGGTTTTCTGGAGGGTGACATCTTTGAGTCTTCAGGAGCACCAAAAAACACTGACACCCGACTTGGTCACAGGCCTTTTTTATACTGGAACGCGTCGCCACTGATTGTTTTTACGTCGTATTAGTTTTGAGGACAGGCATGACACGTCGTGCAGGGGTACGTAACGGACTAAATCGAGTCAGTTCTTGCTTGGACAAATCCAGTAAACTTTGTAACATGCCCGATCTTTCTTGAACTTTGATTTTGGGAGAAGGTACTTTGTGAGCAGCAGCCACTGCCACTAAATTGGAAGATCTTCCCACTGGGGGAAGTTCTTTTGGGGGTCATCAACGGAGAAGTTCTTGGTGTGATCAACGTCTCCAAGTACTCTTCAGTTCTGGGTGTCATTAAAGGAGAAGTGGACAAACGTGAAGCTGCCAGAGACGCAGTCACCGCCGTGGCAGGTCGTGGTTTGCGAGTGTAAGGTTGCGTCCTGGCCGAAGTGCCTCTCTTGCGACTAGTTTTCTGTGGACTTTTCTTTTTCTGGGGGCTTCTTTTCTTTTTCCGGGGTGGTGTCTGGTCAGAGGAGGGTCCTTCCACTGGAGAAGTTCTCCTTGGGGACCTGGTCTTTTTCTTCTTGGGGCTTCGTTGGACTTTTGTCTTGGGGATAACTTTGGGGGCATTAGGATCCCATCTTAAGAGTGAGCGAATGATGACCCCTCCTAGAGTACCGCTCCCTCCAGGTTTCAAAATGATTTGTTTTTTGGTTTGAGTGTCGATGCGGGGATCGGCCAGTTGGACCAAAGCGACTTTGTTTCGATCGAAAAAGCGTTTGGTTTGATGAGGAATCTGAATGAATCCTTGGAGTATTTGACGTGCCGTCACCGTGAACCATCGTAAGACTTCTTTGAGACTAGCTTCTAAGACCCGAGCTCGTGTTTGTGGATCTTTTTCTCGACTGATGCCATACAAGGCACGAATGAATTTGACGGGAAGATGCGACTGAAGGGACGTCATGTTCGCACTGAGAGTGAGACAGACGAAAAAGGGTCTGAGGTTTTTATAGATTTTTTTATGGGGAGTGAAATGAAGTCGAGGACGGAGACGTGTACAGGACAGGCCCTCCGTCTTTGCACCAGTGGTGAAACAAGTGGGTACGAAATCGCAAATCCTCGGGAGTCGTAGGTTTCAAATCGACGAGTAAATAGGCATGTGGAGTTTGAGTGGCATCGTCGTACGCCTGAGTCAACCAAGGCGTTCCTAACTGTTTGGCTAAGACTTGCACTTGCGATTTATCTCGAGGGCTTTTAAACAAGACCACGTAATGCGCATTGAGACTGATGGTGCGATGGGCTTTACTTTGTTGAAACAAATTTTGGGTGATGTAAACGACACTGGCATTACGGTGATGCCCTTTGCGCGTGAACCACAGTTTAATTTCTTCTTCGTCTTCTCCTAACATGTCGTCGAAAATGACCAAATGGGTTAGACGGGAGTCAGAGACGATGCCATCGTCTTCTTTAGGAATGCCTTCCACAAACACGATGGAATCGCCTTGACTTTCTCGCAAGAGGCTGTACGCCGATTGCCACTCTTTGTAACACCACACGATTCGTTGAGGGGGTCGATCGATCAAATGATGTTTATGTTCGATCAAACGTTTGACGAATTCGGTTTTGCCTGAACCGCTAGGTCCAGCAATGAGCATGTTAAAGGGATGGCGAAGATACAAAGCCTCCCAACTGGCACGATCTAAGTGTTCGTCGATGACTTTGACAGTAGAGGAAGAGGGAGCAGAGACAGCAGAGGTAGCCATGGTGTCAGAAATGTCACTTGTGACACGAAAAACAAACAAGACAAGAGTTTATATACTTTTTCAGAACACGTTTATTGAATGTTTTTTTCAAACATGAATACGAAAGACAAAAATGCATAAAAGCCAAAGGCTTAAGTACAAGAATAAAAGGCACATGATAACCATGAACGTGGAATAAACACAAGTGTCTGTACAACATGTTTTGGGTAAAGTTCTAACCAGTTCTATAGTAGGGGGTAAGGTCACACAAGTGTCCTCCAGAAAGGGTCTTTCAGGCCTGTCCACGACAGTCCTCTCGTGGGTGACGGGTTCTTCTGGCACCGTCACTAACACAGGTTGAAAAGTAACTTTTTTCCTTGAATAACTCTCGTGCATACTGGGCCACCTCTTGTGTCCAAGCCTCAAAACCCTGGTCTCAGTGATGTCCAACATTTGACTCCTAACCAATCTGGTTTCTTCTTCGTCAACGACATGGTAAGTTACTTCAATGAACAATGAACTATCGATCTTGCCTAGGGTTCCTTTTCATATACAGACCAATACCGACGTGACCGTACGGTAAGGTGAAGTGATTGGGAAGTCGCACTCGCTTCTGGTATACAATTTGATAGACTTTTTCCAAGGGTCGACTGACGATGTGGTGAGTGGGTAAACGTACAATCTTGTTCGGTTGATAGGTGGTCACTTTAAAGTTTCCATCCTCTCCCGATTGCAAGGCTTCTTTCAATACCCCAAAGTTGACCACTCGACTGGTACGATGATTCAGAGTCAGTCCTTTCACTTTGCACGTCGTGTGCACTTCTCCTTGTTTGTCCCGGTATTCGTAGCCGTAATTTTTGGGACCACCACTGACGAAACTTAGAATCTTGTCGTCGGGATGCTCGTCTGTCCAGGCTCCTAAACGGTCTCCTTCGATGTCAGGGTGCTGTTGAATCGGGTGATGGATGTAAATGCAACTGTCCGTGTCAAAGTACAGGACGCGTTCTTCTAACAGTTCTAAAGCTTCGTACAATTTTAAGCGAGCATGAGCTGTCACGTAAGCCGCAATGATGACATTTCCAAAAGGGTCGTCTTGTACAAAGTCCAGAACTTCTTCGTAATTGACCAAGATCAAATTCTCTCGAACGACGTCCACGTGTTTCATGTATTTGGTTTTGTCGTGAATCATCTGGAAGTAGCGGGAAGGTTCTGTCAAATATTCCGTCTTGGGTAAACACGGTCGTTGTGCCATTTTACCCCACAAACAATTTAACATCACTTTGGCAAACGATCGCCTGCCTTCGTTTTTTTCGATGTGGTCTAAAGAGATGCCTTTTTGTGCGTAGTATTTCTCTTTGAATTGTATTTGGTCTTCGGGAGTGTGACACCAGGAAGGATAGCCGCTGGCTTCTTGTTTCAGTTTCAAAAAGGCATCCACGTAGTCGGCGAAAATGCCTTTCTGAGTAGGGTCACCCTTGTGGTACTGTTGTGTCTTGGGAAAGTGGCAAATTTCGTACACTTCTAACAGTTGGTATCCCATGTCCAGAGCTTTGAACAATTCCACGCTGACCCAGGTTCCCGTCAAGGCCCGTTCTTCCTGGCCGTGATGGCAAGGTTGGTCCTGGTTGCACGTTTCGGCACAAGTACGGCACAAGGGAAACATCAGTTTGCCTTGACAATGGTGAGGTAAGACGGGATGGTATAGGTTCGTGGGAGGCAAAACTTTACACTTGATCAAGCCTTCGTATTGTCGAATGTTTTTCAGGTCGATGTGTTCCGTGAACAATTGCGGGTGCCCTACAGGAAAGCGACAATATTTGCACACGTAGCGATACAGCAAACACACGTCCAAGTATTTGATTTCTTCTCCTTTCTCTTCGTCGGCTTGGTACAGCAAACAGGTGGCATTGGTCCTTCCTCCGTACAAACTATCCCTCGGGTTCAGGGGGTCCATGAACTGGTAACTTTCCACGAGGCGTTTAAACTCGGGATCGGTTTTCAAACGGTGATCGTACTCGTGTTCCCACATTTCCACCACTTGGTATCCTTGCTGTTCTAACTTTAGGCGTCGCTGACAAGTGACCTGGTACAAGTCTTCCATGGTTCGTTGCAAAAACTGATTTTTAGTGTCACGGTCAGGGTAACAGATGGGACATCCGTGAAATAAGCAACCGTTAAACTCGTACACGATCTTGGGGTTTTCTAAGTCCCAGCCATCGACCGAATACGTTCCGATGGTCTTTTCGCCTCCTCCGTTGCGGGCATGCTGAATCCATTTGTCTTCCTTGTCGCAAAAGTAATGTAACCAACGTATGGCTTTGACAGAGTATTGACGCTTGACATAGTGGGTCGTTTGAGGACTGATGACAGCCACGGTGTTTTCAGGCATGAATCGTTGGCGGTACACTAAGGAACACGCTTTGGCAATGGTGCAAGCTTCTTTCAAAGGATCGACCCCTCCGTGTTCCATGAACAGTTCTCGAAATTTTCCACAGCAACGTCGTAAAATGTCCACGTCGGAACGACAATACTTTAACATTTCTTCCTGAAAGTCGAAGGGGTCAGAGGCATGAGCCTGGTACCAAGCGTAGAAAGCTTCCAGTTGTTCGGTACGCATGTTGTCGGGGTCGTAATAGTGAGCCTCAGGCAAATGGGGTAGAACGGCGTGTTGATTGGCTTCCGTATTGAAAAAGTGTGGAAAGTACCCTTTAGCCATTTCTGTCATTCCAAACGTTTTAGGCATTCAACTCAAAGGCATGGCCAAGTAACTCATTGAATCTTTAAACTGCACTTGTCCCACTTGCATGAAAATGATTTTGGCTCCGTTCAAAATCACTTTAGGACGTTCGGTGCCATGTTCCGTATAGTACCTCAAAAGAAACTGTCCATCGTATCCGGAGAAATTGTGAGCCATCACCGTGGCATGACGATGACAATCTCCGTAACGTTCGATGTCCTCTTGGCTCCACGTCTTGTCGATGGGGTTTAAGACCCATCGGGCAAAATCGGCTAACGTGTTTGGTCCCCGAAAGATTTTTTCACGCCCTCCGGGAATCTTGCTGCAGTGAGGGCAATGACTGAAGATAGGTTCTTGAATGCACTTCTCGCACGCTCGATGAGCCACGCAGAAATTAGGAATGTGAATGCCGGTCTCTTGCATGCATTCGAAATCGAAAAAGATGAAATTGCCTTTCTTCTTGTGACCGTCCTCTTTCTCTGGTGGGGGTTGGTATTTTTGCACGTAACATTCGTGTTCCAAGTCCACGATGTGGTGACAAATGTGACATTTTTTCTTTCCTCGACATACGTGTGCCTTGGCATTGTTGGTAAGTATGCCTTGTCCACACGTAGGGCACAATCTCAGGAGTTGACAAGCACATTTCTTCTGTGAACCTTGTGTTTTCAAATGTTGCTGGTAACAGGCAGGGCTGACAAACGTGCGCAGACAAGTTGAACAAGGCACTGGTTCTTCGCTCAGACAGGGTGGAGAGGCCAAACATCCTGGGCATTTCAATCCACAATGCTTGTGTTGATCTCGATTGTTATAACCATAATCACATTTCTCACAATAATAACTGTATCCCAGGAATCCGGTGATACTGGTAATGGTATCGAAATGGTCATCGTGATAATAAAGGTGAATGTATTTTCCGTCCTTAAAATCCTGGCCTCGAAACAACAGAGACCCGCGCATTTCTTGAGGGTGCACTTTCAAGGTGTAGCTTGGAGCTAGGGCATTTTGCAATTTTTGCATCTCAGGAATGCCACAGGGTGTGTCTTTGGACAGGCCAGCTTGTTGCAACAGGAGTTCTGCTTCGTTTCGTTGTTTGGCTCGATCGGATCGTTGAATAGTGTTCCAGGTTCTTTTCCATTCTGTCGTGTCGTTCTTGTTGGCATAGGTTCGTCCCACCACGATGGCACGGGCTAAACACATCTGGTCATGAGGATTGTGAATTTGGACAAGACTACGCCTAATGCTGCGAAGCTCGTTCACCAATAACATCTTTTTGCGTCCTGTCCCTTGAGGAAGAGAGACGTGAGCCATTTTCAGTGTGGCTTTACCATCGGTGATGTCAAACTGGTCATTAGATTGTTGTACGTGTTGAATCTTGTCCATGATTTTGGAAGGGGTTAGTTCTGCGGGTCTGCTAAACTCGATCCAAACAGGGGATTTCAAACCGTCGTGATCTATGGATAGTGTCAAGCGATCGTCTTCTTTGGGTTGACATTGTCGCTTGAGTGCGGTGAGCAAAGAATCCCACATCTCGGTGATAAACCCTTCTGCTTTCTCCAAGGGTACGTCGGCCTTGAAATCTTTAAACTTCACCGTGTAGGTGTAAGCCGTGGTTCTAAATTTTCTAGAGGAGCGCTTTTCCGTCTCTCGAAAGGAATAGTACTTTTCAGGGTTGACTAAGGGTGGTGAACTTGGTTTAGAGGGTTCGGATTCTGGTTCACTCATGTCCTCTTCAAAATCACTGGCATGAATTTGTGCCAAGATTTCAGCCCTGGTACGAGGCGATAGATCACGTTTCTGCCTCTTACTTTCTTCTTCTTCTTCTTTCTTCTCGAATGAATGGGATAGTTTCATCTTGAGTGCAAAACGTCAAATGACTCAAGTTTAAACACCATAGACTAATTTATAGTCTTGGCAAACCAGCGTATATAAAAACGGTGTGTCTTGTCCTTTCACTATTCATTTCACTCTCAAACCGAGGAGAACGATGGAAGAGACTACCCAGATGGAACGTTTCGTCAGAGCTTTGCGAGGGGTCATTAGAAAATTCTCTTCAGACCAGCCGACGGACTACTCTTCTTCCTTTCGAGATAAGAGTCAGGATACTTGCTATATCTGTCAGAAGAAAGGGCATTGGTCTTCAGAGTGTCCAGACCGTCAAAAAAAAAAAAAAAACAGGGGCTAAAAAAGACAAAAGTCAAGATACCTGTTATTATTGTAAAGAAAAAGGACATTGGTCTCCAGATTGCCCAAAAAAGAAACAAGAGGAGTCAGAAGAAAAGAAGGATTCTTCAGAAGAAGAGAGGGATTCTTCGGAAGAAGAGAGGGATTCTTCAGAGGAAGAAAGAAGACAATTCTATTTAAAAGAAGCAAAGAAACAGGAGAAGAAAAGAAGGGAAGAAAATGAGGAAAAAACGGTGAAGAAATTCAAAAAACAGAGAGACTAAACAAGGAGAAAGAAGAAGTCAATGAACTTTTAATTAAAGTGTTGTGTTTTGAATTGGATTGTAAAAAATGGATAAAAGAATACATGAATGATATAAGGTAAGTGTCTTTGAGTTTTGATTTTAAAATAAGAAGCTACACTCACGCACTCATACAGAGACACGTACTATAAGGGTAAAATGGGTGGGGTTTATTTTTGAGTTATTGGCAAATTGAAATTGTATTTCTTTTCGAGAAATGTGGGTGGCCCTGACAAGGGCCTTTTTATTTTGGTGTAGGGGTGAGTTTAAGCAATCAACTTTAACTGCCTTAAGCCTTTGCCACGGCCAAGGCCTACTTCTGATGATTGGGTTGAAATCACTAAGGGTGGTACGACAGGCTTAGTCACAGGGTTGGCGTGTTTAGCTCGGGAAGGTCGTATTCTCTTCGGTCGTGATAAAGAAGTCTGATACATTGTTTCAGACTTCTTAACTCCGCTAAAATGTCCAACAGTACCGTGACCGTTTGATTTTCACCCTCTTGTTTCTTTGCTGCTACTTCTTCTTGCTGTTGTTACTGTTGTTTTTTTCTTACCTCTTCTTGTTGCTGTTGCTGTTGCTGTAGGAGAAAAGCTTGTTCCGCTTCCTTTTGTCGTTGCATAAATTTCTCCAATTCTTCTTTCTGTCTCTGTCTAAAATTCTCCACTTGCGGTAATGAAGAAGGTAACGAAGGTTCCGGAACAAATTCTTGCGAGGTAAGAAAATCCACAAAATCCCAATGTACCTCTTCTGAAAGTAAGTCCGGGTTCCCTTGGGCAGTCTCCCCTGCTGGTGCACCCCAATGGATCGTTTTCTGAGTTTCCGTCATGTTGAATCACTGTCGCATAGATTGACTGCACACAAGCGCTAACGAATCTATATAGACCACGTGACGTCACAGACTGCTCTCTTCGGATTGGATGCGAGCTGACTGAATTTTGTAACGCGTGTTCGGATTGGTGAATGAATTCAATCCGTTTCAATCCTTCCTGTACCTATAAATAAGCGCAGTTCACTTCATTGATTCACTTGTTCTCGTCGCTTCAAGATGTGTACCGATGTGCAATCTTCTACGCTTGTGTCTTCCATGATGTTCCGGACGGACATGCTCATGTATGTCCGATCCAAGTGGACCGTTGTCCACAGGACAAACACCAGCCTGTGGATACGTAGGATCTACGTTGAAAGACAAGGATGCCTGAAAAGAGTGCTGATTTACGGACCAACAGTGAGACGTAGCCTAAGGACAAGAAGAAGACCAATGCGGTACCATTTATGTTAATGAATACATTAACATAAACCCAAAGGCCCTTTTCAGGGCCACCCATATTTCTCGAAAAGAGATAGCCTTTCCATTGCCTACCTCTTTTTTTTAAAAAAATTTTTTAAAAAAATCCCATATTCAATTCCCCTTTGTCCCTAAACAACCCCCAAACTCTATTCCCATGTTAAATTCCCCTTGTACGTACATCGGCCCACAATTTTTTCCCATGTTAATTCCCCTTGTACGTATATTAACCCACGATTTTTCGCCATGTTAAATTTCCATTGTACGTATATTCACCCAGGGGTCTCCGTAATGCTAATTTCCATTGTACGTATAGTGCCCCACTTAACTACTTACATATTACTACTACATACTACATGTTGCTACTACATATTACTAATACTACTACACATTACTAATACTACTACACATTACTACTATTACTACATATTACTACTATATATTACTACTACTACACATTTCTACTATTACTACATATTACTACTACGACTACACTACTGCTAGTACTACTACACATTACTACTACTAATACGCATTACTACTACATATTACTACTACTACTAATACGTATTACTACTACTACTACATATTACTACTACTACTACATATTACTACTATTACTACATATTGCAGGAGTCCCGAGTGGCCGAGTGGTCTAAAGCGCTCTCCGTTACGGATCACTGCCATCTCACCTCTGTCTGCGTGGGTTCGAGTCTCGGATTCAGCTAATGTGTGTATGTGAGAAAGCTTGCCAGTAGTTTCTCGTGGGTCGGTGGTTCTTTCCGGGGTTTTCCCGGGTTCTTCTTCCACCATTAATACTGGCCGCCATGTATAGTCTATCGTGTGCTGAAAAATGGCGTTAAACCCTACAACAACAACAACAACAACTACATATTACTACTACGACTACACTTACTACTGCTACATATTACTACTACTACTACACATTACAACTACTTCTCTAATGCGGGAGGTCGTGGGTTCGATCCCCAAAGTCTTACAAAAAGGGTACTAACAGTTACCTCGCTTGGAGCTCAGCATTAAGAGGTTAGTGTTAATACTAGTCGGCCTGGTGTTAGGATAATGTGACTGGGTGGGACATCATGCTACATGTCTGCGGCATGATGTCCCAGTGCTAGACACCACTTTAAACTGCCACACTGCAGACATCGTAGCGATATGACTAAAAAATTGTTAAAGCTACGTTAAAAATCCAAAACACACACTCACACACACAGACACACTACACATTACTAATACTACTACAACACGTTCCTACTATTTATTACTACTACTACTACTAAACAATGCTACTACTACTACACATTACTACTACTACTACAAATTACTACTACGACTACATATTACTACTACTACTACACATTATTACAACTACTACATATTACAACTACTACTACATATTACTAATACTACATCATATTACTGCTACTACTATATTTTACTCCAACTACTACATATAACTACTAGTACATATGACTACTACTACTAAATATTACTACTAATACATATCACTACAACTACTACATATTATTACCACAACATATTACTGCAACTACAACTACTACATATTACTACTACTACATATTACTACTACTACTACATATTACTACTACTACATATTACTACTACAACTACTACATATTACTACTACAACTACTACATATTACTACTACAACTACTACATATTACTACAACTACTACATATTATTACCACTACATATTACTACAACTACAACTACTACATATTACTACTACAACTACTACATATCACTACAACTACTACATATTATTACCACTACATATTACTACAACTACAACTACTACATATTACTACTACTACATATTACTACTACAACTACTACATATTACTACTACAACTACTACATATCACTACAACTACTACATATTATTACCACTACATATTACTACAACTACAACTACTACATATTACTACTACTACATATTACTACTACTACTACATATTACTAATACTACATATTACTACAACTACTACATATTACTACTTTTACTACTACATATTACTACTTCTACTACTACATATTACTACAGCTACTACATATTATTACCACTATATATTACTACAACTACAACTACTACATATTACTACTACTACATTTTACTACTACAACTACTACATATTCCTACTACAACTACTACATATTACTACAACTACTACATATTACTACAACTACAACTACTACATATTATTACCACTACATATTACTACAACTACAACTACTACATATTACTACAACTACAACTACTACATATTACTACTACTACATATTACTACTTCTACTACTACATATTACTACTTCTACTACTACATATTACTACTACTACTACATATTACTACTACTAATACACATTACTGCTACTACACATTACTACTACTACATATTACTACTACTACTACATATTACTACTTCTACTACTACACATTACTACTACTAATACGCATTACTACTACATATTACTACTACTACTACACATTACTACTACTGCTACATATTACTACTACTACATATTACTACTACTACTACACATTACTACTACTACATATTACTACTACTACACATTACTACTACTACATATTACTACTACTACATATTACTACTACTACTACATATTACTAATACTACATATTACTACTACTACTACACATTACTACTACTACATATTATTACTTCTACTACTACATATTACTACTACTACATATTACTACTACTAATACACATTACTGCTACTACACATTACTACTACTGCATATTACTACTACTACCTATTACTACTTCTACTACTACACATTACTACTACTAATACGCATTACTACTACATATTACTACTACTACTACACATTACTACTACTACTACATATTACTACTACTACATATTACTACTACTACATATTACTACTACTACATATTACTACTACTACTACATATTACTACTACTACATATTACTACAACTACTACAAATTACTAATAATACATATTACTACAACTACAACTACTACATATTGCTACTACTACATATTACTACAACTATTACATATTACTAATACTACATATTATTACAACTACTACTACTGCATATTACTACTACTACATATTACTACTACTACTACATATTACTACTACTACTACATATTACTACTATTAATACATATTACTACTACTACATATTAATGCTACTACATATTACTACTACTACACATTGCTACTACTACATATTACTACTACTACACATTACTACTACTACTACACATTACTACTACTACATATTACTACTACTACTACACATTACTACTACTACATATTACTACTACTACTACACATTACTACTACTACATAGTACTAATACGTCATATTACTACTACTACATATTACTACTTCTACTACTACTACTACACATTACTACTACTACATATTACTACTACTACACATTACTACTACTACTACTACACATTACTACTACTATATATTACTACTACTACTACACATTACTACTACTATATAGTACTAATACGTCATATTACTACTACTACTACTACATATTACTACTACAACTACACATTACTACTACTACTACACATTACTACTACTACTACACACTACTACTACTTCATATTGCTACTACTACTACATATTACTACTACTGCACATTACTACTACTACATAGTACTAATATGTCATATTACTACTACTACTACTACACATTACTACTACTACATATTACTACTACTACTACACATTACTACTACTACATAGTACTAATACGTCATATAACTACTACCACTACTACATATTACTACTACTACTACACACTGCTATTACTACTACATATTACTACTACTACTACACATTACTAATACTACTACTACATATTGCTACTACTACTACATATTACTACTACTACTACACATTACTACTATTACATATTACTACTACTACTACACATTACTACTACTACTACATATTACTACTACTACTACACATTACTACTATTACATATTACTACTACTACTACAGATTACTACTACTACTACATATTACTACTACTACTGCACATTACTACTACTACAGAGTACTAATATGTCATATTACTACTACTACTACTACACATTACTACTACTACATAGTACTAATACGTCATATTACTACTACTACATATTACTACTTCTGCTACTACTACTACACATTACTACTACTACATATTACTCCTACTACTACACATTACTACTACTACATATTACTACTACTACTACACATTACTATTACTACTACTACATATTGCTACTACTACTGCACATTACTACTACTACAGAGTACTAATATGTCATATTACTACTACTACTACTACACATTACTACTACTACATAGTACTAATACGTCATATTACTACTACTACATATTACTACTTCTGCTACTACTACTACACATTACTACTACTACATATTACTACTACTACACATTACTACTACTACTACTACACATTACTACTACTACATATTACTACTACTACTACACATTACTACTACATAGTACTAATACGTCATATTATTACTACTGCTACTACATATTACTGCTTCTACTACTACTACGATATAGTACTACTACGTCATATTACTACTACTACTACTACTACATATTACTACTTCTACTACTACTACTATATGGTACTACTACGTCATATTACTACTACTAGTACCACTACATATTTTTACTACTACTACATATTTCTACTACTACTACTACATAGTACTACTTCTACTGTTACTGCTACTAGTAGGAAATATTACGACTACTACTGCCATTACTACATATTAATACTACTATTACTACTACATATTACTACTACTACATATTACTACTACTACTAATACTACATATTACTACTACTACATATTACTACTACTACTACTAATAATAATAATAATAGTACATATTACTACTACGTCATATTACTACTACTGCTACTACTACATATTACTGCAATTACTACTACATATAACTACTACTATGTCATATTACTTCTACTACTATTACTACATATTATAACTTGTACTACTACATATTACTACTACTGCTACATATTACTACTACCAGTACCACTACATATTTCTACTACTACTACTACATATTTCTACTACTAGTACTACTACATATTTCTACTACTGCTAGATAGTACTACTTCTAATGTTACTGCTGCTACTAGGAAATATTACTACTGCTACTAATGCTACATATTAATACTACTATTACTACTGCATATTACTGCTACTACCAATAATACATATTACTACTACTACATATTGCTACTACTAATATTACTACTACTACTACTACTACTACTACTACTACTAATAATAACAATACATATTACTACTACTACATATTACTACTACGTCATAGTACTTCTACTGCTACTGCTACATATTACTACTACTACGTTATATTAATTCTACTACTACTACTAATAATAATAATAATACATATTACCACTACTATATATTACTACTACTAATAATACATATTACTACTACTACTACATATTACCACTACCTACTACTACTGCTGATACTAATACTACTGCTACTAGTGTGTAATACTACTACTACTACTACATATTACTACTGCTACTACTACGACTACATATAACTCATACTATTATGTATTACTGCTACTAGTACTACTTATTAACTCTACAACAATTTACTACTACTAGTGCATATTACTACTTCTAATACTACATATTACTACTGCCACATATTAACTGAGTAGCCGAGTGGTCTAAAGCGCTCTTCGTTACGGATCACTGCCACCTCACCTCTGTTTGCGTGGGTTCGAGTCTCGGATTCGGCCAATGTGGGTATGTGAGAAAGCCTGCTAGTAGCTTCTCGTGGGTCGGTGGTTCTTTCTGGGGTTTTACCGGGTTCTTCCTCCACCATTAATACTGGCCGCCATGTATTGTCTATTGTATGCTGAAAAATTGTTATACCCCAAAAACAACATATTACTACTACTGCTACTATTAAATCTATATATTACCACTACTTCTACTGTATATTACTACTACTACTGCTACTACTACAGCATATTAGTACTACATATTACTACTACTAATACACATTACTACTACTAATACACATTACTACTACTACTACATATTACTACTACTAATACATATTACTACTACTAATACATATTACTAATACTACACTATATTACTACCGCTACTAATAGTACATATTACTACAACTACTTCTTCATGTTACTAGTACTACTGCTGCTACATATTACTAGTACTACTACATGTTATTACTATACTACTACATATTACTACGAAGCATGTGTCAATATCAGTTATTTTTCGACAAATATTTCTCGATATTTATATTCGTGGATTACGACATAGGTCGTTGCTTGTGCAGGAAGGTTATTAATTGATTGGTCTATCATCACAAAGTCCAACAGATCTATGTCCGAAGCATAATAACATTTTTCTTCTCCTTTTGATGATGGACTGTCCAGTTAGTGGTGTACGATAGTCTTTGTGTGAGTGTGATTTAGATTTTTAACGTAGCTTTAACAGTTTGTCAGTCATACCGCTACGACTGCAATTTTGCAGTTTATAGCGATGTCTAGCACTGGGACATCATGCTGCAGACATGTAGCATGATGTCCCACCCAGTCACATTATCCTGACACCAGGCCGACCAGTCCTAACACTAACTTCGTAATGCTGAGCGCCAAGCTAGGCAACTGTTAGTACCATTTTTATAGGTCTTTGGTATGACTCGGGCTGGGATCGAACCCTCGACCTCCCGCATCCGAGGCGGACGCTCTAACCACTAGGCCAACGGAGCGGTCACGATAGTCTTTGAGGGAAACAAAATTTAAAAAAAACTGAAATATATAAAATTTCTGATAAGTATACACTCTTGAACACTATTGTTCTGGGGCTCGAACCCAGCATTGCAACGTAATAAAGTTACCTCAGTAATGTAATTTACTGGTTTCGCATGCAAGTTAACGTCTAATTATAATGTAATTTAGCACGGCTCTTTACGCGCATTCTAAGATGGTAGATCAGGATCTGCACAGTTGGACTCGGCTTATAAGCGAGTATGTACGGTACGTTTCGAATGTCAAAACACGTAGAACAAATTTCCATTATCCTATCCTAATATGGGAAGCAATTCACACTAAAATTCTAATAAAAAGAACATATAGCTTGAAATTTTAATGTCGCAAAGAACATGATAATTTATTTACCAATATAAATTTAAATTGATTGCATCCGTTTTACAAGACGAGGCTTTCAAGAGAATCTGAATTGTTAAGATCATTTCCTCGATTTTGGTTGACGGCTGTATTTAGTGGAGACTTGTATACTGTCACTAACTCGGTGGGGTTCGCAATGAGACAACTCCGTTGATGGCGCTTGTTCTAAACTAGGCGTGTTCGTCCTAATAACGTGTCAGATATCTTGTGTGTTCATTTAGATTTATCGTTCCTGGTTCATAAAATATTTACACCCCGCACCACATTTAAGTGAAATATTTACTCCAAGTAACGTCATCCATCTATCAGTGTTAAACACCTGCCGGGTTCAAACAAAGAATGAGGGTACCGAAGCAAAACTGAACGAGAATTTCATTTTCTGCGAGTGATTGTTTCCGAAACTATAAGTGAAATCCTTATTATGAAGTCATTCTTCATTAAACGAACTCACTCTGTAGTGTCTGTCGTGCAATTATTTGAACTGATACACAGTCTGCAGTGTCTGTCATGTGATTATTGGAATAGAATACAGATTGAAAGTCTAATCAGATCTATAATTATGCCATGCACTGATACATTTCCTTATAACTATACTGTCAGTAGCACGCTTATTTTAATGGAACGTTGATATTGAAAAATCTGAACAAAGCCAGGTGACCACGTTTTACTTAAGCGAAGTACATGCATGTGATATAATCGACATGTATCTTTAGTCAAAGGTGACCTTTTGAAGATTTAAAGATGATTCTGAATTCTAAATTCTGTCTTCTGATGGCCAAGATATTTTGCACTGTAAAAATTTTAACAAAAGTAAACAAAAATTATAAAATATATTTTTTGTATTTCATTGCATTTTTATATAGAAAAACAAGCTTTGTGACATTACAAATAAAATACAGCAATTTAACATTTTGGTCATTCTGTTGGTATGTATATTTAATTTATAATGTTTGCTTGATTTGATTTTTGTCCATGATTGAGCGTGGAGATTTTGCCTAATGGTCTTTTCTCATATAATTTCTACCATATATTTGTCATGGTAACAAGTAGTAAACAAAGTGTTCAATGGCTGACCTTGCTTACTAATTAGTGTTAACTTTTCCATCAGAAAAGATCAGTTTTCCAGGACATTATGTTACGTCATAGGTCATGGGTCATAGGGCAGGTGACAGTTTCTATGGAAAGGGCCTTTGTAAAGAAAGTCTTCATTCATGATTCATATCAGTCTTTGGGGATCTATGATCAGAATTGTTTGTACTTGTGATCAGGTATAATTAGAGAGGAATGATTTATTGATATTATCAGTTGAAAGTAAAAACCGATCATTGACTTTTTGGACTAAAACACTACTATGGAATTATTTGGGACTCATTCAAAGACATTCTGGATTATATTATTGTCATAAATGAAAATAACGGAGACACTTGGAATTCATTCGGAACATTCTATACTTTTGAACTGGTGATATGACAGGTATAATTATTTGGAATTTAATTCACAATAATGTGGTTCTTTTTAACTTTTACTTTGTAACTTAGAGAAATATAGTGTTCGTTAATGTTTACTCAAACATGTTTGCTTCGCATCTTTCTGTTGCATAGTCTAAGACCTAGATTCGTAACATTACCGTATTGAATCATACACTGAACAACAAAATTCGTAACATTACTGTATTGAATCATACACGGAACAACTAAATTCGTAACATTACCGTATTCAATCATACACTGAACAACTAGATTCGCAACATTACCGTATTGAATCATACACTGAACAACTAAATTCGTAACATTACCGTATTGAATCATACACTGAACAACTAAATTCGTAACATTACCGTATTGAATCATACACTGAACAACTAAATTCGTAACATTACCGCATTGAATCATACATTGAACAAATAAATTCGTAACATTACCGTACTGAATCATACACTGAACAACTAAACTTGTCCCCTTAAAGAGATTTTTTGTATCGAATACAAAGCATGTCTCTTTGAAGACTTATTTGCGTCCAGTATTAAACATGTCTCTTTGAAAACTTAATTGCGTCCAGTATTAAACATGCATCTTTGAAGAGTTTTTGCATCCAGTGCTGAACGTGTCTCTCTGAAGACTTATTTGCATCTATTACTTATAGGTTACTGCATTTGTATGGGAAAATATGAACGAGTTTTTCGGATGCAAATACTGCACGACCTTGGGAGTGCAGTATATCCATCCGACAAAACGAGTTCATATTTTCCCATACAAATGCAGTAACCTTTTTATTATATATTCATTTTCATATTCTACTTAATGAGTAATTATATTAACAAAATACACTACAAGAAACAAATTAACTGAATATGCCGTATTCCAAACTAAAGACACAAGCGCAGATTCATCATTACACAATAACAACATTATTACTGCGCACATAACTCCGACCAGATAAATTTGAACTTAGTCGCACGCTCGACATAACTTTCGAAAGAAATTGGTGTCTCTAGTTAAAATTGAAATTTGAAGTCATATTGTAAATGAATGCGCATTGCAACAACTTTTCCATTTGATCTGGAATGAATAGATTTTGGTATTCGTTTCGATTCTACGAAATTTCTTGATTATGGACTGGATTTATATGTGACAATTCCACATGAAATACATCGGATTGAAGAAGCAAGGGAGAAGCGTGTTGACATCTGCAAATGTGTTTCTGTTTCTGTCATAGAATGTTTTAAATCATAATGAGGGAAAAATATGAAGTCTCTCAATTGCAGTTATCAAAATGACGCTATGGAATTTAATGCTTATTTCATTTTGAGTGCAGTAAGGAGGATGTAATTGCACTTATATTCGAAATAACAGTACGATATCGAAATGTGTAATCAAGATTGCGAACCTATGACATGATTCATGTAATTTGGATTTGCAGAACTAAGAAAGTACATTTTGAGGAAATACAGGATGTAAAACTGTAAGTATATTTTTTGCCATTCTTATTGCCAGCTAAACAAGACAGTGTATACCTTGTCACTTGCATATTATTTGTAAGGACCCTTTCTGGCGTCTACTGTATAGTTATCCTTAATCCGAAACATTGTATCAAAATAGTTAATACGGAATGTGCCAACGCACCTGGTATGTGGCAGTCCACGAAACGTCTGCTTTACTTAATTCAGAAATAAATTTAATCAACCAAAACGTAAAGTGCCTACTGCGCGAGTATACGTGATTTGTTCACAAATCAAAAATGCTGGCGTCTGCATTCATTGTTTGCTTACAATAGAAAATAGTTCCTTTATGCACGTGAATGCAATATGGAGATGTGCAATATCGTAAAATACTGAACGATTCTGACAATGTAAAGTTAACGGAGAAATAAATGAGCATATAATAATAAAAACAACTCTTTGAAGACTTATTTGCATCCAGATATAAACATGTCTCTGTGAAGACTTATTGGTATCCAAAAGGTAACGTGTCTCTTTGAAGACTTATTTGCATCCAATACTAAAACCGTCTCTTTGAAGACATGTTCCGATTTAAATCTATGTTACTGCATAAATCGTAGTTCTCTGAGATTGAAGCAAAAGTCATAAAAACTTTGTTACCATCTCACACCCAACACACACAAACAGACAGACACACATTCGTATTGGTTTTGTTTTGTTTGTCGGGACAGAGGCACAAATAGGTTATTTTCTGCTGAAGCAACTGGAATAAAGTCCCTTGTTCAAGGACATCACATGATGGCCAACTCCGACTAAACCGATGGCAGAACTCAAACCCGGTCCCTTTCTTTTGCGAGTCCGGTACGCTAATCACCAAGACACTGTGACTACCGCCACAATTAGTCGTTTCACATGACAAGCAGGAGAGCTCATCTGGCCGAATCGACATCAATGAGTCCCGAGAGGGGTATATAGACTGAAGAAGAGTGCACAGCTCGAGAACTATTTTGCAAATGTGTTTGAAAGGGGCAAAAAGCCGATTAAAGGGAGAAGCAGTGAGGAATAGTAAAGTAAAATAAGAAAACAATGCTACGGAATATTTGCTATTATCAACAAGATATAAATTACAGCATACAATTGTTTGTTGATGCAGATCACATAAATGGATATAAAAACAGACCAGATAAATATCAAACATGCGAATTAATTTTAAAACCAAACCAACTATGTACAAACGCATACTAAATAATAACTTTTCAGTGTAGTGCAATAACCTGTATCACGAGGGATTCACACTCCACCAAACATGAGCTGTACGTACATGCAGTGTTTGCAACCCTCTGGTGCAGTCATACAGAAGAATATGTGACCTTCGTCACGTCATCGCTCGAATTTAAAGCATTAGTTAAAATACTGAAATCCAAAAGCAAATTAAAAATATGTCTGACAGTATAATATACTAATCAGGTCTCTACCGTATATACTTATTTGTAAGTATTTGTAAGTCTAGACCGACTGCAAATTGCACAGACCCAGATTTGCCAGCGCATAATGCGTGGGCAGATTTGGGTTGGTGCAGTCATTAGAACAAACAACATACATACATACATACATACATACATACATACATACATACATAAACTGTAGAAGTTTATAAGTCGATTCCAGCAGCAAACTACATGTCGTCCTACATAGTACCAATAACAACAGCAATCATTAAGAATGACTGATGTTAAATGGTCAAATGTTTTAGAATGTCGACTCGATACTAATGAGGTTAATGGTCAAAAGACTTAGAATAACGGCTTTATTCGAATGACCGATGTTAAATGGTCAAAAGACTTAGAATAACGACTTTATTCGAATGACTGATGTTAAATGGTCAAAAGTCTAAGAATGACGAATCTATAAGAATGATTCACATTAAAAAGCTTTAAAATGACGGATCTGCAAGAACTGATGCTAGACTGTCAAAAGTCTTAGAATAACGACTCAGAACGTATGTATTGATAACGGGTTCAAAATCTGAATACTTAAATGAACATAACAGAGGGTTCCGAATAGAATCAGTTGAATCCATGACCTTGGAAATGATTAGTGAAAAGTGAACACTGTAGTGACTGAGTATCTGTAATAAAACAAGTATCTCGGAAAACTGAAGCAATAAGATGCCGTGAACCCAGACCTATACACACATAAGGATTCTTCGCTCAGCATTATACTAATGCATAATTGCTTGTTTGTGATGGAAACTGTGAACCAGTCTGAAGACCCAGAAGACCTGGGGAAAATTAAGGAAGGGAGCTTCCTAGAATATCTAAGTTAATAATTTTATATCATAATAATCTTATATGAAATTCAATACATAACGGCATCTGTATTAAGAGAAGAATATAATGCCATACTAAATATGCGATAAATTGGAATCATATATTAGTGAAACAGTCATATAGTAGCGAAAATGTATCTGATACACGTACGTAGACAGTGTTAGAATGCTCCAGATTCTTAACGCCTTAAATGTCTGATTTTCGCCTCGTGCAACAGCTTAGACGGCAGCCCCTATGCAAAGAGTATGGCCATGGACTTTTTGGGGATTGAAGCCGTAAAATAGTCGTGCATTATTTACATCTTTAAAAACTCTTTTCCTGTAATTACAGTTTTCAAGACGATACTGACACAAGGACTATTTGATGTCAATACATTGTTTCAAACAAAGAACAGGACAAGCCGGTGCAAGCATTGCTGCATCATTCAGTATATGTGAGGAACTAATGATGGCCGTCTGAGCGCTCCAAGCGCTACGGTTAGTCAAATGTGTGAACATCGATCAAATGCTATCCATTTTGGGTTTGATAAATTGCACAAGGACATGGTGATTTCACCAATGCTCAGAAATACACGAAGAGCAATCATAAATATTTTAATACTATGAGACAAGGCAGCAATCACGTTAGATTACGTGTTCTTGTCTACGGGCAATCTCTTAACAAATTTGATATAATATGATTGTTTTTAAGAGTTATTACTTCTCCTGTCAGAATAACCTTCAAGATTAGAGCACAAGAAGAGCTCCAGATTTTTTGCACAAGATGGTACCATATAGATTTCAAACCGTCAGCCACGGATTGAAGTTAGGTCAGCTTTCTTAAAGTTTGGAACCATATGTAGTTCATTATGACTGTCATGGAGATCTCTTCGACGCTTGTCTGTAGAGGTCAATGGCAGAGATGCCAAAGCATGAAAACCCCTCTATTCATCCGACCATATCTGATTTTCAGTTTATCTGAAACGAAAGAAACTATCAAAAAATATGGAAGCACTGACAAACCAAGATAGTATATAACATGCAGAGAACGTGGCTGAAGGACAGTTTGTGAGCATATTACACGTTATGGTCACGAGGGTATCAGACACTACATAATCTGTACTGATGGATCCGTTTCAGGACACGTAGATACTGTTGCGGCAGGGATAGATGGTGGCATGAATTCTGATATCCCTTCTCCACTTAGTCCCTCTCTGCTTCATCCGGTGTATACCATTTAGGACACTAGTTGCTCTGCTAACAAGATGTGATCTACCTTTGCATCCATGGATGACGTCAGAACAGAAGGGTTGTGATATCACATCTCACACAATTCCAACTATCAGCTCATAGTCAGCTGGCCTTTAGCCTTGACTGCTGCTGGTTACATACTATCTTGCCAAGGACTGGGTTCTGGTGTCTAGACCAGAGCTGTTGCATAGCCCTTGATAACCCTCCACTGCTTTCCGCTTTTACGGCCATGCTGTCCTGGCCAGATATGTACAACATAAAACAGTAAAACCCGTGAGTTCTGCAAAGTACTGTATACAAATCATATGTTCATACTTATACGTACATATGTACAAAGGCCAAACCATGCGGTATTTATATTAATCTGTATGTTTTGTTCATCTTAAATGTAATCGGGTTTGTTGCTTAATGAAAACTACCTTCATTAAATTGACTTATCCTCAAGTTCCATGTAAGGAAGCCATGTCATCTTACTGCTTAGATGCTTAACAAAACATGGCTAAATTTCAAATCAGTGTTTGAAATCTTAATAATGGCATTGCTGACATAG
This sequence comes from Sinohyriopsis cumingii, assembly GCA_028554795.2. NCBI lineage: Eukaryota > Metazoa > Mollusca > Bivalvia > Unionida > Unionidae > Sinohyriopsis > Sinohyriopsis cumingii. Next base: position 107,384,981 of record CM068830.1, read on the forward strand.
TATAAGAGGTAAATCTGTTAGCGCAAACAAATCTAATGAATATAGCCATCACAACGCTACGAAACAAGCAAGGAAGTTCCATCCATCCATCCATCCATCCATCTATCCATCCATCCGTCTTTTACAAATGCATGACGTGCAAAATTGACAATCATTAAACATCTCCCAAAAATCCAGCTATTTTCAAAACCTTTATCTTGTTTGATAAATATATTATGGGCGTAATTTGTTTTGCAAAATCCCCACCCACCAACAAGGAAAAACAATGATAAAAAGAACAGGAAATAAGTTGTTTATCTATAAACTAACGTAATACAATTTCAGGTGAACATCTCATGTTTCGTTGTACTTTGATATTAAATTTCGGTATTATATCATGTTGTAATATGTTTGGGTAAGCTGCAAGGGCTCGTTCAGCTTTCAGGACAGTTTATATATAGCATGACGGAAAATTACATGAATATTAAATATTTACTAAAATATGCAGGACCTAATAGTATATAAATGAAGTTCTGACCTTGGTGTTCAGGGCTCCGCTGGAAAATTACAATATTTGAAAACATCTTGATACAATTAAACTGAGTTATGACAAATGGGTAAGGACACAGTATGAAATTTTAAGACATGAAATTATACTGATTATTTTTTAAGGTATACATTTCGTACCGTTTCAGACTAATGTGCATCTATGCATACAGAGTAACTGACTGAGGTTATTTGTATTGACTCGGCACCTCAAGGGAAGAAAAGATTATGTTTGGGTAGGGTTGCCATACGTCCCTTCTCGTTTTCGGTCCTCAAATCTCTGTTGGGCCGTTTTTTAAAGCAACTGAAAATTTCCGGGATTTTTTCCCGCTCTTTCTTTATGTATGCCTATATATAACCCTGTAGCAGTGACCGGGTGAGAGAAACGAACGATATCTAGGACACAGGTCACAGTATATTATATATTAGATACTCACATTGTACACTCACTTTAACTCGTTGTATATGACTATCATGAATCATATATATATATATATATATATATATATATATATATATATATATATACACGTTTTAGGTGCGTTGTGGGCAGTCATCCCGAAAGTGGGTTTACGGGAAGGACATGATGTAGTTTACATTTCAAATCAAAATACATATACATAGGTTGTATTTCTTACATAGTAATTATGTATATGTTGAAAATAAGTATATACACTTATGTTATAGTCCTATTCATGTTTTCGGTTCGTGGGCAGATATATATATTTCATGGGCAGTTTTGACCTTTAGGTTGAAGATGACAAAGTAACTGCCCAAAAATACGTTCACGAAGAACAAACATATAGCATTCTGCCCGTGAATACGGTCACGGGAACAATATATAGCGTACTGCCCACGAATACGTTCACAAGTAACAAATATATAGCATGACTTTCCGGTGTGCGCGCGCAAAATGGTTGTCAAGACACGACGATAAACATTAATCTATTAAAGCATCCTTTGCAATGGCCAGCGTACATATAGCGGACGTGAGGTTCGTTTTTCACAGCTTGTTTGAAATAAATGGATGATTATATATCCAGTGTAACAACTTGTCTTGACAGCTTATGGATGCTAATGTTTGACATTTATTGTGAAGATGATTGTTCACTGCTTGTTGATGAATTCGTAGCTTCTGTTAATCGATGCTATAGCTCAATTTAACTGTCATACACTGATATGTTTAAGTCTGCTTGCACAGTTAACTATGCAGAGTTATGGAAATATAACAAATTGGTTTTAATAACTTTCAGAGTTTGTTTTACTATTACTCAATATTTGTTTCAAGTACTATAAAGGCTGTGCTAGGTTGGGTGGCTTAGATTACAAATCAGGCCCTTCTCACTTGGGGGTGGGGGGGGGTACTGCCCATTATGAATATTACTGGTCCTAGATGTCCAACCTGATATTTATGACATATAGGTTCAACATCTTACTGCCAGCAGAAATGGTGTTCTGTAGTATTTTTCCCAGTCAATAGTTTATGGATATATTATGTCATGTACTATGCTTGTTTAATTCTCTCATCTCAGTTCTGACGTTACCATTGAATACTATAATGTTCCCAGACATCCGGTATTCTTGGTTATTAAAATTATATATATACACAGATAACTGAAGGTGAGTTCTCATTATTCCCTAACAATTGTAATTAGTGGGGCTGTAGCAATTGATGGTCTGAGAATTCAAGTTAACTGGTTCAAAACTTGGGTAAACAACAAACTGTTTTCTTCCTTTGACAGGCATCATAAAGTTTTGCATCTTTGTCTCTCTGATGACTGTGGTACACAAGTTACAGACTTTGCCTTAGAATGAGCCTGATTTTTGATACTTGTTACTGAATGGGGTGGGGTAGGGAAGTAACAAAATTATTAAAGGTGGAATGTATGCAAACCATGCTGGAAATAGATATGTGCCAGCAACTGCAACATGTAAGCTTCAATCAATTTGGAAACTATAAGCTTTATCCTGTAAATATTAACAGTTCACACCCTGTATAAAAGGTGATTTTGTGTTTGATTAACTGGAACTGTTAATTTATTATGTTAAGGAATTTATTGTTTTAACCCTAGTAAATGTAATATAATTAGGTCAAAAGTTCCAGTTTGTTTATTGTTTCCAGAGTTGATTATTGTAACTGGAAGAACCTGTTTCTAAGTGTTAAATGAAACGAAAGAGATATTGTTTACTCAAGTGATATAAAATAAAAGTTTAAAATGAACTGAAAGAAATATTGTTTATTCAAGTGATACAAAATAAATGCAAAAGTGTATATTCATTAAGAAGTGTATTGTCAATTGCAAATAAATGAAGATTTGTCTTATTTTGTTCTTTACTTGTGTACAAAATTATACCTGGATTGGGCAATAATTACTTGGACTCCATTTGGAAAAGAAAAATCTATATGTCCTAAATACCTAATGTTCATATCATAATGCTCTTTTAATGGATGATTATGCTTTTCAGCTGACGTTACCATATTGCCAAGTGAACTAATAGTATGGCCTTCGGTGTGGCCCACTAATCACATTTGTAAATGAATTATGCATACAATAGAGAAATAGCTCTTAAAATATCTTATGAGTTGAACAATGTGTGTACAGAAATAAACATGAAGCAAATCTTTGAACTTGTATGCCACACATGCAAGTGAATTGGTGGTTTTCATATGTAACTTGTGTACTCTTATGGCTTTTGTCTATATTACTTTTAGCCATTTCTATTCACACACCAGAACACAACCTTTTTTGTCTGATTCAGATACTAATGCAAAACTTATTTCAGCTGTAACTGAAGTATACAGAATTTTTCCTGACGTTGAGGCCTACTGTGTAGACAGTATAGCTGTAAGTCATCAAATCAAATGGAAGACAACAGTGTGCAGTTGAAGAAAATGATATATACCCAGTACCATTTAGAGTTATCTTAAAGAAAAGTCACAATGCACACTGATACAAGTAGTTTTAGAAAATGCATTTGTTCCACATACATTTTAACTTAACCCAAAAGTTCAGTCTCTTGCCTAAAATTCAATCAGATGTATGCATTTATTCCATAAAACACAAAGATATAATGAACCAAATCATTTTCATTATTGAGTTAGGTAGTAGGCTATGTTAAAGAGTGCAATCACTTTATCGATTTTTTTTTCCATTACATTTTTATTTATTATAAAATGACATTTCTTAGTGGAGTGCTAGCAACTGTAACTTGAGGAATATTTTGTACATGCTGGCCTAAGTGTCATGAATATACTGTGCTACATTTTGCTTTATTAGGTATAATACTATCATGAGACTTGCTTGATTAAATCCTGAATTTGTCAGTTACACTTACAAGTCCACTGGTAGAATTTAAAATCTGTGACAGTTTGGGAACTTTTTTTGCAGTAACTGCAAATCACTTTGCCTTCACAGTCAATGAATTCAAGCCATTGATAATTGTCAAACCATTGTGACTGAAAATGTGATTGTCTCTTAGTTGTGTCCTATTTGATAATTTTGCTGCCACAGAGTCTGGATTGTGTCTCTGAAGAAATAGTTCATCTAGACTCTGTTGCAGTATTACATTTTATATGTTCAATTTAATGAATTTTCTTTCTTTGAATCATTCTTATGTCATAACTTGCGAAAATAGTTTAGTTAACAATATTTATTCAAACAGAAAAGATAACCTCACTTGACAAATCATCCTACTAAAGTGATCATGGCATACACTTTTATCTTTGAAATTCAAATATTGCCCACTCGTTAATTAACATAACTAATATTGCACATTGAAGGTGATCATATGTATCATCAGTTTTAAAAAAATAAAGACATAATACTATCATTTAATCACTGCATACAGGAAACAGACACTTGTGTCTGTAAAATGCCTTTCATTGGATTACTTTGGTTTATTAAAACCAAACAGCAATCCACTCAGGATTTTCTAGGATAGATACAGAGAATATATTATGGTCATTCAGAACGCTATCAATACATCAGACCAGATTGTTTTTATTATTATTTAGGCAAAATAACTTAGTAAGTCAGATGGCAAACATGAGGATGGTGATAGGTTATGTGGAATTTGCATTGAATCATCTGATCCCAGAAGATTTGATACAATGTCACTGGCTGTGGTAATCATCAAGTGCAGTTGCATGGCACCATAAGACTTATCAAGATACCATAAGCTAGAAAGATGAAGAAAAAGAAAAACGATGACCCAAAGACAAATCCTGCAAACTGTGTGCAAAAATGATTCCACAGATTATAGATGAAAACTTTACTATATTTAGCTTCAAGATATTAATAAATTCGGATTACTTCCTCCAGTCTGCTACAGTAATTCATGCCCATTGCACTCATAAATTGATTATAGTCCTTGCAGTATTTTGTGTGGGCCACAATATTTTAATTGATGCAGCTGATGCTCCATTCTTCAGTTCAGTGTTGATTCAAACATAGCAATGTCCCTTTGGGATGTGTGCATAAATAAAGAATGCCTGTCCCTTCATTACCACACTTGTTGAATTTATCGTGTCTCTCTGAAAACTGTACCATGTGAGAAAGAATTTTATAAACAAACTGGACATAAGTATTGCTAGACATATACTCAGACCTGAGACTTCATAAAAGACTGCTTACTTGTGAGGCATTATTAGTGCTAGGGCTTGAGGTAATAACTTGCTATATGTTTGGTAAGGCAAAATAAGGGGCCTTATGACTTAAATTGAAACTGTGAAAAAACAAAAGGTTCAAATGCAATAAACTTTTGTTTTTCCTCATTTGTTATATTACAGTGCCATGAAAGGTCATTTCTTTTATCTTTTTAATCCCTTGCCAATTTTAAGTCATCATCACTAACCAAGTCTCTAAATCAATTCTTGGCATATTTAGCTAAAATGGTGTCTACTGTTCCATTATATCATTGATTGTTTAGCTTGCTTGTATGGAGCTTAACACCATTTTTCAGGACATCATAGACTTTACATGGCAGCCAACATATTTATTGGAAGAAATCAACACACATAACGCTACTGGCAAGCTTTCTCATATACACACATTGGTTGGAGTAGAGAGAGTTGATTAGTGATGTGTATGCCTAGACCATTCTATAATCCAGGGCCCCATGATTGAATACAGCTTAAAGAAATTAACCCTAATTCAATTTCCTTGTTGCATTTAAATCATAACACCCACCATGCAAAGTGACACATGTCTCAAGATTTTCAAATTTGTATATGTTTTGCAACTTTTAATTCTGAGTTGATGCATGTGGATGTGGAAATTCAGTTACTGAATACTTAGCTACTTATATAAGGAGCTCTCACACTGGTAAAAGCATGCAATTGGGATTGTATTTGCAAGAGGGCAATTAATTGTTCAAAATACTGTTTTAGCTAACTACATATGCGAAGGGTTGATGTATAAAAAAGAGAATCAAGAAATCCTAGCTGGTAAAGATAATTGTATCCAACTTGACAGAAAGTGAGAAGGCCTTTTAATTTTGTACAGCAGTTTCATTAAGGAACCAACTATAATACCATTAGAAGTTTATGAGCAGCAAAAACCACATTTAGGACCAACTAGACATCAAAACCATATGCATAGTTCCATTTACGGCCAACCAGACATCAAATAGGTCATCTAGTGAAAGCACAATGTCAAAATGACCAGCCATCTAGGAGAAGTAGCAAGGAAGGGGTTTTCCAGATGCCCATTAAAACAGCCATATTGGAGGTTAGATTGGCACTATTTTCATTTACGTCCAACTAGACATAAGAAGTCTTTCACTGATATGACGATTCATTCAGGAGAAGTAGTTATACCAAGATTTTCAGGATGTCTGTACAGCACCATAATTCTCATTCAGGACCTGCTAGACATCAACATAAGTATTTTGTACACATGTTGACACGCTGACACAATTATCCATTCAGAAGTACAGTGGAACCTGTCTTGAAAGACCACCCCTTCTGCCAAAACATAATGGTCTCTCATGACAGGTGGTCTCTCATAACAGGTTATAACACTATATAATCTCTAAATCTGTACATGGAGAACCTGGTCTCTCAAGACAGGTGGTCTCTCATAGCAGTGGTCTCTCAAGACAGGTTTTACTGTAGCGATAAAAAGTTTCTTAATATGGCTACTGTGGCAACCACATTGTATGTGTGAGTGGCACCATCTTGTTTTTTCTTCCAGATATTTTCACACAAATATCATATTTAAAGATAACATGAATTCATACAAGATCTTGTCAGTTTATTTCATAACAGATTTTTCCCTCATATTAATATAATCTTTTGAAAACATTTATACATTATAGTTCTAGAAATTTTTCATGCTCTCAGAAACTATTAAAATCACAGCAGAAAGTGTTATGTTATATCTTTATTTAGCACTGAAAAATATTTATGAACTCTTAAAGTTTTTTCCCCTATATTAACTTAATTTAATGAAGATTTTCAGACTATAACCTTTCCATTGGATTTATTTTTTCAAACATGGCGTAAAAAGTATGTTATAGTAACCAATTTTTACATTGCCTTCACCATTGCAGAAATCTCTATAATCAATTTCCTAGTAAAGAAAAGCCAAGAAAATAAATGGACAGTTAATATTCACTTCAGGATCACAGACCTGAGGCAAATATGTCATTGTTAAATCAAACATTTTTATTGTGTTTCCTTAGACCTAAATATATATATATACTTGCTGTTACTCTAAACGAAGGCTGGTGATCCAGTTGATAACCTTTTGGGGGTTTTAAGGATGTCTTTAAAATTAAGGCCTTAAAAATGTTGAGATCTTATATTAAAAATGACAATTTGAGCCTTGCAGATTCATGTCCACAGGTGCCCAAATAAAAAAAAAAGGGGGGGGGTGCAAGGGGCAAGCTTGTTGGTGTGTTATAAAATAACTGACTTATCATCGGTGTGCTGACAGGTGATGTGTAATTAAATCACTGTTGTAATATTAATAATGAGTGAGTCTGCACAAAGGAATTTCATACAGCTAAACTAGCTCAACAACTAGAGGCAATTAAGAAATATATCCACATTTGTGATTCTGTCAAATGGCAGATACAACAGCATCAGGAAGCTCAAGTGGCATTTACAGAAGGTAAAGAGCCGCTATACTTGTTATCTTTTTAGGGATGTGCTTGGATTTTGCCCTCAAGCTGGAGCAGTCATAGGATATATAATAAATCGCCACGGTCAGAATTTATCCCCAAGCTGGGGTAATCGATGGGTAAAGTCTTATCCACAGTCGGGGTTTTATTCAAGCTTCAGGTGCAAGTTTTTGTGCATCTCCATGCCCTTGCATAAAACACAGTTACACGTTTTTTTATATAGATATTTTTCAGTTGTAGACAGGAATAATAAGTATTTGCGAGTGTTTGAAATGAATGGGTTCATTATGAATTGAGTGGCACTACATTTCAAAAGCAAAATTGGATTGAAATGCAAGAACTGTAGTACGGAATTAGTGTTGGTTCTGGATCGTAGAATGGAATTGTGTGTGTGTGATTGGATTTTTAACGTAGCTTGAATAATTTTTCAGTCATATTGCTACGATGTCTGCAGTGTGGCAGTTTATAGTGATGTATAGCACTGGGGCATCATGCTGCAAACATGTAGTATGATGTTGCACCCAGTCACATTATCCTGACACCAGGCCGATCAGTCCTAACACTAACCTCTTAATGCTGAGCGTCTAGCGAGGTAGCTGTTAATACCATTTTTGTAAGTCTTTGGTATGACTTGGCTGGGGTTTGAACCCATGACCTCCCGCTTCTGAGGCGGACGCTCTAACCACTAGGACACCGGAGTGGTCAGAATGGAATTGTAACAATTACAATGGAAGCAATTTGTATTATGCTTGTTGGGGCATTCCTCACTGATGGCTGTCAGTGACATCATCATGGGAATGTGTAACAGCCACATTTTGTAAGAACAAGGTGTAGTTGGTGAACAATACAGACACTTTTCTGCCATTTCCACTGGCATCATCTCATATGATGTTATTTAAAAAAACTTCCTACAACATACTCACAACATATAAAACCTATATGCAAATCTGATGAAAGCTGCTTGTGTTTCTGAAACACATATTCCATACTGGTGGCAAGAATGTCCAAATCTACATTACAAAAATGAAAACATTACCATCCATCTAGGAGTTGCAAATGTATGAAATCCTCTTGTTGGGTAGTTTTACTAACAGGCTTTACAGCAGGGCCTTCCATTAGATTTAAATGTGGCAGGTAAGTTGACAAAGTAGGGTGGGGGGTTGGGGGGACCTACCCCAATGGGGATAATTCATTTTTTTTTTAAAGTAGCATGGTGTAAAGTAAAAGTAGATGGGCTGATAAGGAATCCACTGAATTTACAGACTAAAGGTTCAGACATTTGTTTTTAAGAGAAAAATGAAAGAAGGAAACAATACAACAGATATTTTAATATGACTTTAATGTTTATTTTCTAGATTTAATTAAGATTATGAATCAGAATCAGTCTCCAACTCCACTGTAAAGTTTATCTATTACTTCTTCTGCTCAGGCACCTGCAAATTAAAACAAAATTGTAATGCTTAAATAAAGTCATATCATCTCAGCACTAGTTACATATGCAGAAGTCATGTTAATCAGCATTATAAAAATGTATGAAATTTTCTTCACTGCACTTGTGCTTCCCTTACTATCGTTAAGCCATGATACAAGATAACTTTGCACTTACTTCTCATTTCTGGCAAGTGGATGGTGCAATCAATTTGCACAAAGATGAATTTATTTCATCCAAATATTTCATGTGAATAAAAATTCCAAATGGAGGCACTTGTCCGATCAGACAAGATATATGCATATTGTAGTTAGCTGGACTCTAGCTCTGATAGTCCTGGGCAATAGGATAAGCTGATTTTGTTATCAGTTTAGAAATGCATCCGCTTTGCAAATACTATGCTTTAAAAGACGAAACTGAATCCAATATTGATGAAATAAGAGTCATTTGGATTACCTTGTTTTTTATCATTCTGCGTTGGTTGGGTGCATATTTGAGGGTCTCTGATATGGTCTCTTCCATTCCATTTGCCTTTGCTTTGCCATTAGTTTTCAAGCAGGCTTCTGCATGAGTAATACAATGTTTTAAAATAAGTTTCACAACAAAGGATGCATTGCATTTTTCTAAATGCCAGCAATAATCAATGGAATATTTTTAAAACATGTACTTTGAAATGTGTCTCAAGTTACTTTATCAATTCATTTAAAAATCTCTGGCAAGTCACATGAAAAACACAATTTAAATCAAGCCATACTTACTTATCAAAGACTTTCTCATTCACATCCTTTACCTCACACAATAAATATCAGCAACACCAACATTAAATTCACACAATCAGTACAAAACCTAGGTGTTACTCTGGACAGTACTCTCACATTGCACCAACATGTCATGAACATATGCAAGGCTGCGTATCTTGAGCTGAGACGCATCAGCTCCATTCTCAGATATCTTTCAGTTGATGCCACTAAAACACTTGTGTGTTCATTACTGCTTTCAAGACTGGACTATGGTAACTCAATTCTGTCTGGTTCATCTTAATATCTACTGCAGAGACTTCAAAAAGTTCAAAACATAGCTGCTTGGATCATACTTAGAGTACCACAATCAGAGCACACCTCCCCGCTGCTCTGTACCCAACACTGGCTATCCATTCGATCCAGAATCAAACACAACATTAGTTCTCTGTGCTATGTTTCACTGACAGACTCTAGTCCAACATACCTATCCGACCTCACCTATGTGTACACACAAGCAAGATACTTACACTCCTCTTCCGACAATCATATACTCATTATTCTCACTATGAAAACAAAGTCACATGGACAGCATTCTTTTGCATACCAGGGCCCAGCAACATGGAATGAATTGCCCACTGAACTTAGACACAAAGACGCAGTGATCCCATTCAAGAGTGCTCTCAAAACTACTTATTCTGACTACAAAAACAAACTTAATGACTTAATAATGTTAACTACCTTAAATATTCTCAGCATGTTTTTTATGTTTTCTAATTTCATGGTGTTTGTTTTTGTAATCATATCATTGTGTATGTTTTTATGTTGTCTAATGTTGCAAAGCGCTTAGAGCTTCTAAAGATTAGGCGCTATACAAAGTCCTCATTATTATTATTATTATATTTAGCTTGGATGAATATTTTTTAAATCAGTGGCCATAACTAAAAAATGGGATTTTGTTTTATGATCATAAAAGTATGTTGGACACCATCCATGATGTACAATGCTGTCTGACATTTCTATGCACCTAAGGTTTCCATCTCAAATATTAAAGCAAAATGCATACCGAATTTGACAGATTGATGAAAATAAAAAAAAGCAATGCTTACCATTTGAAAAGAGGCAATTGTCACTAGAATATTCTATTCAAAATGATATTAATTTTGGACACAGGGGATACCACCCCCATGTTTTCCTGACTCGTGATATGTCGGCCTATTCTGTGCACAGCTTTAAAAGATGTAATGTTTATCCATCGAGCTATAGAAATGAAATACATTTACTGTAGACTGTTTCTGTCAGCAGTTGAGTAATTAGGTCAGGTTTATAGCTAGTTTACAAAATTCAATGTAGAATGCCAATAAATGACAAGATGTATTTTTGCAAACTAAAGTGATCTTGAAAAAAGATTAGTAAAGTTTAACATTTTATAAAAAATAAGCTATTATGTGGAAAAGAAACAACAATGAAATAGGATGCAATGTGTTTACGTCTAGTTTTGGAAGGTACCGTCTCTAAGGTACCGTCATAATTGTACCGTAGTTTAATGGGTGGAAAGGCCATTGAAAGGTAAGGGCAGTGCGGAGACCATCGAGTATGTTCCAGAATAGCTGAATCTTTGTAGATACATAGATCCATTCGTAACTTCAGTCCGCAAGCGAAACACTGTACTTCGTATCCCAATCCTGACTCGGGTCCGAAGTAGACAAATCCTGTTCTAGCTAAAACATACGAAGAAGGTAATCCTTCCCTATCCGTAGGCCATTTTTGAAACATGTCCAATCGACGGGCACAATCACAATAGTCAGGTAAGAAGACTGGAAAATGGTAGGGTTTGAACTTGGAGTTCTCACTGGATTTCTCACTCGATTCTTGCTGCGGCGAAGTCATCCTTCTGGTGGGTGGCTATCCTCTTACAACCAATGTTTTATACCGACATGTCCATACGGCAAAGTAAAGTGGGTGGGAAGCCGCACTCGCTTCTGCTACACGATTTGATAGACTTTTTCCAAGGGTCGACTGACGATGTGGTGTGTGGGTAAACATACAATCTTGTTGGGTTGATAGGTGGTCACTATCTCTAGACTGCAAGGCTTCTTTCAATATGCCAAAGTTGACCACTCGACTGGTACGATAATTCAGAGTAAGTCCTTTCACTTTACACTTCGTGTGCACTTCTCCTTGTTTGGCCCAGTATTCGTAGCCGTAATTTTTGGGACCACCACTAACGAAACTTAGAATCTTGTCATCGGGGTGCTTGTCTGTCCAGGCTCCTAAACGGTCTCCTTCGATGTCAGGGTGCTGTTGACTCGGGTGATCGATATAAATGCAACTGTCCATGTCAAAGTACAAGACACGTTCCCCTAACAGTTCTAAAGCTTCGTACAATTTTAAGCGAGCATGAGCTGTCATGTAAGCTGCAATGATGACATTTCCAAAGGGGTCATCTTCTACAAAGTTCAGATCTTCTTCGTAATTCACCAAGATCAAATCCTCACGAACGATGTCCACGTGTTTCATGAATTTGGCTTTGTCGTGAATCATCTGAAAGTAGCGGGAAGGTTCAGTCAAATACTCCGTCTTGGGTAAACACGGTCATTGTGCCATTTTACCCCACAAGCAATTTAACATCACTTTGGCAAACGATCGCCTGCCTTCGTTTTTCTCAATGTGATCTGAAGTAATGCCTTCTTGTGCCCAGAATTTCTCTCTGAATGTCTTTTGGTCTTCGGGAGTGTGACACCAGGACAGATAGCCACTGGCTTTCTTGCTCAGTTTCAAAAAGGCATCCACGTAGTCTGCGAAAATGCCTTTCTGCGTGGGGTCACCCTTGTGGAATTATTGTGTCTTGGGAAAGTGGCAAATTTCGTACACTTCTAACAGTTGGTATCCCATGTTCAGAGCTTTGAACAATTCTACGCTGACCCATGTCCCCGTCAAGGCCCGTTCTTCCTGGGTGTGATGACAAGGTTGATCTTGGTTGCACGTTTCAGCACAAGTACGGCACAAAGGAAACATAAGTTTGCCTTGGCAATGGCGAGGTAAGACGGGATGGTATAGGTTCGTGGGAGGCAAAACTTTGCACTTGATCAAGCCTTCGTATTGTCGAATGTTTTTTAGGTCGATGTGTTCGGTGAACAATTGTGGGTGCCCTGCAGGAAAGCAACAATATTTGCACACGTAGGGATACAGTGAACACACGTCCAAGTATATGATTTCTTCTCCTTTCTCTTCGTCAGCTTGGTACAGCAAACAGGTGGCATTGGTCCTTCCTCTGTACAAACTATTACTTGGGTTCAGGGGGTCCATGAACTGGTAACTTTCCATGAGGCGTTTAAACTCGGGATCGGTGTTCAAACGGTGATTGTATTTGTGTTCCCACATTTCCACCACTTGGTATCCTTCCTGTTCTAACTTTAGGCGTGGCTGACAAATGGCCTGGTACAAGTCTTCCATGGTTCGTTGTAAGAACTGATTTTTAGTGCCGCGGTCAGGGTAACAGACGGGACATCCGTGAAATAAGCAACCGTTAAACTCGTACATGATCTTGGGGTTTTCTAAGTCCCAGCCATTGACCGAATGCATTCCGATGATCTTTCGCCCTGTCCGTTGCGGGCATGCTGAATCCATTTGTCTTCCTTGTCGCACAAGTAATGCAACCAGCATGGGGCTTTGACCGAGTATTGACGTTTGACATAGTTGGTCGTTTGAGGACTGATGACAGCCACAGTGTTTTCAAGCATGAATCGTTGTCGGTAGACTAAGGAACACGCTTTGGCAATGGTGCAAGCCTCTTTTAAATGATCAACCCCTCCATGTTCCATGAACAGTTCTCGAAATTTTCCACAGCATCGCCGTAAAATGTCCATGTCGGAACGACGATACTTTAGCATTTCTTCCTGAAAGTCGAAAGGGTCGGAGGCGTGAGCCTGGTACCAAGCGTAGAAAGTTTCTCGTTCGGTACGCATGTTGTCAGGGTCGTAATAGTGAGCCTGAGGCAAATGGGGTAGAACGGCGTGTTGATTGGCTTCTGTATTGAAAAAGTGTGGAAAGTACCCTTTAGCCATTTCTGTCATTCCAAACATTTTAGGCATTCGACTCAAAGGCATGGCTAAGTAGCTCATCGAATCTTTAAACTGCACTTGTCCCACTTGCATGAAAATGATTTTGGCTCCGTTCAAAGTGATTTTAGGACGCTCGATGCCACGTTCCGTATAACATCTCAAAAGAAACTGTCCATCATATCCGGAGAAATTGTGAGCCATCACCGTGGCATGACAATGACAATCTCCATAATAATGTTCGATGTCCTCTTGGCTCCACGTCTTGTCGATGGGGTCTAAGACCCATTGTGTGAAATCGGCTAGTGTGTTCGGTCCTTGAAAGATTTTTTCATGCCCTCCAGGAATCTTACTGCAGTGAGGGCAATAACTCAAGATAGGTTCTTGAATCACTTCTCGCACGCTCGATGAGCCACGCAGAAATTAGGAATGTGAATACTGATCTCTTGCATGCATTCGAAATCGAAAAAGATGAAATTGCCTTTCTTCTTCTTGTGACCATCCTCTTTCTCTGGTTGGGATTGGTATTTTTGTATGTAGCATTGGTGTTCCAAGTCCACAATGCAGTGACAAATGTGACATTTTTTCTTTCCTGAACATACGTGTGCCTTGGTACTGTTGATACATAGACCTTGTCCACACATTGGGCACAATCTCAGGAGTTGACAAGCACATTTCTTCTGTGAACCTTGCATCTTCAGATGTTGTTGGTAACAGGCAGGGCTGACAAATGTGCGCAGACAAGCAGGACAATGCACTGGTTCTTGCCCTTCGCTCAGACAGGGTTGAGAGGCCAAACATCCTGAGCATTTCGATCCACAATGTTTGTGTTGCTCTCGATTATTATAACCATCATAAGTCACATTTCTCACAGTAATATTTGTATCCCAGGAATCCAGTGATAGTGGTAATGGTATCGAAATGGTCATCGTGATGATAGAGGTGAATGTATTTTCCATCCTTAAAGTCTTTCCCTCGAAACAACAGAGACCCGCGCACTTCTTGAGGGTGCACTTTCAAGGTGTATCGTGGAGCTAGGGCATCTTGCAATTTTTGCATCTCAGGAATGCCACAGGATGTGTCTTTGGACAGGCATGCTTGTTGTAACAGAAGTTCTGCTTCATTTCGTTGTTTGGCTCGGTTCGATTTTCGAATGTTCTCCCAGGCTCTTTTCCATTCTACCGTGTCGTTCTTGTCGGCATAGGTTCATCCCACCACGATGGCTCGGGCTAAACACATGTGGTCTTGAAAATTGTTAATTTGGACAAGACTTGTTTTGGTAATGCGAAGGTTGTTGACCAATAAGGTCTTTCTGCATTGTCCGGTCCCTTGAGGAGGAGAGACGTGGGTCATGTCCAGTGTGGCTTTTCCATCGGTGATGTCAAACTGGTCATTAAATTGTTGCACGTGTTGAATCTTGTCCATGACTTTGGAAGTGGTCAATTCTGCAGGGCTGCTAAACTCGATCCAAACAGGGGATTTCGAGCCGTCATGTTGTATGGAAAGTCTCAAGTGATCATCTTCTTTGGGTTGACATTGTCGCTTGAGTGTGGTGAGCAAAGAATCCCACATGTCGGTGATGAACCCTTTTGCTTTCTCTAACAGTACTTCAGACTTGAAATCTTTAAACTTCACTGTGTATTTGTAAGCCGTAGTTCTAAATTTTCTAGAGGGACGCTTTTCCGTCTCTCGAATGTCATAGTACTTTTCAGGGTTGACTAAGGGTGGTAAACTTTGTTTAGAGGGTTTGGATTCTGGTTCACTCATGTCCTCTTCAAAATCACTGGCATGAATTTGTGCCAAGACTTCAGCCCTAGTACGAGGCGATAGATCACGTTTCTGCCTCTTACTTTCTTCTTCTTTCTTCTCAAATGAATTGGATCATTTCATCTCGATAGCAAAAAGTCAAATGACTAAAGTTTAAACACCATGGATTAATTTATAGTCATAGCAGACCAGCGTATATAAAGGGTATGTGTCTTGTCCTTTCACTATTCATTTCACTCTCAAACTGAGCACAACAATGGAAGAGACTACCAAGATTGAACGTTTCATCAGAGCTTTGCGAGGGGTCATTAGAAAATTCTCTTCAGACCAGCCGAGGGACTACTCTCCTTCCTTTCAAGATAAAAGTCAAGATACTTGCTATATCTGTCAGAAGAAAGGGCATTGGTCTTCAGAGTGTCCAGACCGTCAAAAAAGAAAAAAAAGGGGTTAGAAGAGACAAAAGTCAAGATACCTGTTATTATTGTCAAGAAAAAGGACATTGGTCACCAGACTGCCCAAAAAAGAAACAAGAGGAGTCAGAAGAAGAGAGGGATTCTTCAGAGGAAGAGGAAGAAGAAGAGGAAGAAAACAGACAGGTGAAGAAAAAGAAACAGGAGAAGAAAAGAAGGGAAGAAAGTGAGGAGGAAGAGGAGGAAAAGACTATGACGGTGAAGAAATTAAAAAAACAGAGTGAACAATGAGACAGAATAAGTCCATGAACTTTTTAAAGTGCTCTGTTGTGAATTGTGAATTGTAAATATTTATAAAAGAATAAATTAATTATAAAAGGTAAGTGTCTTTGGGTTTTGATTTTAAAATAAGAACCTACACTCACGCACACTCATACACAGACAGGTACTATTGGGTAAAATGGTTTTTTTTAGTTATTGGCAATTGAAAGCCTATCTCTTTTCGAGAGACGTGGATGGCCCTAAAAAGGGCCTTTTTTGGTGTAAGGGGTGAGTTTAAACAATCAACTTTAACTGTCTTAAGCCTTTGCCATGGCCAAGGCCTACTTCTGGACTGCGTACTGTTGATGATGATTTCGTTGAAATCACTAAGGATGGTGCAGTAGGCGTAGTCACAGGGTTGGAGTGTTTAGCTTGGGAAGGTCGTATTCTCTTCGGCCGTAATAAAGAAGTCTGATACATCTGTTTCAGACTTCTTAACTAAAATGTCTAACAGTACCGTGACCGTTTGATTTTGACACCCTTGTTTCTTTGCTGCTGCGTCTTCTTCTTCTTGTTTTTTTCTTACCTCTTCTTCTTGCTGCTGTTGCTGTAGGAGAAAAGCTTGTTCCGCTTCCTTTTGCTGTTGTATAAATTTCTCCAATTCTTCTTTCTGTCTCTGTCTAAAATTTTCCATGTGTGGTAATGAAGGAGAAGGTGACGAAGGTTCAGGAACAAATTCTTGCAAGGTAAAAAAATCCACAAAATCCCAATTCACCTCTTCTGAAAGTAAGTCTGGGTTCCCTTGGGTAGTCTCCACCATCAGTGCACCCAAACTGATCGTTTTCTGAGTTTCCGTCATGTTGAAAAACTGTCGCTTAGATTGACTACACACAGGCGCTAGCGAATCTATATAGACTATGTGATGTCACAGACTGCTCTCTTCGGATTGGACGTGGGCTGACTGAATTTTGTAACGCGTGTTTGGATTGGTCAACAAACTCAATCCGTTTCAATCCTTCCTCCCCCTATAAATAAGTACAGTTCACTGCATTCCTTCACCTGTTACTCAGCACCCCAACATGTGGACCGATGTACAATCTTCAACGCTTGTGTCTTCGATGATGTTCCAGACGGACATATCAATGTATGTCCGATCCAACTGGACAGTTATCCACAGGACAGACACCAGCCTGTGGATGCGAAGAATCTTATGTGGAGCATCAAGGATGCCTCAAAAGAGTCTTAATCTATGGTCCTGCAGTCAGGCACAGCCTAAGGTCAAGAAGAAGATGTCACAGATGCCCTTTATGTTAAGGGTATATTAACATAAAACCAAAGGCCCTTTTCAGGGCCATTCCTATCTCTCGAAAAGATCTTGACTTTCAATTGCCTACCCCTTTTTTTATTTTTTTGTTTAAAAAAATAATAAAAAAATAGAGACCCCTCCCTGTTTCAATTTTCGCCTGTTCCATTTTCATAGACCCATCAGGTCGGGACATTATTAAAATAGGGTCCCGACCCTGTTCCATTTCCCCTAGTCCCAAGACAGTCCCACGATTTATTCCCCATGTTCAATTTCCTTTGTCCCTAGAGTGAATAGTTTTTTTTCTTTCTCCCATGTTAAATTCCCCTTGTCCCTAGAATGGATATTTTTTTTTTTTCTCCCATGTTAAATTACATAGTCCCCAGAGTGGATATACCCTTTTTAACATGGAAGTTCCCTAGTCCCTAGACCGTCCCTATTCACTACTACCACTGTCATTACCAGCCTGAAACCAAATTTAATGCCATTTGTATTAATTCATTTCAAATAAATATTATGATATAGTTGAAGTGTAAAGTCAAGCAAGTATTCTGTTTGCAGATTTTACATTTTAGATATTATAGTAAAGTCATATTTTCTCTTGTTTAGTAAACTTTATTGCAACTGGTTCCAAAATAGTAAATCTTATTTAATGTTCATTCACCAGAATAGGTATTAATACAATCCCGAATTAACTGTATGGTACTAAAATATACCCTGATCTTGTGTGAGATTGTAATATACAGAACTATACCTCAAGACAACAATAATATATTGAATTTATATTGTATCAAGACTGTCATGGTTATGAACTCCAACTTTATTCAGGTTTTTTCATAATAAATGATCATCTTGTGCTATGGTTGAAAAGAAATCAAAGTTCAGTTTAACTCCATTCTCTCCACATTTGTAAGTTGTTAAGAGGCATACTCATCCTCAGTGTTATAGTAAAATGTAATCTTATTTGGATCAATCTTGGTGGTGTAATATATGAATGGAGAAAGAATATTATCATCCAGATTAAAATATGTTTTATTCAGACTCTACTAAAATTTTTAGTTGGATATGGGTTACGGAGCCTGATGTGTACGAACAAAGCAATGTGTACCATGACCTTTTTAATTTAACATTTTAAACTCCTGCAGAAGAAAGAGATTTTTTAGATCCATTAATCTGTATTAACAAATACATTTCTTCAGTATGATTTTCAATTACTTAGTATTGACAAAACTCATATTTTAAAGTTGTTGTTTTTTTGTGTTTGGTTTGGCCTTTTATGGTAAACCAACACAAGTAAGTTATTTAGTGCCAAGGCACTTTAAGTATAGTGCCTTGCCCAAGGACACACCATGGTAGCTAACCCAGGTTGGTCTGATGGTAGAATTTGAACCTACCTTATTTCACAGGTCCAGAAAGCTAACCACTGAGCCACTACAGCTCCCCATCTTATAGTGGAATGCTGGTATACTTTATGATCAAGAAGGATGGGTTGGGGTATGCATGTTGCATCTGAAAAAAGTGATGGAATTTTTGTTTACATAATATTTTAGTCATACAATATGAATCATTTTCTATAGATTTAAGATGTATCAGATCAAGTTAAGAAAAATCATATATTCTGTTTCCTGGGAATGTACTAAAATTCACTGTTATTGTTTGATTTTTTGGTAGTAAGCTTACTTGGTATTTTTTTCTTTTTAACTTGAATACCTAATTTGTTAACATCCTATTCTAAATCTTCAGAGTTCTGTCTATTAAGTGACAACTGTTGATACATGTAGGGAAGTTTTTGTTTATATCTTTTGATTTTTGTGATTCTGGAAGTTGCAGTATTTGTTGTTGTATTATAACCATTTCAGTAATTTAATGAATGCAGAGTATACTGCTCTATAAATGAAATTTAAGTGAAAATAATGTAAAAGTATGTTTCACTGCAAATATAAATTGTTTAAAATAATATATCATTTATCATATGACTATTCAATTGTGGTAACTAGTATTCCATCCAATATCTA